>CM071640.1:18928134-19491110 GCA_036419045.1 Scirpophaga incertulas
TTATGTATTTTAGCATCAACAAAAAATTTGGTATTCCACTAATTCTGCTTGACGCTTGGAACTATGTTTAAAGAACCCGTAAATGTTTCGTGCAAGATCTTCGCAACGTCGTGGTAGAGTTTTGCAAGCCTCACTAGCGCATAAATGCAATGAGTGGCATATGCATTTTAAAATTGTTATTTTGGATAATTTTGTAATAGGCGACTTGCAACCGAGTTATGCTGTCCCATCATAACATTGCATCCATCCGATGCAAATCCTATAATATTTTCCAAAGAACATCCCCTTTCTTCAAATGTTTTAATTATTACTTGATAAATATTTTGAGCATTCGCCCCAATCGCCGCCGCCTCGTAATCATCTCCGTCACCAAAAAGTGGAGTTAAAGCCCACAACGAAGTATTTATACATTCGAGAAAGTTATCATAAAATTTTACTAAATACACATAGTTTTTATGCTGCCAATATCTGTAGATTCATCTATAAGGATACTAAACTTTTCTGTTTTTAGTTTTGTTGCTAGATCCATTTTGTGACATTCTCCGATAACATTTTTGATAGTCCCTGCACATTTTGTTCTTTTTAACTTTATTTTACTACAAATGTTTGAATCAGGAAAACATTCCTTTAGAAGATCAGTCAAATGATCAATAGACATAAAAGATATATTATGTTCAGCAACAAATGCACATAATTTTAATTCTGCTGTCCTAACTGCAGTTTCATTACTAGTCGACGGCTTAGAAAAATATGCTGCAATATTTTTTGTAGAAGATTTTACTTTCGATGCCTTGATGTGCTGATTGTTATTAACATGGCGACGTAGTGTCGATAATTCACAAGATAATTTAGTGTCACAAAACTTACACGACGCTTTATAAGCATCACCAGGAACCGGTCCGATCCAGTCTTTGAAAATGTTGTCACTTTCCCATTCTTTTCTGTACTTTTGCGCATAATGTTTCCTCTTTACAGTCTTTTTCGGAGTAGACGGGCCCTCATTATCAATTTCCGATTCCGTATCCATTGTAAGGTAACCAATATCACCAAGTATTAGAAACTAACAACTGCGATATCCCAATAAAAGACAACCACTTAAGCAACCACTGAACTCTGACGAAAGCAAGACAGGCACAATTATCGTTTGATGATGAATGAAAGATCATAATATTTAGTTAAAACCATAGACGTAACCATTCTTGTTCAAAGAATCCTTCTTGAGGGGAAGTCCCAAACAGTGTCGCCAGGTAACAAAAGTTAAAAATATATAAAAGTACCATTTACACAATAAACTAATAATTTTCTTAGATGTAGTTATACAATTTATATTGATAATTTCAAATTATTTCTTTACTATCCACATTGCCGTAGATTTTGCTACGGTAGTAAAGTTACTGCCGTAGGCCGTAGCATTTCATTATTTTTACCATAATTGCCGTAGAACACGGCTATTGCCGTAGCAACGGCAACACTGACGACCATAGAGTAATAAGTAATGTGTTCCGATACACCACATTGTTCAGCATCTGTCAGTGCCACTAGTATTCTAATCATACTCATCCTTCCTCTTCTTATTGTAGTCTTGGCTTAGATAGATTTTTACGGCTACAAAAATAACTAATAGGCAAGTTTGTGGCTGACAGGACCTTCAAGCACTTATTTTCGCACATTTTGGTCGCTCATTACAAGACTGTGTTAAGCCAAATATTGCTTTACTGCAGCAATAACCGAGCGAACATTCTAATACGTCATCAAATATTGGACTATAAATGTAGTAAGGAAAGCACAAGATGCATCACTAGTGTCAACCCGTACTGTACGATATCTGCATAATTGAGGAAACCATTTGATTATTTTTAGAACGTTTTAAAATATTTCTTCATAAATACCAAAAAGTGAAAATTAGTGTGGGTAGCGGTGTATAAGTGAGTGTGGTTTGGTGGTTTTGAATTACACGGATGGTATTATTGCTAAGAGTAATTCTTCCAGACAATCTTTGATCGTGAAATTTTACCTACTACTAAATAAATCAAATATATTTAATAGTTTTAAATAGTTTTCGTGGGAGAGCCGTGCTTCGGCACGAATCGGGCCGGGTCGACCGGAGTGATACTACGGCCTCACAGAAAACCGGCGTAAAATAGCGCTTGCGCTGTGTTTCGCCGAGTGAGTGAGGGTCCGGAGGCCCAACCGCCCCTTATTCCCATTTAAAAGGCCGGCAACACATATGTGACTCCTCTGGTGTTGTGGGTGTCCATGGGCAACGGTTATCGCTTACCATCAAGTGATCCGTTTGCTCGTTTGCTGCCCTATCCGATAAAAAAAAATATCACTATAACACATATTATTCAATAAATATATTCATTGTGGAAAAAAAGATGGGCCCTGGAGGGGAAGTACCTTAAATCTATAAAACAGCTCAATTTACTGAAAGGAAACATTCCTTTATTTTTAAAAAGAAACATAACTGCATTCACAGAATTTTCAAAGAGCTTACCTGAACCGGGAATCGAACCAACTATAAAATCAAAAAATTTACCATCGCCATTTTATTTTACGAATGCATACAGTCGATGTCAACATAATTACATAGGGTCTTAAAGACAAAAAACATTATGAAATCTAACATTTATTTTACTTCCAAATCAAATCAAATCTTCATTTTTGTTATTGTTGCTCGCCATTCTTGTTGGAATTTAAAAAAGAAAGTTTGAAAATGGAACGTTAATTAATTTGCGGTGTAGCATTTTAAGGCAATTTTGAAATTAGAACGAACGTCTTATAATTTTTTTTTGTTTTTGTTTTGTTTTGCCGCTATTTCGTTATAAGTATTTTGTGTTATTAATTATTAAAATAATGGCGTATCAGGAGCGATTCGATTTAATTGAAGCATACATTTTAAACAACAAGAATTACAATTTAGCCCTTCAGTGGAATGGTGAAAGGTATCCGTATAGACAAATACCGTCGAGAAAGGTTTTCTCTTAGAATGCATTGTATCCCCAACTTCTTAGAATGCATTATATGGTATGATGAAACAAACTTCAGTAGGTAATAATGGAATGTGTAACAGGCGTAACAATCATTATTGGTCCCGTGAAAATCCATTCCGTGTCGCGAAACAAACAATCAGGTCCGATTTTCATTTAATGTTTGGTGCGGAATCAGAATCAACATGGTTGTGTTGGTGCACATCTATGAAGGACATTTGACTACAGCCAAATACATTGAAATCTTAGAGCTTCTGCGACATCAATTAAACCTTCTACCAGAAGAGGAAAGAAACAATATCATATTTCAACAAGACGGCGCGCCTGCTCGTAATAGTAAAATTTCCAAGGCTTACCTTACTGAAAACTTCAATGTCTGGATTGGTACTAACGGGACGATTCGATGTCCTGCAAGAAGTCCAGATCTTACGCCGCTAGACTATTTTTTATGGGGCCATGTAAAAAATGTTATTTACAAAAAATCTTATGAGAATGTAGGAGAACTAAGAGTTGAGGTAGAAAATGTAATTAATAGCATACACCACAACACTTTGCAGAAGGCCAGACAAAATGAACTGCTGAAGACTAAATTTATGTATCCGGAACCAGGGGTCTCATTTAGAACAATTTATTAATCAAATTATTAGCCTATTGCTAGATATTTTTCTTGCATATTAGTTTTATGTGTGTTTCAATTCTAAAAGAAGCGAAAGTAAAAGTAAAATAAATGTTAGATTTCATAAGGTTTTTTATTTCGAATATCCTATGTGTCTTAGAGAAAAATTATCTTTAACATTGACTGCATCAATTAGTAGAATAAAATGGCAAAGGTATTTTTTTTTTATTTTGTAGTTGGTTCGATACCCGGTTCGGTTAGACTTTTCGAAAAAATCTATGAATGCATTTATGGGCGTTTTTCAAAAAAAGTGTCGGTGACGTAATAGGACTTCCACCTTAGTAAGATCTTAAATTTAGATTAAAAATATATGTAAATTTATTTAATTATTTATGAACTACATAAAAATAAGTATTTCTAAAAAATATATTAATAGACTTTGCAAATAATTGTAATTGAATTTTAATTCTGTACTTATGAAGTTCTTTTACGTCACTAATTTCATAAACGTTTAATTAAAATAAAAAGAAATTTATTACTTCAAATCTTTATTTATGAAATCAAAACACAATCAGTCTTTTAAAAAATAAAAATAACTCCACTTAGGTAATTTAAATATTAAGTTTTTAAACAAAATCAGTCTTTTACGCTACTTTTGGATACTTTGTACTACAAATTATTTGTTCTAGAAAGATGAATATAAGTACGTTTTTTGGAATGTTTAATTATAACAAATTTAAAACTAATCGTTAACTATAATATATAAAAACAAAATAAAATTTCTTTGACTTATATTTATTAATCTTAGCTAATAAATCACAATATTAGAAGGACAGTGACGTAAAAGGGAACAATCGGTAACGTTTAGGAACTCTAAGGCAGTGTTGACACGCCAATGATAAAAAACAAGAAACTTGAAGATTCATATTTTTCTGGATCGTTTTTTATTTTGTCTCGATACCTTTTGGATTTCTCTGCAGCTGTTAACGGCATATTTGGACCTAAAATATATAATATAATATTTTTAAATATATAATTAATATAAAAAAATAATAAATAATTCAATGTCTAGGAATGGGCATAAATAAGTACCTGCAAATATACAAGTTTCGCCTAAAATAAGTTAATATTACTAAGCTGAAAGGATAATAAAGATTTGATATTTTTCACAACTTTTACTATAGATCTGAAACCCTGAAAAACATAATCTGATCCATTTTATACTACATCTTTACTTAATTAAAATTGTATTAAACTGCAGAGTTTACCTGGATTTCCGAGTTGAATTCATAGTTATTAATAGTCCACTCCATAGTCATAATTTAATAGTTTTAAATATTAGTACTTAAACATCAATCCATACTTAGTATCTACCTACTCTTTTGTTTTATAAGTGAGCATTGGTAAAAAAGAGTATTTTCTCTTATTTTCTATTTTTTGTTCAATAAGGTATCTTATTAATAAACACTCAAGTCATTATCTAGGTTTTAAAGCAAGAATTAAAATTCTTAGATTTAGGTAGATTTATTGATTGAATATTAACTAAGTTGGCGCAGCTACCCAAGTTGAGTCTTGGCCTATATTATGCGTCTCCACTTGGGTCTATCCTGATTGAATATTATGATATTTTATTATAAAAAATTTGGAATTAGGGTAAATTCATGTTAGTTTAATTATTTTCGATGATTTTCAAAGACCAATCCAAAGACCAAAAATCTATCGTAAAAAGGACGCGAACTGATGTAAATAGATAAGAACAGATGAAAATAAATGCTTGGAAAATAAACAATTTTCTCGATTAATACTCGACAATTACTGTTGGTCTGGTAAACCAACCTTTAGAATTCCATTACGTCACTTTTATGTTCCATTCATGAGACTGTAGCGTAATGGAAGTAACGTAACCAGGTCAATATTTTTGAAAACGTATTTTACACTTAAAATATGAAACTTACGTTCATTTTAACTAAACATTTTATTTAATAATAAATAAACAAACGTAATATACAATAAAGTCAAAAAGATATGCTTAACTTAGCTGGAAAAATTGGAATCGTTGATGGAGTACTTTTTAGCACAGACGAAAGCCACCACTTCTGTTACGATTTCTTGGCAAAATGGCTGTCTGAAATTAAACATGGCCGCCACCATGTGCGTAATAATGTTGCTATCTTTGGAAAAAAACGTACTGGATTGGTAATATTTTTTTAGAAGAAGTCAATAATGCGGTGACGTAGGGGGAAATTCCGCCATACACTATTTCACCAGACAACATAAAATCTGGTATATTTAAACTTTTTGCACCATAACTGATCTACATTAACGTTTCAATTCAAAAATAAGATCATATTCTATTAGTACAAGTAGAAATAAATACTGGGATAATAGGAAAAAATCGAAACTTTCGAGTCTTATCTAATAGAGGTGGGTGTAGGACATTCCAAAAACAGTGACCTGTAAGATTGTTTATTTTGAATTTATTTAGAATTTTTAAATCTTCATTCGTTATTTTTTGTCCATAAAGTAACTTTTTGTTAATCTATTAGTTAAAATGAAGTTTAGTCATAAAAGCCAACAAAATAAACGTTTATCGATCGCCAAAGTAGTAGGACACTGACTTATGTGTATGTACATTTTTTTTGAAAAACGCCCTTATATTTCTTTTTAAAAATAAAGGAATATTTCCTTTCAGTAAATTGAGCTGTTTTATAGATTTAAGGTACTTCCCCTCCAGGGCCCATCTTTTTTTCCACACTGTATAATTATGATAATATATGTATATATAGATCTCGGAGGAAATATATGTATATATAGATCTTCGAGATATAGATGTATGCTGTAAATCAAGGACGAACTAATAGGTACTTCCCCTCCAGGGCCCATCTTTTTTTCCACACTGTATAATTATGATAATATATGTATATATAGATCTCGGAGGAAATATATGTATATATAGATCTTCGAGATATAGATGTATGCTGTAAATCAAGAACGAACTAATTGTTTTCCCAACTTACTTTTAAACATTGTTAGTTATTGAGTATATTGACCGCAGCTTACAATTATATTCTATCCGAAAAAATGTCAAACGCTCCTTCAAATAAAGTACGAGGGTCTTACAGGATTTTATAAAGTAAGATGGAGATGTGATCATGTTTTAACTAGATAAGGAGGCACGCAAGTCATTGCCTGAATATAGATACATGGTCAAATTTATACAAATCATACGCAAACTCCACACAAACATTTTGCTAACGTCGAAGTAGGCGAGTAAATCTTCATTTAATTCAATGAAACAGACGTCTGCATAGTCCATGATCGGCAGTAGGCAGGATGGCGCAAGCTTAAGTAATCTCAAGATTTTTTCACCATCAAGTGAACCCAGGGCGGCAGTCACATTCCTACTGACCTCAGTTACACATGGTGCCAATGAAAATGTACAGTCAGACAAAACCAGCGATATCACCAACAAAAGTTGATGAGTATGAGTTAAGGAGTCGGTAATTAATAAAGATTGAGTAAAATATGAACAATGTTTGCTTGCACATCTCGGACCACAGGTCTTGTCATTTGTTTGTCTGTCATTTGTCTTTGGTATTTTTCTCTATATTCTCTATATCATTTGCGAATGTGATTTTAAGAAAAGGCAAGCAGCGAGTTTTTGTTTGCATTTGCTAGAAATTTCGGTTGACGTAGTATTCATTTATTGAGGATTTTGTTGCATATTGCACATTTAAACCAAATACGTGGTTTCTTAATTCTTTTTGAAACATTAGTGTTCTAGAATAATGTCTATATTCGGATCCCTGATGGCCGACGTGGAGGACGATCCGATATTTGGGTGAGCTTTTCACAATGATCGCTAGTTTTGAAACATGTTAATACGTTACAAATAATCATGTAATCGTTGTTGTTAATTATTTACTTAAAAAAAACATGTTGGTGGAAATAACTTGCGTATTGTAATTTGTTTGTGATTAATTTTCAGATCACACATGAGACACATGAATCACATGATGAATTCATTTTTTTCTGATCCTTTCGGTATGGGTGGCTTTGGAGGAGGCCCACTAGCCATAGGTCCACCACACGGGAGTTCACTTATGCCGTTCATGCCGCAAATGCCAGGGATTAACAGTCTTATAAATTGTAAATATATTAAATTTCTTCATATTCGTTTTAGTTTGGTGTTTTATAGTAGTTTATTTTACTGTATTATTTGTTTTTAGGTATTGAAATGGCTCCTGGTACGTCATATTCAAGCCAAACAGTTGTCATGTCCAGTGGACCAAATGGGAGCCCACAGGTATGAGTTTCACTGTTTATTATTTAATGTTATTATTTATATATTTTTTGACATAAGCTTCTAATAATACCCTATTTTAGTGTTACATTATTTAATATTTATTTTCCAAATATGGTTATAATAGTGTATGTATATCACAGTGGGCATAACCCCATCATTATACTACAGTGTGGCTCCACACTGCAGGCCAGGTGGACTAGGAAGTGAATACTATTGAACCTAAATGAAGCTTTGGCAATTAAAATAATGGGCTTTTGCTTTGAATATATATATCACCTTTTTCATACTTTTACTTCTATACACCTATTATGTCGGTTGTTTCTTAGAGATTTTCTTATTATTAAATAATCTTTTTTACTGTAGATATTTAATAAAAACTAGTTGACCATTTTAAATGTTAGTTTTGCTACAAAATACAATAAAGACAGTTTCTGGAAATCAATGTTTGAATGGATCACCAATAAATATAGATAAAGTAGATAAACACCATAGCAAATCTATAGCTATACTGTTAGACAAATAGTATAGCTCTCTTTATTGGGTATTTCATAACATTTTTGGTATTGACCATGGAACTTGTCTCTGTAGATTGCTGTGTGATATAAAATATAAAAAGAGAAGAAATGCTGTTCATCAGACTTACTCTTTAGTTAGTGTTCTGTTTGATTTTTTTAGTATTTCCATGTAATGTGACATCTAATAGCTGCACCTTCTGCATATGAGTTTCGTAGGCCCTATTCGGTACATATCACTTGGTGGCTTTACTCAACCAGTGATAGACTTATTAGAAATCTACCTACAAATTATAATCTTTCTTGGTTCTAGTTCTTGCCTTCCATAATTACATTTCAAGGTGAAGTTGTAACATACATCTGTGAATAACAATAATCACTACATAGTACCAAAGTACAATAGCACCAACAAAGTAACAAAGTAACAAACAAAGTAACAAAGTCATCCCTATATCCCTATGTATGCTTAAATCTTAAAATCTACACAACGGATTGTGATGCGGTTATTTTTTAAATCCTGGCCGACATGTACGCGGTGATGTACAATGCACCGCTGCATGTTGGTCACGGGGACAACGGAATGCACAGACGGGAGTTGCACCGACTGGCTGAGAGGGCCTGGCGTGCCTGGCGAGCTAGAGCGTGGGGGCTGTTCAGCTCGCAGTCGGTGTTGTACTCCTGCACTTCGCTTGGTTCGGCGGGAGGACGGAAGTCACCTACCGCTTGACTCAGATACTGACCGGACATGGTTGTTTCGGTGAGTATCTGAGTCGAATAGGGAGGGAGGTCACGACACGATGCTACCATTGTGCATCCGAACTCGACTCGGCCCAGCACACGCTGGCGGAGTGCCCCGCTTGGGACTCCGAATGCCGAGTCTTGAGAAGAGAGAGAGAGAAGATCTGTCACCGCCAGCGTTGATTGTCTGTCAGCGGCAATGCTGGCGGCTGTGGCCTCCTTCTGTGAAGCGGTGATGCTCCAGAACGAGGCCGCCGAGCGGGATCGGGAAATGGTCACTCTAAGGAGGCGGCCTCGGGCCATAGCCTGGCCTGAGGCGCCGCCGTGGGTCGCTGGCGGGCGCGACGAAGTTTGTACCCGTGAAGGTGACCCGGGGGGAACTCCACCGGATGGCCGGGGGGTGATGTTGTAGGAGGTTGGAGGGGGGGAGGCGGCAAGAACACTCCTTCCCGCGAAGGGCTCCCCTAGCGCACTTAGGGGAGCAAAGGCCGGGGGTCCTCAGATGCGACACTCGATCCTGAGGGCCCCCTGCAACACCTGTGGACGGCCATCGCTGAGGTTTTTAGTGGGTAGGTCTCCCCCTTTTGGAGAGGAGAGTCCCACATAACCGCCGGCTCTCTACAGCCGGGGTATTTTTTTTTTTGAGGGGGGGAAATGCGACCTATGTACCATGACACCGCGTTAGCAAGGCGCGGCCGTGTGTGGGGCTCTCCGATCAAGAGGACCGGCCTACCCACTAAAACCCCCCCTGGATTCTCTAGGTTCGCGATTCGACCGCCAATAGCCGGGGTATGCAATTTAATGCATTTTTCCTTGCAGCATAACAAAAAAAAAGGTTCATAAAAACAAATCAATAATGTTAACTGAGTTTTATGGTTCTGTTCTAAATTCCACAAATATTTTGACTTTTTGTTTGCACCATTTATGACTTGATATGCTATGTACAGTTAGCAACACATCAGACATTTGTAATATGAAAACTGAGGTACCTATTACTAACCATAAAAGAGCTGTATTAAGGTCGATTTGTGGCATCTTGTTGAGGATTTATTAGTGTGTTTGAAATTAAATTCATTCCATGTATTTTGCTGTTGGTGTAAAATATATAAATACAAGTCTGTTAGTTAAATGGTTTTTATGCAGGTATATTCATCATCTAGCAGTACTAAAATTGGACCAAATGGCCTTAAGGAAACACGAAAAACTCTTCAGGACACTCGCACTGGCACCAAGAAAATGTCAATTGGTAAGTTTTATTATTACAACAAAGCTTTTTGATAGGATCCTAATGTCACTGTTTAACTAAATCAACTATGATATTTACGAGGGCATGGATAACTGTCAACTTACTTTACTAACTCCATTAGATTGCAGCAAGGCATTTAATTGTCTAATGTTTTTTTGGCATATCTTCCATTGTAATTGACTAGTTTCATACTTATTTGTTCGGAGGTTGGCAGCGGGTGTGCCTTGAGCAATCATTATCTAATTGGTGCCATATAATTGCCGGTTTCCACAGTGCAGCATATTATCGTCATTTCTCTTCTCAATATTTATAAATTCCATTATGCAATCATTTTCATGTCTCTATCACTTGTACGCTGATGACTTGCAGATTTACATGCAAGCACCGCTATCTGATTTTTCACAGACTACAGGATTGACTAACAGCCTTCTCAATCTAATCTACAACTGGAATAAAGCATATGGTCTTGTTGTAAATCTCACGCAATTGTATTATATAAAGTGTCCTCCTAACTATACTTTGTTACCTGCAGTAATCTTTGGAGGAACAATTATTCCATTTAGCAATGCGGTGAAATACTTAGGAATATTTGAACAGTGTACTTGACATGGCGGCGGTAGATTGAGGCTCAACGGAAGAAGCTGTTTGCCGTATATAGTGTTCTAAATAGATTAGAAACTTTATCCCAATAGCTACAATGACTTTCCTTAATTGCCTATGCTGACGTCACATGGATTAATTTTTCTAAGGAACTTCTTGATAGCTTGGAGTGGCTGCAAGATGTAGCCATTAGGTTCGGTTTCAATCTAATTTTGACCGTGTTTCTAACTATCATTCTCAACTAAAATGGTTACCTATTTGCCAGCGCAGAGACTTACATGTTTTATCCGTACTTTGCAATATTTTGTATCTTTCAACATTTCCTTACCTTAAATGATTGATCTTTTTTCGAGACCATTTGCCATGTCGTACTTTACGTTCTAATTTTAATCTTACTCATGATATACCACCTTGAAATACCGATTTCCTTTCATACTCGTTTTGGCTTACGCAGTCCGGTTATGAAACTTTCTCCCTGAGAGTATTAGGAGAACGTGAACACTGGAGTCCTTTAAGAATCAAATTCGTGTTCACTTGGTGTCAATGATTCCTTAACTTAAAATAGTTATAGCCTATTTTTGTCTAGTCTAATTACTGCCCCTATCCCATCTATCCTATTTATATCTCCTTTTAGTACTTTCCTGGTCCAAGGTTGCCTGGAAGAGCAATAAGGGCACCTCTTATACATTTGCTCTATCTGTTGTATTTTTTAGTCTATGTTCTTGTTTCTGGTATGTAATAAACTAAAATTGGAGAACAAATAATGAAGTAGCACTGAATATAAATTAGTAAAATAATATAATAATATATATTTACATATCAAAAGGCATAAATTTCAAATTACAATAAACATGTCTTATATATGTCTAGCATAAGAATAATTGAATTACTTATATATAATACTAACTACAGGCTAAAATTAAATACAAACATTTTATATGTCCATTAAATTTATGGAGACCAAAACAGTAACAGTTTGTGAATGTGTGGTGTAAAAAGTTACACATTTCCCCGTGAACAAGCCTTGTAATTTTTTAAGCCTGAACATTGTAACAGCACATTTTTTTTTAATTACCATGTGTAAATGACGACTTGTAATACTTGTAACTGATGATGCCTTAAACTTAAACTAACTTAACTTAAACTTAAAATTTTTGTTCAATAAATTACAATCATATTGTATTTGATATTTTTGATTGAAACTGCAGTATCTGTTAGTAAATCCAACTTGATAGCAACAGAATAGTATTTCTAATGATCATTCCAAATGACAAATTTTAGTCGCTATTACTATCTATAGTGATTTACCATTCTCAGACACCATAATAAAATACTTGTCAACTGAATTTTTTAGCAGCAAATATTAATGGTTCCCATAATCCATGGAGGATTACGGTCAATTAAAAACAATAATAGTGGTATATTTCTCATCAACAAATACTCATCAATAAATTCGCTGTCAGATGACACTACAGCTAGAATATAGTTTTAGGGTCCCAGAATACTCATGTCTGTCTGGGAATTCCTTAAATCATATTCCATAGATGTTAAGTCATGGTCAGCAGTTGTCCTGAGAAATTGCATTGTTCAGTCTCTGGATCGATGAGATGGACATCTGGATAATTTAGTGGGTATGGGGCGAGTACCATACATGCTTGTTACACAAAGTCTAAACCAGAGGTTCCTAAACTTTTTTGTGTCGTAGACCTTTTGCCATGATTTACGGTTTTGGGTAGATCCCCTACTTACGTGATATTGAATGCCTACATTCTACAACTAACAAAAATTTATAAGCATATATAAGTAATATTTTTTTTTACTTCATAGGACTTCATCCATTATTATGGACTACCATTTTCATTTCATGGACCCCAAATTTTTTTTCCTTGACATAGACCTCTTTCAAGTTGTCATAGACCCCTAGGGCTATAGACATAGACATACATAGACCACTTTGGGAATCATTAGTCTAAATACATATTTAGTTCTATGTCATAATATATGATAATTTCTCTGTTATTATTACCCACTTAGGGAGGCAGTTCTTACGAGATCACCTAGTGGTGGTGCCACTAGGTGCAACTAGAGCGGTGACATGTATAGACCAGACTGTCAATGCTTAACCTGTTGTTAATAATTTTTTTTGTATTATTATGAATAATCATAAAAATCTCCTACTTATTCTGTCATATTCGGTGGCGTCATACACACACTTGCCAAATTTAGCACAGGTATCATTCATCTTTATAGCTATGATGTCACCAATCATGGGTTGTCTTAAACAAGTAATATATTGTTTGATTTAACATGTTTAGTTCTAATCTATGATTAAGGCACATGCTAATACAGTTCTTTTAAGCCTGCCTTAGTTAATTTATGTATTATTCTATTTAGGACTTAATTTTTTTATTTTAATACAAACATACATTCATAAACTGTCTATAATTCTAGAAATTTCCTTAAATAATAAACAAACCTATTTTAGCCAACAATAAAAATCGTAGAAACTAAATTCTCATGGAATATGTTATTTAGTTTTGTTATAACAGTGAGTATGTCAATGATTAGTAATTAGTTTTACAAATATATCAATTAATTATGTTTTGTGATGAGCTTAGTTTTTGTAGTAGCAAAAGGATCCAATAAAGATGTTAATAAAAATATGGTTAGTTTGGCTGGACTTTAATCCGTAAGATTACACAAAAAATAGGTGTCCATGTAAATAATATATAAAATAAAAAATACAAATAAAAGATAGAACAAGACAAATCATGCCCCTGTAAGGAGCCCACAAATTCGATATATCGTTTCGCCACGGCCTATTCTAACAATATGTACTGTTAACTTATAACTAGAGATCGGATAATCGGATGCA
The DNA here is from genome assembly GCA_036419045.1 of Scirpophaga incertulas. Lineage (NCBI taxonomy): Eukaryota > Metazoa > Arthropoda > Insecta > Lepidoptera > Crambidae > Scirpophaga > Scirpophaga incertulas. Next base: position 18,942,018 of record CM071640.1, read on the forward strand.
TATTTACCTCAAGTTAGTTTAAGACAAAGTATGGAAACGGCTTTTTATTGTTATGTTAAATAAAAGTTTTCACTATTTCTGTTTTTTTATTCAATTATTTAATTGATTATTGTTTTAGTCAAACTAGCTCACTACTTTCGTATAACACTCTTCATGTAATAAATCGTACATTCATAAATCGCACGGGGAACTGAAACTAAACTTCATGTAAATACGTATGCATAGTTGTATAAATGAACCCGGAGTCTCGGTCTTTTGAAAATAAATACCACGTGCTAATTTAGTATATTTCAAACAATATCACTACGTTAAATTTGCAGTCTCGTATTTTCCCGGGATTTTTATTTAACAAAATGTATTTTAAAAAGCCGCTTCCATAATTTGTGAGCCAAAAATTAACTTTAGGTAAATATGCATCCGATTATCCGATCTCTACTTTAACGTCATTTTAAATTTAACACAATTTATATGTTATATAAAAGCTTGTCGCGAAATTTAAGTAAGTATTCGTATTTACTTGTTGCCTATTAAAATTTTGAAACTTAGAAAGTTTTCATTAAGAAAGCGCATTTAAATAAAAGCTTGTGTAAATTCATTTCTTTTACCTTCATTTTTTTCTAGTTATTCTTGGCGAGGCCTTTTATTCGATACCCATATTGTAGGAGTGCATTAAAAATTATTGGTCCGCCATGTTGGATTTAGAATGACGTCACACAGTTAATGATACACTATCATCCAAACTAAAAGTGTATACAAAATTTCAGCTCAATCGGTTAAGGGCCAGTGCCTTGAAATTGAGTTGTAAGATTTGACCCGAACAGATCAACATACATTGCAAGTTAAATAAAAGCTTGTAATAAGATATTTAATCTACAGTTTGCACTAATTAAGCGGTACATCTTTAAAAAATGCACACTATCCTTAATTATAAAATAACTAGCTTTCTGCCCGAGGCTTCGCCCGCGTGGATTTCGGGATTGGGTCTATAGCTTTTGCCCACGACTACATATGCGCGGAAGTCTGTTTATAGCGCGAAGGTTTTATCGCGCTTCCCGTGGGATAATCCGTTTCTCCGAGATAAAAAATACCGCAATACCTTGCTCAAGAATCACTCTATCTATTGATGAAAACTGCATTAAAATCTGTGTAGTAGTTTTTGAGCGAAGTCTTTATTGCGTATCCCGTGGGATCTGTCGATTTTTCCGGGATAAAAAGGACCCTATTATTTAATCCGAACTTTTATCTTTACATCTGCAAAATTTCAAAGCAATCGGTTCAGTAGTTACGGCCTGAAAGCGGAACAAACAAACAAACAAACTAACTCACTTTGCGATTTATAATATTAGTAAGGATATAACTTATAAATATACAGTGGATTAAATTAATATAAATTCGTAATAAAACTGGACAAACGTTTGACTATTACATATCTTTACTGAATTTCGCTTTTCAAGTGTTCTAAGCGTGGATTATTTATTACTAGCAACCCGCCTCTGCTTCGGGTGCAATGCTATTATTTATATGACAACTTCCTCTTCAATAAATCTATCTATTACAAAAAAAAACCGCATCAAAATCCGTTGCGTAGTTTTAAAGATTTAAGCATACATACGGACAGAGAAAGTAGTATGTAGTCACTTTCATACATCGAAAGAGAAAAATAAATTTGAAACAGTTTTAAACGAAAACCATCGTGTTTCTGATGTCGACATTTGTTTCATTATCAGTGATATTCAAAGAAATCTTATTCCCCAAGGAGCCAACACGATTGTCTGAATCCCAATCGCCCATAATAAGGTAGACGACTACAACTGATTATGGCCGTTTTTATACTATAATTATCTGATTTGAGCAATTTATATATAATGTATGTCAATATAGAAATTTCAATTTAATTATTAATTTATATTTTTTTTTATTTCTAAAAAAATTGCAGTTATTATTTACGTAGGTAATTCTAATGAAACGAACACATTTCTAGCATTCTCACATTAAATGTAACATTTTTTATATAGAAAGTATACCTATAAACGTACAAATAACAAAGTTATTTTAAAATTTGTTTATACGCTCATACAAATTAGGCGAGTTTACTGAGTCATGACGTCACGATTGCAGTGTTTGTAGTATGGAGCGTTTTGAGCGACCCGCGACAGCGCCGCAAACATGTCGATGTATCTTCAAAAGTAATAGGTACAGGTGTACAATATTTCTCACTTAAAAGAGTACTCTTATCTTCTTCTTTATATATAAAAATGAATCGCAAAATGTGTTGGTAAGCTCATAACTCAACAACGCCTGGACCAATTTGGCCAAATCTTTTTTTAAAATGTTCGTTGAAGTTCAAGGATGGTTTTTACGGCGAGAAAAAATAGAATTATTGCTGGAAAAACCCTAAAAATAGCCCTTTTCTTTTTCCCATGCAAACGTTTTCTAACTAAAACGTACAGTCGAATTGAGCTTTATTGTTATTGTATAAAGTTCATATTGCAAGCACTCACTGTTGTCTAAGCAATGAAGGTGTGTTCCTAACATCAAAGAGTCAATTTGCGCTTTATTAACGCTACATATAGTTGAAATTCAATCATATCTATCAAAACAGTGTGCGTGCGTGCGTTGGCACAGAATACATCGTTGGAGGATTTAATGTCACGTTCCAAAATTGAATAGCCACAAAATGTAATAGGTCATTTAGACTTTTTTTGCGATTTGGTTGGCTATGCGACATTATCTATAAAATAATTAGGAACAAAAAACTGCCACTGTACAAATCTTTTTGACAGGACGAAGTCTGTCGGGTCCGCTAGTTATATATAGAATTTATTTAAAAAATTGTCGTCTACCCAATTTGTGGGATCTTGTCCCTCGATGGGACGCACGTATAGACTGTTATAATATAGCCCTGTTCTGTTTGCAGGTCATCACATCGGCGACCGTGCACACGTAATCGAGCGCGAACAGAACGTGTACTCGGGTGATGCGGAGGAGCGCCAGGAGTTCATCAACATAGAGGAGGAGGAAGCAGACGATTTTAACAGGTAGGTTTAATTAAGGTTTTAATTCCTGCTACAAGTTTCCGTCGCCGTTCTACGCGACACAATATTCATCCTCATCACCTAGACGCTTGGCAGTCCCCACAGTGCGTTTTTCCGGAAATTTTCTGTCACGCACTACTAAACTGGGAATGAATTGTCGCGTGCAGTATTTCCGAACCGACGCGATATCGAAACCTTCAAAAAAAAGCATTTGAAAGGTCGGCAACGAATCAGGAGACGAATTTTTGAAACAATAGAAAACCAATTCGCATTCGAAATCGTGAGATTCGTATACGAATTACCGAATTCACTATTTCTGAACTTTCATTTCGTGCGTTGTGCAACGAGTGGTTCAACCCACTCGTTTTTGATTTCTACTAGTAGAATATCCAACGCTGACGTGACCTTGACAGTGATCCGTTTCACGTGTGGGTCATCGCCGGTTTTTTGTTTTTGACGTGAAACGTCTTTAAAATCGCGCCGAAACATACGGGTACCAGGTTTAAAAAGTGGACCGTAACGAAAAGGTCTATATCATCGTACCTTAATAATTAAAAAACTATTAGTCTTAGAAACAAAAATTTGATGTGAATATTTCACTTTTAAAAACTATTAAAATACTTAAAACACCGTCAATTTTGTTTTTTTTTTAATTCAATCTTTTACTTTAAAAGCGATTCCCTAACATAGACGTTTCACGTTAAAACCAACGGCCGGGTGCCCCGGCACAGCCCCACCCGATTTTTGTTGTGATTTTGAATTTTTCTGCGTGAAACGGAATTTAATTAAGAATTTGTTTTTAATCACAACACTGAATTCGAGTGATTCAAAAATCTATAAAATTGTAAGCAGTAGAAAATAATTTCGCGCACGATTTCCATTCTAATTCCAAATTCACGTCTAATGATTCAAAATTACGTCTCCTGTGTCTCCTCTGGTATTACGGGTGTCTATGGGCAGCGGTATAGCTTACCATCAAGTGATCCTATAAAAAAAAGCAAAAAAATAAAATACACTTGCAATGTTCTTTCTATTTAAATGTGTTTTTTTGATATATCGTCGTTATTGTGAGATATCGTTTCTTACTGTTAGTACCAATTTGTAAATGGTCCAGATTCCATTGTAAAAGAAAATCCTTTTAATCTATCCTATAAATAAAGTTGTCAATGCTGACGATCAATCAGCACTGACTTGTTTTTTGCTGTACATTAACGAACAAGTAGACTGCTAATCTAATGGTAGGCGAGTACATTTCTCCTACGGCACACATGTTTTAAGTGTGATTTGCAGCAAATTTTTAACCCGCACAAAAATTACCTTGTAGGTTGCCAACATGTTACAACAGGTGTAAATTCATAAATGAATTTATAGAGTCTAATGGTATACGTTATAATACGTCTCGCCAACACGACTACTATTGTTAACATGATTATCAATCACTACATTACTAAAACAAAGTCGCCGTCTGTCTGTCCCTATGTATACTAGATCTTTAAAACTACGCAACGGATTTTGATGCGGTTTTTAATAGATAGAGTGATTCTTAAGACAGGTTTATATGTATAATATTGTAGAGAAACACTGATAAAGGGGAATGGCAGATCCCCATAGTAACTTTGGCCCAGATCGCACACCTAAAGAATCTCGTGAAAGTTACAGTGAATAATACCAATATTTGATTGGTAAAAAGAAAAAATCTAAAGAACTTGGCATATTTAAACATTTACTATCTAAACATTATATAAACAAAGTCGCTATCCGCCGTCTGTTCCTATGTATGCTTAGATCTTTAAAACTACGCAACGGATTTTGATGCAGTTTTTTTTTAATATATAAAGTGATTCAAGTTGGAGGTTTATATGTATAATACATTAAAAAACATTATGTAGTTAAATTGTATCAGCACTGTGAAGCTGGGGCGTACCGCTAGTTATGCTATGAAATCTATAAGGTTGAATGAATGATAGTTCAAAGCAGCAGCGGAGTCAATATTCAGGCTGGGGTCATCGAGCAAGGATGAATCGTCGGAGTCAATATTCGTAGCCATTTCGTAAATATTTGGTATACACAGAACACGGAAGAACAATAACAGTCAACGGAGAAATCGGGAATGCCAAAGAGCACAGATTACTATACATAAAGAGATGAACGGATGGCGTCGTTTTGGTGTTGCCATTATAAATTAAAATCAATAAGATCAATATCATAATCGATATTCAACGATTCATTTTATTAAAACCATATCCGCTGTTCACGTTAAACAGAACTTTATTTAACTTTAACAATTAAAAATAACACTGATATTAAAAATAACACGAATTCATGATTTCATAAAAACATCGAATTCACGAATACACGATTCGTTATTCGTATAACGGAACGGGTAACGATCGCGTAAATAATTTGTTTTTAGATATGTCTACATTTCAGCTAGGTGACAGCATGGTTGCAATGAGACAGCGTGGTCAGCTTGACAACACAAATATTTCATTTTTATCTACTATCAACTGCATTTATTTAAATAAAATACTGTCATACTTAATTCATATAGCGTCAGCGGTGCTGTGGTTACGGCACTGATTTGTTGTCTAATTAGAATTGGAGGCCTACAATCAATCCTGCCTGCCGATTACATTTATTTGATGCGCCTGCAAATGAAGAAAAGCATTGTCATGTAATAAGTTTCCTAAAGTTTATCGATTCTGCATCGATTATAACAGTTATGTAACGATTTTAATATTCATTACGGGCAACTCAGTTTTTAATAACAACAATGGTCAATTCCGTGGATGTAATCCTTTGAATGTTATTTAATGATAATAAAAAAATGCAAACTTATAGCGATATCTAAATAGGATGAAAAAATTAATATGAATTTTTAATAATTTTCTATCGTTTTCAATTTGTTGTGCATTCTGGGCCAAAGATCGCCATTCCCCTTTAGATGTTTCTAATGTGATGTCGTAAATAAGCACGTTTTTTTGCGCTTATATTGCAAAAACTCTGGCTGAACCCTACGAGATAGACCAAAATAATCTACTACAGTCCTATCTTAAAAAGTTCAACAACAAAGTCCGCGATGATGTATGTCTATCTCTTAGGGATAACCCACCATAACCATTTTTTCATTGCACCCATGCGAAGCCGGGGCGGGTCAAAGTTATGTATGAGTATGAGTATGAGCAAAGTTTTCGAAGATTAAAAATTCACCGTACTACAAATGTAGTAATAATAAAGAGGCTTTGAGCAGGCAGGTGACCGGAGTCTCTTCTATAGCCCGGTTCTTTATACCACCAACATAGAAATGCAATAGTCCACAAATGTTTTGATGAGCAATTGACAATAGTTTGTGCATCTACTAACTGGGTATAGTTTTTAGTTGCATTTCTCATTGTCCAAATAGAGATTAGACACTCGCACTTTCATAAAATTTCGCTTATAAGTAGAGATCCGATAATCGGATGCATATTTACCTAAAGTTAATTTTTGGCTCACAAATTATGGAAGCGGCTTTTTAAAATACATTTTGTTAAATAAAAATCCCGGGAAAATACGGGACTGCAAATTTAACGTAGTGATATTGTTTGAAAGTTACTAAATTAGCACGTGGTATTTATTTTCAAAAGACCGAGACTCCGGGTTCATTTATACAACTATGCATACGTATTTACATAAAGTTTAGTTTCAGTTCCCCGTGCGATTTATGAATGTACGATTTATTACATGAAGAGTGTTATACGAAAGTAGTGAGCTAGTTTGACTAAAAAAATAAAAGTGAGTGAGACGGCAGTTGTGTGCAAGTACAGACTACTAGCGACCGGATTCCTGCTGTTGTATGAGACATGCATGTTGTATGAGACATGCATACGTATGCACTATGCATACGTATTTACCAAAATGTTCTACAGTACCGGAATTCCGGGATTTTTATTTATGGAAATAATATAAAAAGACAGTTCCATACTTTGTCAAAAACTAAATTGGGTAAATAAATAAACATCCGGCTATCCATTCCGCAATCCCGGATTTTTATTTAACAAAACAATAAAAAGCCGTTTCCATACTTTGTCTTAAACTGACTTTAGGTAAATATGCATCTGATTATCCGATCTTATAAGGATCTTATATCGGATCTATATCCCCGCGCACGCCTTATAAAGGATCCTGTCTTATAAAGACCCGTGACATAAAGCAACATTATAACAAGATAACATATCTGTTATTATTAGACAATAAGTTTTGTATATTTATTGCAATGTAATAAATGAAACCACAGATTTTTTGCGGCTCACTATCTGTGGTATTTGTTATAAAGTATATTTATAAATATTAATAATCATTGTGCTGTTTACGATTACGTATTGTCCTCAAATTTTGTATACAAATATTATGTCCTTTACAAAATATTTTTTAAAGTAATAATAGCTTTGAGAATGCAGGTGGCCGGAGTGTTCCATAGCCCGGTTTTCATTACCACCTAAATCGAAACGCAATAGGCCACAAACGTTTTGACCACTAATGACAATAGTTTCTGTGCATCTAACTGGGTTTAGTCTTTGGCTGCATTTTTCATGGTGCAGATAGAGATTAGACCCAGTTGGTACACTCCAAGCACGCTTAAATGGCCTCTACGCGTTGGATCTGTATCCCCGCGTACGCCCTATTAAGACGCGTGATTGAAGCTGCAATAATAATCTTTATTTACTCACACATAAGGTATTGGATATTAGAAAAGGAGGCTATATAATAATAAGTTTTAATATGTCTACTAAACCTTAATGTGAGAGTCTGGAGTCTGAAAAAGGATAAACCTGCTCTACAGATCTCCAGGCTCCCTCACCTCTAGTCATTAATTTATTTTATTACAATTTAAAAGGAATTACAGTAAGCAAGCAACAACTACAAATTATAAGATAATAATAAAAAAAATAGCAAAAGTAAAATTGAAGGGTTAATAAATATACAAAAAAGTAATCAAATCAAAATCAAAATAATCTTTATTCAACATAGACATTTACAGGCACTTATTGACGTCTAAACAAACAAAACAAAAAAAAAAGAAAAGTTAAAAAGAAAAAACAAAAACCTTGTGCCTACGTACGAACAAGGAAAAAAAATATTGACTCTATACACCTGTTCGGAAATTGGGAGAGCCTTCTTGAGAAGAACAGGCAAGAAACTCGGAAGGTGTATTATTTATCTCCTCTTTTCAATTTTAATAATTATAATAATATAATATTATAATACAAAATTAAGATACAATCATACCTAATACGATTACAGTCGTATGTATGTTTACATACACAAATAAAAATAATACAATATTATAAATAATGTTGTTACCAAACATGGCTCTATGAATAGTGTCCCTATTCCCAAATAGTGTGATCAATAGATAGTCACTTACTTTATAAATAGCCTTTACTCATGAGTGTCTTTTTGATATGGATTAAATGGGTGTCAATTAAATGGTTAGCATAGTATTGTTATTTCTGTGAGCAGAAAACGGTGAGCAGAAATAGCTAATTGGTCAGCAACTCATGGTCAGCAAACATTTCAAAATCAATCAGCAATTTATGTCATTCTGGATGGCTGTAATTATTTTTGTACAGCATATTAATTATATAAGCTGCAATCAGCTGCTCATGTTTAATAAAATTTTGGTAAGCACTCAGAGTGTAAGCAAAAAAATGCATTTTGTGCTGCATATAAGAGTAGCAAAAATACTTTATTTGTCATGCCTAACCTAACCTAACCTAAAAACTAAAAAAAAAAAAAAAAAAAAAAAAAAAAAAAAAAAAAAAAAAAAAACCCTAACCTAACATACCAATCAAATATACTGCTTATAGACATGTTTTTCTGCCGCTCAATCATGAAATCTTGCCGCTCAAGTAGTTATTTTGCGGACTGAATGTTTATTATGCAGACTCATGTTATTGTTGGCTGCCTATGTATGATTTAATTTTTGACCATTATCAAAATTAGTTGCGGAACAAGAATTGCTGCCTGTTTTTTTTTATTGCAAACAAAATCTTTGTATGCTGACCAAATTATTTAAATGCTGCTTTTGGGTGGCTCGCCAAATTTTATAATTGCTGACCAATGTAATTACTTCTCATTTTAAATTTATATAAAGGCAATTAATGACACTTTGCGGAAGCTTGTTAAACATAGATATACATTTCCCCAAGAATGAACCGTTAGTTTTATGGAGTTTGAACCTTGGGACGGCAAGTTTATTTTTGTTTCTAGTATTCACATTATGTAGGTCACTGTTTTTATAGAATTTATTATAGTTTCTTTATACAAAGACTAAATTATCATATTACATTGACTAGCTAAAGTTAAAATATTAATTTCTTTTAACAATTATTTTAGGGATTCTCTAGCCCGTAAACAGTAGATAGCACGAATCGTTCTTTTTTTTGTAAAAGGAAAATAGTGTCAATATTAGTCGCGGATCCCCATAGCAGCAGTCCATAGGACATAACACTATGAAAGTAGCTGAAATAAACAATTCTTGCCGTTTCAACATTAGTTAATAGTCTAATCTTTTTTATTGCGTAAGCCGCTAATATATAATGTACTTAAATAAATTCGCATTCCCTTCTTAATTCACCACATCTTCTGTCACACTTTATTTTCTGAACTATTGTATGTGATTTTTATTCCATGTTGCAGAGAGTTCCGCATGAGGTCGGGTAATGACGCCAGTTCCGGACGCGCGAGGCTCGCGTTGCCAGCGCCTCCTACTTCAGTGGTCGCTATGCCCAAGTGAGTTTTGCCTTATATATTATATCTTAATAGCTTACAGTCATTCCTGTTTAAGTTTCTTTCACATTGCGACTTTTGGTATTCTTTGAGAAGAAATTGTATACGGGTGCTATAGAGCGTTTCTTTTAAATTCACAATTGATTAATATTTTTTAATAATATAAATAAATATTTATTACACTTACACCAATTAGCCTAGCCCAAACTAAGCTCTGTAAAGCTTGTGCTATGGGATCTAGGGTAACGGATAGACATACATATATTATACATATATAAATAATTTTTATTGAAATATATATCAACAGCCATGACTAAGGTACAAATGCTCGCATTCATCACACAAACATCTGCCCCCACCGGGACTCGAACCCGGGACCTCAGAGATGGCGACACCTTGAAACCGGTGTACTATCCACTCGACTATGGAGGTCGTCTAATGTTTTTCGTTTGCCACCACTGAGGGTTCGTTTATGAGCAAATGTATAAATTTTCATAAAAAGATTCCACATAGTGTAGCTGAATTGCCTTTTCATAAGTTCAAGGTACATGTTAAGAAGACGCTGATGAGTAAGGGCTATTACAAAGTCAATGATTATTTAAATGATGCCAATGCTTTGTGTTGATTTGGAGATATTATATTGTAAAGTGTAAATATTTATTTTCCCGTATAAATTGTAAACACATATGTACATTGTATGATAACGACATAATTCATTGTGTCAGCTAAAAAATACGTCCTGAATTGGTGGATGGGAAAAAAATTAGACGATTCAAAAGAATGCCGTCATGTTTGAATAAAGATCATTTTGATTTTGATGTTCTTTTAACTTTAAATAAAGGCTATCGATCTATAGAATCACATTTGCAAATTTAGCATATAACAACAGTTCTGTTATCGTAGCACTTTGTAATTTTATTTATATTTCTTAACATGGAGGTTCAAAGGTTACCTTACTATTTCATTTTTTGAAAATTTTTCGTAACTATATATCACTGTGAGTGTGTGAATATAAAAAAACAAGCGGGGCAACAAGAATTCTAGATACGTACGTGAATTGAATTCTTCTTTCCTATTCTTACATCTTTTTGCTGGACATGACGAACTACTGAGAGAAATAATGATAAAATCCCTGAAGTCGATGTGTGAGAAAAACTTAAAACGTGCAAGTTTACATTTTTTAGAATAGAAACTACTACATTTGACTTCCATTCTGTTCAATCTTAGTAGAATATTGTTGTAGTTATTTTACGACGTTACAGCCAGTGTAAAGATACATTTTATTATGCATTCTATCTCTTATATATAGAAATTGTATATGTATATTTTGGTCCTTGGTTTTGCATGAATATGTTAGTATTTGTATATTTGCACTATATGCTTATTTATTATGATTTATTTATATGTGTTGATATGGTTACACGGAGTTACGTAAACGAGTAAAGAATAAACTTTCGCACAGAAAATAAACAATAAATAATGCGTCAATGGGTTTTTAACAATAAACAATAATGATGCGTCGTCCATTAATCTATTTCGATTATTTGAGAAAGAATCATTCACTAATGTTATTTCATAAAAAAAAAGAAACATAATTTTGCTACTTAAATTTATTTCAGTATGTTTGGCTGCAAGTTCGTATAAACATGAAGACCATGCGACCCCCTACTACCTACGTAATATAAAAATAAAGCTGTTTTTATGGTTTAAATTTCTACCATGACGTTGTCAATACTATACAAAAAAAAAATAGTAATATTACGACTTTAACTTAAATACGTGATTTTTATTAATCTATGATATTTTATTATAAAAAAAAAACATTGTAATATAGCTATTACAATTTTCAGATTAAGAGGTATTCTGGAAATTTTGCATAGTAGTAATACTGTATTTGCGTTAATAACTTTTCTGGAACGCTTACGCCCCTACGATTTACAGCGCATAGGGACAAAACAGCCTACAATATGAATAAAACTGGTTTTATTAAGGCGTATAAAAGATCACAGTCAACAGAAATAGTCTCGAAATCCTTGCTAATATTATAAATCGGAAAGTGAGTTTGTTTATTTGTTCCGCTTTCACGCCGTAACTACTGAACCGATTGATTTGAAATTTTGCAGACGTAAAGATAAAAGTCCGGGTTAAATAATAGGGTACTTTTTATCCCGGAAAAATCGTCAGATCCCACGGGATGCGCAATAAAGGCTTCGCTCAAAAACTACAGCACAGATTTTCATGCGGTTTTCATCAATAGATAGAGTGATTCTTGAGAAAGGTTTTGCGGTAGTTTTTATTTCGGAAAAACGGATAGTCCTACGGGAAGCGCGATAAAACCTTCGCGTCATAAACCGACTTCCGCGCATATGTAGCCATATGTAGTAATGGCTATAACGACTGTTTTGTAATAACGAATAACGCTGTTGTGTTATTTTCCTATAATTGTTGTCTGTTATCCTGTTATATTGCTGTTTTGACAAACGTTATTATAGCCTATTATAGCTAGTTATTCTTAACAATAAACTTTCTTTCATACTTTTTCAGGCTTAGGACTGAATATTAGAATATTAGGCAGTAATTTAAATAACTTAAAACTAATTAATCAATATTATATTAGTAATACACTAGGTATTTAAAAGTTCATTAATCTGTACATAATTTGTTATTTACATTCAATATTTACATTATTTATATGCAATATTTGCAATATTTTTCCATTTCCATTTATTTACAATATGTACTCTAATTATTTATTAGTTAGTTCAAAAGTACACGACACTAATTATTGCAACGATCACACAACTGCAAATAATGCGCAACTAAAAAAATGAGCTTAGGCACCAGCAAGCCAGCAACAGTTTACCTAATTGTTTCATTCAATTTCAAATCACACTGTAAATCAAAATGAGTCTTATTGTCATACGCGCGAAGGTACAAAATTGTGAATTTGGTATTAGTAAAATTACTATTACTATAAGAAATAAACAAGTAGGAACTTTATTTCCTTGTGAGAAAGGTTAATATTATAATTATAAGAATAAGCAGTCGGGCAACAGAGCGAGCGCCTACGCCTACACAACGGCTTCAAGTGGCAACAACAACCATGCGACTAGGCGACTCTTTTGTCAACAGCAACAGCAGGATAACAGTATAAGCCGTTGTTAAATAACGTGTTATTCGTTACGGGAAAATAATTCATTATATTATCTGTTATTGAAATAACGACCATTACTAGCTACACTCGCCTGTGCACATGTGGTTCCTGTGAGATTGGCAGTAAAGATGTGTCAATCTTTACAGAAACGACTCAATGAGTCGTTTCTTCCAAGTCATTCACTGATTCAAATCTCTAACATCGCTTCAAATGAACGATTCGCTTAATTGCATCTTGGTTTCAATTAGCACGCGGCGCTCGCACGATTGAGATAAGTAAATAGTACAGAGTCGGAGCGCTTCGGATCACGTTGCTCAATTGCATCTCGGTTTTATTCGATACGCGACGCTTACACGATTGACAATGTCAATTTTTGTCATGAAGCTCTTTACTGATTCAAATCTTTGTACTGATAGACCCAGTCGCAAAATCCACGCGAGCGAAGCCGCGGGCAGAAAGCTAGTGTAAAAATAAATCCGTGTAGCCATATCGCGGCCGTGCAGGGTAGTAGGTAGCGATGGCATGGTGGTGTCTCTTGCAGCACAAGCCCGGTGCGCCCGCGCAGGCCGCGGCCCTCGGCGCGCCGCCCCCTGCGGCCCGCCCCCGCCACCGCCACCCCCGCCCCCGACCCGCTAGCCCTGCCCTCGAGGTAAGCACACCCCTAGCCCCCGCTGATATGCTTACTGAAACCCTGTCGCACTCCTTTTTACATAGTCACGCCTTCACCATTAGCAAAACTGCTCATCTCATCAAGATTAAACGTGAAAATAACTTGTCTCGCTTTCACGACAAAACTGTTGAAGCGATGTAGTCTGGAACCTGATAAAAGACATCTCTCTCTCTCTCTCTTGGGCTCTATTTTAATGCAAAAAAGGGCTGTAAGGGGTTTGAATAGGTCTTATAGAATTAATCCCAACTAATATTATAAATGCGAAAGTAACTCTGTCTGTCTGTCTGTTACGCTTTCCCGCTTAAACCTCGCAACCGATTTTGATGAAATTTGGCACAGACAATCTTTAGACCCTGAGACAGAACATAGGCTACTTTTTATTTCGTTAAAAAAAGGGACAAAGGGGTTGAAATAGAGGTTGAAAGTTTGTATGGCATTTCTTAATTTTAAAAGATAAAACCATGAAACTTTATATTTAAGAACTTGATAAAAAATCATTAAACATTTGTTCTAGCATTTTTGAAATTTCGACCAGCTAGGGGGTGAAATAAGGGTTGAAAGTTAGTATGCACATTCGTCAAATATCACGTCATAAGAAACAAAAAATCGTTTGTTCTATCATTTTGAAATTTTTACCAGTGTGGGGGTGAAATAAGGTCAACCCCAATTTCACCCCCACACTGGTAAAAATGGAAGATAAGACCATGAATCTTGGTACCTTAGAAATAAGGGACTAGGATTCACAAAAACCGGCGTAAAATAGCGCTTGCGCTGTGTTTCGCCGAGTGAGTGAGGGTACCGGAGGCCCAACCCCCCTTATTCCCGTTTATTCCTCTTATTCCCTTTTAAAAGGCCGGCAACGCATCTGTGACTCCACTGGTGTTGCGGGTGTCCATGGGCAACGGTTATTGCTTACCACCAGGTGATCCGTTTGCTCGTTTGCTGCTTTTTTTTTTTTTATAGGATAGCCTATAAAAAAAAAAAAAACTAATTTCACGCGGACGAAGCCGCGGGCGGAAGCTAGTTTAATAAATAAGAGAATACATAAATGCGACAATCGAAATTTGTAAAAATGTTACACTAAGGAGGGGTTAGGTTAGGGGATGATATGTAAACTGTTGCTATCAATACGGAATTTGTGTCTATAAACTTTATCACGTGTCGAAACCATCTAAGCATTTCTCTCTCGATTTTTGTCTGTATTCAGCAATTTATCCTTCATCGTCACTCCAGCCATTTCTAATCTGTATTCAGCAATTTATCCTTCATCGTCACTCCTGCCAATTCTAATCTGTATTTAACAATTTATCTTTCATCGTCACTCCAACCATTTTTAATCTGTATTCAGCAATTTATCCTTCATCGTCACTCCAGCCATTTCTAATGAAGCTCTCATTTCCACTGCTTTTACTCTTCTTTTGCCACACCCAGCATTCACTCCTATATCATCATAAGCGCAGGGATCAGCGTGCCTCCATATACAACTATTTGGACCTTTTTTCACGAAGCCTGACTGACAATGAAGCCATTTATAGCCCCCATTCACTTTGTTTCCTGCCACGACTCTTCTTTCAATATCAGGAGACGTATTTTTGAATCATTATACGTGAATTTGGAATTCGAATACGAATACAAATCGTGCGCGAAATTTTCCATGCTTCGGCACGAATTGGGCCTGCTCGACCGGAGTGATACCACGGCCTCACAGAAAACCGGCGTAAAATAGCGCTTGCGCTGTGTATCGCCGAGTGAGTGAGTGAGTACCGGAGGCCCAACCCCCCTTATTCCCCTTTATTCCCCTTATTCTTCTTATTCCCTTTTAAAAGGCCGGCAACGCATCTGTGACTCCTTTGATGTTGGGTGTCCATGGGCAACGGTTATCGCTTACCATCAGGTGATCCGTTTGCTCGTTTGCGGCCCTATCCTATATATATAAAAAAAAAAAACATCAAAATCCGGCGATGACTCACACGTGAAACGAATCACTGTCAAGGTCACGTCAGCGTTGGATATTCTTCTAGTACAAATCAAAAACGAGTGGGTTGAAATGAAAATTCTCACGATTTCGGATGCGAATTGGTTTTCTATTGCTTCAAAAATTCGTCTCCTGATGCAGATTTACAATGTCTTCTAAACACTTTCACTTGCTCTAAACATTCGTTTCCGATCATAACCTAACATTTTGAGATACATGACATATTAAATAAATACCTTTGATTAATACGATTAGTGGTTTGATATTTTGATCACGCCCGATTCAATGTTAATTTTGTTAATAAAATATTTATTTGGAAATAAGTAAAATGCAGTTACATATTAGGTACTTTAGATGTAAAATTGTTAAATATATAAGTCACACTGAAGAGGTGGTCATTTTTACAAAATGTGACTAGTTATTACAAATATTGCTTCAAATAGTTGCGTGGAGTTGGTAATATGATGCGACTTTCGTTTCTATAATATTCTAGATATAAGTATCTTTATATTGTAAAGAAAGAAATCATATAATTTTAAGGACACAGCAGTGGTGTTGTCTAGCCGGAACGCTCCGGAACGTCGTTCCGGTATATCCTTTTTGGACAGGAACACATTCCGGAACTTGAAAAAAAAAATAAAAAGAATTGCTGATTTTTTTTTCTAGTTTTGACGAATTTTTATATGTATTATTATAAACAAGGGTTTGAAGCCAAACCGAACCGGAACAAAAACCGGTAGAGCCGGTTTTTCCGAACGGTGAACGGGAGTCCAGAACGTTTTTTCTGCTTCGAATCGATTCAACAGGAATTAAACTTTATTTATGAAATATGGGGTGAAATTTGGGCTGCCTATGTAATTATATATGTATATATATATTTACACGCGTTCCGGTAAAAAAAAAATTGCACAACACCACTGGGGCACATAGATATATGATACAGATACTATAAAGCTTAAGATAGCCATTTAAATTCCTTATTCAGTTCCAGATACTGGAGGAGGCGTTACTACTATTAATTGTATCGTACAAAATATTGTTACTGGTTACTTTATGTTGGCCATTTGGCATGCACAATAAGTTATATATATCTAATCAATTTGTTTTATTTTTGGCTGTCGATTTAGCATGATTATGTGTTTGGCTTATATAGTTATGTATTATGTGTAGTTATGTCATGGATGTTTATTTTTTTGTACATAGTTTTCTATTCACTTTGTATAAATATTGCTTCATTCGGCGAGTTTTATATTATGATCTACACCTGTACATAGAACGGTGTGTTGTTTTCTTTTTATTAAGAATAATCCGGTCTATTTTAGAGTTTGCTGGAATCACACTGTAGTTTAATTTGTTACCTTAACTATCACATAATAAGTATTGTGATGAGTGATACATTCCTTGACACTTAAATCGAGTCACCTAGTATGATGAATTTCTTTCATCCCATGCATTAAAAAATGTATTTATAACCAAAAAATTTACTTGTTGGTTATTCATACATTTTTTTATGTTTTGAAAGATACAAACTGGTCACGCTAAGTGGCTCGATTTTGTTGTATAATACTAAAGTCTGTCCAATATAAGGAGCCCGTGTTGACAGGTGTCACCGTCATTTTATCTGTCAAAACGGTGACAATTTGGTAATGAGAATGACACCTGTCAAAACGAATATAGAGATTGTGAATACTAATTAAACCCTTAACCCTTAATTAACTCGTCAATTTGTTTTGTTGAAATAAGTTTAAAATCAGTTTTTTTAGCCAAGTGAGAAGTCTTGTCGGTTAATTTTATGTGGATGCCCTAAGAGCTTAAAAGAAATTGGTAGCAAATATAGTTCTGGTAATATGTGCGTCACTTTTTATTTATTACAAAATCTGAAAAAAAATATGTTAAATTCTCTTAAATATTAAATACCATTAAATATTATTTCAACTTTTAGTAACATTTCGTGAATGTACATTATACAATAGCACAGTTGTATTTTTTCCTTCTATCCAAATATATATTGATTAATCTGCTATATTAAGTTGGTAAAAATAGAATGCCTCAATTGTTACCAATATTATTAAAATAAATTAAAATAAATTATTTAAATAATTGAACAATGAAAGACAATGATTTAACAATGATTTGACAATTATTTAAATGAAAATGACATTAAAAAGACTGCGATTCAGTTATGTATGATACTGCATTGCAATGACTTGACTATGATGCTGCATTATAACGATACAACGTTGATCTTCAGTTGCACCTGAGCTGCCTGTACCTACAACACATAATTTTGAATCGGAAAAAAAAACCCGTGACAGTAATTTTTGACACACATAGTATAGAAATAACAACAGAAGCATAGTAGAATTCGTCTCAACACACTATAAATTTATTTTTAACACCTTCGCTCGTAAAGCTGATGTAATTCCACCGGTTTTAAATATGTAAAGCGGGTCATAAAAACGCGTGTGTTACTAAAGAAAATAGTTAAGTTATAGTCCATACAAATTCCATAACAGTATTATTTGCCATTTCGCGCGCTGTTGCTATTCAAATTTCGAACGGCGCCAGTCAGTAGTAAAATGGCGGGAAAGCAACAGTGTGCATTCACAGATTGAGTTTATTTAAATGTTTTTTTTTCTGTTTCCTCGCAAATGTGTTAAAAATGTCGTATGATTGGTTATAACATGCGAGGCTCAATCACGCCCTTGCCTTCGGCTCGGGCTTCCGCCTCGCATGTTATATCCATCATAACGCATCGTAATGTACTATTAAAAAATTGGTCCTAAATTTAATTTCCTCAAAATTTATTAACATATAGTATAGTGTGCTATTGTCTATGCACTTCACAGATAAATAATTGCGATATAATCTCTTCCTGCATCTTATGACGTCCACGATGTAGAAAGATGTATTTTAGATCCATCACATATAGACTGTATTTTGTTCTAATTAGAGTTTCTCAATTCTCGAGTATTTTTATTTCTCGGAGCACGAGAATTCTCGGCCACTATTTCTCAAGAATTTTCGGGTTGTCGAAATATATGGATAAAAATATGTGTTTTAACAATAAAACTACGCTTTTTATGCAATATTCAACAACATTTATCAATCAACAACATTTATTATTAGTTTCAATTGACTTTAACTTAAGTAAGAATATTTTTTTTTTGTTAAACGATATAAAATCTAGCGAGATCTTTTGTCATTATTTCTACACACAATTTTAGGACTAAATAGTCTTCATCTTTAGGAAAAACAAATAAAATATCGTCTAAAAACAATGCCACCATGTCACCACAATATAATTTAGTACATTACATATTATATAATTTACTTTAGTCTCTGTCTGTACTACAAACTTTTCTATTGAAACGTATAATTGAAACGACAGTTTTGGAATTAGGTATAAAAATCAAACAATCAGACTAGCTTCATAATTACAATGAATAACAATAAGGTACAGGTAACTTATTTTAGTCCAACTTTTCAATATAAATTTTCAATATTTTGTTATAATTAGACTTTTTTGTTACATAAGTATACTTAAGAATCTAATAAATTATTAATAATCAGACTAATTATAATCACAATTTAAAGAGGAAACTGCTTCAAAAGCTAGCCCACTAGGTATTCTTATTATTTAGGAAATAAGCTTTCAAAAATACGAGGGCATTTAAAGCATTATCTGATAGTCGGTTTCGGATTAAGTTTAAAAATTTTTTGAGTTAATTTCTCGACCAATTTCTCGGCAATTCTCGATTCGAGAATTCTCATTATTTTGTCATTTTTTGTCATTGACACGTGTTCGTCTTTCCAGTACGCGTGTACGCGAGGTGTACGGTGCGTCGCATCCGAACCGCAACCGGCCGCGATCGCACAAGTCCCACCGCAGCGCCCCCTCGGAGAACTGAGCCCAACCGACCATACAGAGAGACACGCGTACCGACCCCACGCAATTCGAGGGTCAATTCAACTAACAAATCACGTCCGCATCACAACTGAGGCCCGAGCAAAGGTTTATGCGAATTACTTTGTCACACGTAATATAGATGTATGAAATAGCGGCAGATTGGGGCCTGAACAAGGCAAGTTGCTTGTATTTCAGTACGTCAGCTCTCTCCTTCCATCTGCGGTATACTGGAATGTTCGAGAATTAGTTTATTGGTTCGATGGCGCAGCAATATATTTTACTAAATGATAATCTATTTTAAAAATACTCCCCGTGAATCCTTAATTTTGAAATATTAAAAATAGTAAAAATCAAAGAATATTAACGTAAAATCGATAAATTTATTAATCGATAAGCTTGCATTTGACAAATTACAATATCACTTTATCGAGTATTTAACAATCGATTGTTTGCGCGTATTGATCAAAAGCAACATCTCGATGTCATTTCGGCTGTGATTTTGTTATAGAATTCGGTTGCTGTAGACTACGATTGACTAGGAATTGCGTTTTTCCGTACTCTGTAAGTTGCAACACTAACGCTAATTGGATCAGTTCAGCCAGTTATTTGTTTAGCTTAATTAGGATTTGCGCAATATGTCATGAAGTCTTATTTCTAATACAAAATTAACATATCATCCCTTAAGTTCTTTCAAGCCGATCTCATAATGGTGATCGTAAATTATACAGGAGCTTATAAGCGATTACATGCTAATTTCAAGCATGCGGTCCAAAATTTGCTGTCAGAGCGTGTGTGCGCTCGGCTGCGCGTGCATCTGGTCCATATTTCTGTAGACATTGCACTAATTTCCATATAAACTGCACTAATGAATAACGACATCGATTACGTCAATACTGGTTAACATAATTATGGATAAATCCATAGCAATAGCGCTTACGATACTGACAGTAAATATTGGACCGCAGTCTTGACATTTGTTTCGATGAATAATAGTAAACACCAGCACAATGATTGTGTATAACAAATTTTAAGATTAAGACACCGTAAAAAGTAAGATAATTCGATTTGAAAACGCCTATCTTTTCTTTATCATCACTTACAATGGTAGCAATAATAGTAGTAGATGGGTAAAAAAGTGATGTGAAGCCAAATTCTTGCCATATCTATAAAATAAAATCTGGTAAGTGTTGCAAGTTGTAAGTACAGAAAAAACAAAATCCGATATTGATCATTCGTAATACGTAATTTTCAAGTTTACTGAACGGAGATTTATCATTTATTTTTGTTACTGGCAAAGTGTCTGCTTAAATATATTGCTGTGAGGTCAGATAAGAGTCTGTTTCTAAGAGGAATGCAATGCCCTTATATACTTCAGTGTTAGGTTCTTAACTTGACGGTGAATCTCCGAGAATTATTAGTTTGTTTAGCGCTCCAATTATTATATGATAGTTATTGTAAGGTATTGAATAACATTACAATGATACTCGCGGTGAAGAGCTGATCTGAATTGGCATTTCTCTTGACATGACGCGAGTTTATACAATGAGCTTGAAAAGCATGATTTTCGTTTTATCAACCATGACAGTATCTGATATGACAATCTGATTTGAATTTGCACCTAATGAATTTTCGTTTTAATTTTACACAAAACATATTTTGGAATGCAGTTCACAGATCGCTTTACAATATCGTATTTAGGCCAGATGTCTAATGGTAGTCAATCAATACACTTTCCAGAATACTTGCACAAGTTCAGATTTACACAAGACTTTCGTTGAAGTTCATATTTGAAAATGTTGTTTATGGTACCATTATTATTTAAAAATATCAGGATAAGCTACTGCAAGGTTTCCCTGTCGTAGGTCTCTTTATTTTCATGGTTAATCTAATGAAGAACCCGTTTGCGTGTATTCGCACAAAGCACCACAAAAAACAGGAATACCTGAAGTAAATTACAATACACGTTACACTATCCCAGTGCAAATCACAGTATGTCGCTGCCATAAAGATGGCTAATACACAATGTAAGCTAGAGCAGGTAATAGCGCGTATAGAGATCTATATATCTAAAAAAGGAACACGTAAAATTATCCCCCCTATCAATTGACGTTGCGCTTGCGCATCGCTAGTAACTACTGTAATATCTCAAAATTATTGTTTTGTAAACTCTCTAGGTGTAAATGTATAGCGCATAGAATGTTAAAATGATGTAGCAATGGTGAACTGCCTAACAGTTGAAGAAGCCTGGAAATAGTTGGATGTTTGAGTGTGAACTGTACCATACACATCGAGCTGTGAGACAAAATGTAAAAATAAACAAAATGCTTCTCAAACTGGTATCGATCTATCACAATAATACCTGTCTGAATTAAAATAGGGGAATATTGAACATTCTCTTCTATTCTGTAGTTATGCATGTTTGCAGTTTGGTAACCATGTTTTGAAGTTTATATGGAAAAATAATGAAGTACGTTTATTTCGTCTGTATTTATAGCATATATCTTAAGACTGTTTCTGACAATGAAATATATTTTCATTAATTATTTTCATCCCTTTAATCGTGATATATATTACATTTTGTCTCAGTTCGGATGGTTCAAAATGGAGTATTTTGGGAATAATTCTCACAGACAATACGTCCAAAACTCCAGACAATTAGGTACTCAGTTGTGCTATTTAACGGCTTCCGTAGCTAGTATTTAGATATCGTAGACTTTAATGATGTATTTGGATAATATAAACTTGACACATTGATAATATTAGACTCTTGTAAATGTATGGTTTATTCGTTTCATGAATTTCATTTGCATGGGTTTTTCCTTTCTATAATAAACTCCTTTGCAAAAGTAACGGGCACTCGTCGTGTTTTCATACAAAAGTAATCTCTTAAGTCATGCCATTTTTAAAGATAGAACGATACAATAACACAGATTAACTAAACCAGGTTTTTAAATGTTGATTATTGTGGTCCTAAATGTGCAATCGTGTAATGATTTGTGAGGACTGAAAAATAAGATATATGTAGTTGGTTCCGATAAACTTAATACATATATCTATTTCCCCAGAGCTTAAAAATTAATTCACGTTGCCTCTCCAATCAATTTTGTAATAAACTAATCCAACTAATTATTTCAATGCAGGATTAATTAGGTATATACAAAGAGATTTTAAATTTAATTGGAATATTTAAAACATTTTCGAGCATTCATTCGACCCGATATTATACAGAACTTCAGAGACATACGCATGACATTGTGTAATTAATTGCCCGTGTTTTTATTTTTGCAAAGGTGTATATTGATTTTAAAGTACGGTCCGTATTAAAGTTTTGCTGTTTTTAACTGATTTAAAATTATATTTATTGATATATGGAATGAGATAACAACATCGATTAATTAAACTCGACTTGGAAAAATCTATTAATACGGGCCTAGGGGAATTAAGAGTCGTCAGTTTTCAGACACCTAATTTAAGTGTTGCAAATGCATATTTGTTATTAAGTTTTATCGCACATTTCTACAGAGGCGCGATGAGGAAAATGGCTCTTAAAATTCCGAATCTTTTTAATCCCCGACGAAATTAAATGTATTTATTTTAAATTGATATATTCGATAAATATATTTAATTACTTACTATATGGTACACTATTATATAATACTGTATGTACTAGCGTATGTAATCTTAATATTTTGAAATGTATAACCAAGATGTCAATAATTCTTAATATTGTCTTCTAGAATATATAAGTAATGTACTGGCTAAAAGATAGGTCGACTTTTTTGTCCTCCATGTGATTTTCAGCCAATTTTCACCTTTATCTAGTAATGTAGTCGTAACTATAATATATAAGTAGTTTTACAACATGACCGATGTCTACAATGTATGTGGATCACAATTAGACTTAAAGTATTTATTCGTTTATGTTAGTAACTTAATATTAAGCTTTCACTCGGGATTATTAAAAAAAAATACTTTAGTTATTATGAGGGTAGACGGTGAGTTGGAAGAAAATTTCATTTGACTGATGGTTGACATCAAACGATGACTATTAAAGTGTTATTGCACTTCTAATTTGAGATGTTTGTGAGGCAGAATGCGCACGCGCATAGTTTTGATCGTGAAGGTATTTGGCAACAGATATTGCTCGCAATTTGTATCCTCAAACTTCCACTATCGTGACTCGTTCATTTTCACTCGATATTCGTATTTTAATGCGATCATATATGATTTTTGACTACGATGTATCAATTGACAGTTGGACACGGTCACAGCAATGCTCATTTGGCAGTTTGATCCATCTAAGAAGAAATAGCATTACGGACCGTATTAATAAAGATAAGTTAACCTTGACTTTGTTCCACGTTTTCTCTTTTTACAAGCTTTTATATTAGCTTCACTTGTAACTATGTAAGAAAATCTTGGAATCTTAATTTGACCCACATCCCGGTCTCCGATTGAGCTGGAATTTTGCATGCACGTGTAAGTCGGATGATAATGCATGCACTGAGAAAAAAATATTGCCATCGCAACAATAAAACTTAGTTACTGGTGAGCGATCAAAGTTGGATGGTTAAGAAAACAACTTTATTATTGTTACTTTTAAAGTTGTTAATGCAACAATGATACCAATCCAGTTTCTGCAACAATGCAATGTTTGTCAGGCAAGCAAAGTATAATATATACTGTAACAAATTTAAAATAGTCCATTTGTCTATTGTTTTAGTAACCTTGTATAATACAACTAATTTGCTTAGTTGTAGTATCAAAAAAATATTGTCAATATACCTATTTTATTTTGCTGGAATAACAAAGCGTGCTTGATATTTATTGTCCATACATCAATGTTTATTTAGTTGCATTAACAATTTTACTTTGTGGTTTTGGCAAATTTACTATTGCTGCTTCAACTAAGTGCTTTTGTCGCATATTTTTGCTACGACAACAAAGTAACATTGCCGGCCTTGAAACTTGTACTTTGTTAACGGTTTACTGTGGAAAAAAACTATTAGAGTCCGACAAGCGAGTCGTGGCACAAGCTTGTGGCGGTAAATTTAAAAATCTTTCATATGTTAACCCTGAATATAGTGAGAAAAATCATGTTGATACTTGAATTTTTATGATGTGTTTGAAAAATAAAATAATAAAGAAGAGACGTATTACGAATAGCACCATATACACAAATGATTCAATTGGTCATTTATCTATGAGACATTCATGCCTGACTCACCAGGGCTTGCAGTGTAGACATGTCGGTGATCACTAACGTGGAACAATTTGTACTCTAGCCAACTGACAAAAATTTATTAAAGTTATTAAGAAATAAAAAAGTAAACAAGTGATATGTGTTTCTATGAAAACACATTATCAATTTAAAAATATTATTCTGTTTAGTGTCCCGAAAAATAAATTATAATCAAGAAGAATAGCTTTATTTTTAAGCGGCGTTAGCATGCCAGTCTTTCCACCTTAATAATACATTGATAAGAAAAAATGCAAGAAAACGGATATACACAAAATGTATAAAAAAAAATTATTTATTCTGAACCATAATCAAAATCAGACTCTAGAAATTCAATGCCTTCAGATGATTTATCACTTTCACTTTCATCATCGCAAACCTTGATGAGAAATGGTTCAAGTTGCTCTTCTGTTATTCGGTCTTTAACCTTATATTCATTTTCAACATTAATTACATGATCTGTACATTTCTTCCAATCAGCTGCTGTCACAGTGTCAAAACATTGTCTTATTAAATTTTCTGTATCAGCACTTGGCACACCTAAATTTTTACTTGCTACTTTCCTTTTCACCAAGCTCCAGATCATTTCAATTGCATTAAGGTCGCAATGGTAAGGTGGTAATTTCAAAACCTCATGTCCGTGCTCTTTTAAAAGTTCCTCAGCTTCATACAAGGGTGCAGGTTTGTTTTGTTTAACAATACACAAAAGTTCAGCCTTTGTGAAACTTTCTTCAAAAGGAATGCCATTACTACTGAGCCACTTCTGAATATCAGCCTTTACATTACTCATTGTTGGGACCTTGTTTATTTGTGTAACGTGGTAACTCGCATTATCCATAACAATTACAGAATGTTCAGTTAAATTAGGTATCAGTTTTTCTTCCAACCATTTCATGAAGTTGTTACGGTTCATGTCATCATGATAATCTGCCATTTTAGATTTTGTGCTAAACACTAGTAACCCATTTGGCACAAAACCCTTCTCAGATCCAGCATGAACTATGATATATCTTTTACCTGTAACATAATAAAATTAAAAAATTATAAAACATCAATAAATCAAACAATTTTGTTGATAGTTTTAAAGATTCTGACGCAAGCTTACACTCATCTAAACATATTTTCAAAGAAAGAAACCAGATTAAGTCAGAAACATAGTAAACAAAAAATTACCTTTAGAAATTTTGTCAATTACTCCACTTGTGCTCGGACCTTGCCAAGATTTTTTTGGTCTATAATTTTGATGTACATATGTTTCATCTAAATAAATTATCGTGTTTCCCTCTTGCCGTTTCTGATCAATAGCTCTGAGGTATTTGTGTCTCCAAGCCGAAATTTCAAAATTTTCAATTAGAAGAGACCGTTCGCTTTTGTTGCTCTTAAATTCAAAACCATTTTTTAACAATATTTGTCTTAATGTTTCACGGGATCCTGTGAATCCAATGGATTCTTGCAGTTCTGTTAATAGTGTCCTTATTGTTGGAACTTGCTTTTTAACACAATAAAATTCATTTATTTTATTCCGGATTGCGCATATGTCAAAATCATCTAGGTTTGAAACACAGGGTTGACGAGGCCGTTTTTTTCCTGGTGTGTTCCATTTACCCTGGTTTAAAGAACCTTCCTTTTTTATTCTTCTCATTGTATTTACGCTAATATCTGGAATTATAATAATTAGGTTAGCTAGCCAAGTCTATATACAAGTATAAAGTGTGGCGCAAATAAGTATATTGAAAATTACCTGTTTGAGTAGACAAATGCGTTAAATAACTTGATTCAGAGGTAATAAGATCTTTATTCTCAATATCTTTGAGCTCCTTGACTAAATCTTTGATTTTGCGTTTAATGTCTTCGTCATCCGACATACCTTCAAATCAGGAAAAAAATAATTAATACCTTCTTACCTTTAATGGAATAATATACCTAGTACCCGGAAAGTTACACAGTAATTTGAAAGAAAAGCACCTCTTATTATTAGGTACGTATCTATGTACATATAAGTATCAAAATGTGTTGGCTATACTTACTTGCAGACAAAACAATTTCGTCCAAAAGACGAATTTTTTCCTCAACACGTCGGATTGTTTCAGTTTTTCTTTGTTCATACTTGTTTATCATAATATATAACAAACTCCGAGCATTGCTTTTAATAGGTTTCGACATTTTTCAAACAAAAAATCGTATAATTATCACACAACAGCAAGATGTATAGGTTATGATAATTTAAAGTGACATATATTTTTTCTACCTATGCCAGTTAACAGTGTTGTCATTCGTAATAATTCTTGTGCCACGACTCACTTGTCAGACTCTATCCCCGAACACATTGCAATATTTATAAGGCATAGTCTTCGTGGATAATATTTTTTTTCCATAGCAAACCATTATCAAAGTGCAAATTTCAAGGCCGGCAATATTGCATTATTGTTGTAGCAAAAAATCTGCAAAAGGTATGTGTAAGGTTAAAAAAGAAAACAGGTAAGTATTGAAAAAAAAAAGTGTATTTATTTAACAAAATACAACTCGAAGCTTGTATTGAGGACAACACTTGACGAAGACTTTTTCCTCTCTCTGTCCCTTGAAATGTCTTGAAGTCATTTAATATTTCAAGGTCTGATGAGTCCAAAGGGATCGTCCATTCCTTGAATAAAAAAAAAAATGAGTACTCAGATCTTGCGAGAAGCGTTTATGTCATATAAATTGTGTAAGAAATGGCTTTATAATTTGATGGATAAAGTTATAAATTAAGTTTATTTTCTTCTTTTTTAGAGCATTCACATAAAAGCTTATATTAAAAATGTTTTTTTTTTTACTTTTAATTTATTTATGTGTACAAAGAAAAGAGGGGAAGCCTTTGCCCAACCCTATGACATAATAGAGTAGTACAAAAATATAGATAGGTAACCTATATTTTACATACCTGAGATTGTGTTCCGTTAGCCTCATCCGAAAGAAAATCTATAGTAGCATTTTGTCTAAATGGCAAGCTTACTGATACTGACTCTTTAGCATCTGAAGAAACCTGAAATAATTTCGAAAATTGTTTTATTAATGAATAGTGACAAATTGTAACAAAAATAATAATTAATAACACTATAAGGTAACAAGTAAAAAAGAAGTAAAAAAAGCATAGAATAGAACCGATTGACCTAGAGCTTTGATTTAGTAACCTATATAAGTACTGTGTGAATTATATTTTAGAAAGGATATCCTACCTGTAACTTATCCAGTGCGGATCTAATTTTAATTTTGTCTTTAATTTTGGGAACAATCTGACTGAGTTCATGATCATTAGCCTCAACAAGTAATTCTAAAGTGATGTCTTGGTCTGAAAAAGAAGTGCATGGTTATCTTTAAGTCTCTGGATGTGGTGCACTTATGATAAACAATCCCAAATAAATCTACCTAACCTACCCTGACAATGAAAATTGGCCATTCACACAATAAAGGCACAGAGTACCTTATATGGTATAATACAATAAGTACCTACAATAAAATAATTTGATCAACCAATGTAGGTAACTTTGTTATTTCAACAAGGTAACTTTGTTATTTTATCAAGGTATCTGCTATTTATAACTACTTCTATTTTTTCCACTTTCTATAGTTATTATTATTTATTTGAACCTGTCTTTCTACCTGTTTAAGTATTAATTACTTTCCTTTAGTAATAGCAATAAAAGTTATAATATTAATCCCATACAATTATGGACAAAGCGGTTAGGTTACGCAAATTAACGCGCATGCAGCAGCTATAGTTACTTCTTGAATGTGTTAGTTTAATGCTTTAACTGCATACAAACATAATATGACAACAAGAATTTCATAAATAAAATAATTGCCTATCAGTAAAGCGGAGACACAAACACAAAAGTAAACTTACCCATCAGAGTTGACAACAGATGTGACAGATTGTTATTTTGTAAAAATCTGTCTAGATCTTCCATATTTTTTCATTCAAATATATAATATATACACTTTTAAAGCTGAGGTACACAGTAACTCACCAACTGACAAGATAAAACTGGTTTTCTTGCGTAAGCGGCTTGCGTCATATTCATATACCCTCTAGAGAGCCAATGAGCGCTGGCGCTGGCAGGGTACGGCCGCGCTCATTGGCTGTCCATCGCCCCGCGCCACCAAAGATTATTAACCCGACAGCACTAAAGTAAACATGCTGACAACTCTTATTTTGTTAAGTTAAAACTTTGTTATGCCAAAAATACGCAATTTTGTTACCCCGTTCAAATGTTTCAAAAATAGTTACAGTATTTATGTAATTTTGCTACTGAGACTAAATAAATTTTAACAATAAAAACATTGTTTTAGGCGCTAAAGCCGCACTGTTGGGTTGGCAATTTATTTAGCTGCTATAACAATAAAATTCTAACAAAGCTTTTATTGTCGCTTTGTTAGGCCTTTTTTTTCTCAGTGTGGTTATGTGTGTGATGTCATTCTTAATCCAACATGGCGGCATTACCAAGATGGCGGATCAATTATTTTTCATGCACCTCTACAATATGGGTATCAAATGAAAGGGCTTGCAAAGAACACCTTGATAAATAATGTGACGTCACTCTTAATTCAATATGGTGGACTTTCCCAAGATGGCGGACCAATTATTTATAATGCACCCCTACAATATGGGTATCAAATGAAAGGGTTTGCTAAGCTTGGTATTTTATTCGGAAAATAAATCAAAAGTAAAACAAAGTATATTAAATATGTTTACACTTAAAAATCTTTATTAATACTGTTCTATAGTTATTTGGTCCAACTATGTCAAGTTATTATTAGTCTTATATAGAAATTAGTTCCACATGAATGTAGGTTGATTTGTCGTTTTAATTTGTGATTTTTTTAGTTTGTACGGTAATTTTTAGTTTAGTTCTAAATGCAGCTCGTGGAATATTAATTTGTATCGATTAATTTTATTGTATTAATGCAGTGGTGGTTCTGACGTTGAGAAATAATTATCGATTCGGACCTTGATGATACACAGAATGTCCACTAGACTACGTGTTGTCTATAGTAGATCTCTTTTCGTGGAGGTTTTAATTCGGTCTCAACAGAACCGCCATATTAATTTTATTTTTAGTTCCAGTGTTATCCCGCTCAGCATTTCACAATATATTTTTTATGGCATAATATTTAAGGTAGTAGTGTAAATGTGTGTGTAAATTGTATATGCCCTCGCAGTACCAATGAAACCTCGTGTAATGTTCAAACTGCACAAAATTGACGGTGCTGGAGAGTCGTCATTCCTTCAAATAAAACATTTTCTTTCTCGTGACTGTTTGTTTTATTGTTTCTTTTTTATAATGGTAGAACATGACTGTTTAGACTCACCTTAAAGATTCGTTACTCAACAAAACTCGATAAAGTACATGGCACAGTTGATATGGAAATTTCGCGAGCGATGATCGACTCCAAATTTTCGATAGTATTGTTCTCCTTGACGAGCTGATCACGAATATACAAGTTTTAGAAAAAGTTAACGACATAAATCGCCGCTAGGGGTCTGAAGTTTTGGGGAAAAAAACCTGGTTTACGGCAGCGGAAACTGATATTTTGTTCTTGACGACCTGATCACGAATATATAAGTTTTAGAAAAAGTTTACGACAAACTATATGCCGTAAACTGTCTAATAAACTAATCTTATCTTTTTTATTAGGGATGACTGAGAGTAAAAAAGAGTAATAAACGTAAAAGTAGACAAATATAATCAGAAAAGTTTAAACTACTAAGCTATCGGGAGTTACACATGTTCTGAGTCAACCATAAAAGAAAATATGCTGTCGTGAGATAATTTTTATATAATTTTAAAGAGAACATTTCTGTTATACATGATTTTGTGTAGCTTTCACGCGACGGAAGCTTAAAAAATGGAGTTACTTCTCCCGTTTTCCCAACATTTCCCTTCACTAATCTAGTCCTATTGATTGTAGCGCGATGAAAAGTATACTATAACCAGCTCAGGAGTATGAAAAATAATTTTACCAAGTTTCGTTAAAATCCGTCGAGTAGATTTTGATTCTATAACAGTTATACAGACAGGCAGAAAAAAATTTACAGATTGCGTTTTTGGCATCAGTGTCGATCCTTAATCATCCCCTGATTGTTATTTTGGAAATATATTTCATGTACAGAATTGACCTCTACAGAGTTATAATAATATTCGTATTATAGATAGTGTTAGTCGAAAATGAGATAGGTAAAGCGTTCGCTACATTAAAGAAGAGTAAGAGAGTAGAGAAAACAGTCCAGAAAAATCCAGTTTAAATTTGCCAAATAATCATGTATTTATAAAATAAAATACGCAGTAAATGATACAAAAATTTATATAGTTTCCAAATCAAATATATCAAAAATATATGCTTATCTACGACAAAAGTGATCTATGTTAAAATACCTCAACAATACTATTATCCCATTACCAAATATTTACCGATATACAATACAAAATCCAATAATAACATAAAAAAGGTAATTCGAATAAATGTAACCTAATCTAAGTTAAGTGATAAAAATAAAAAAAACTCTGCTACAGCTTCATCGTCGTCGTCTGTCATTTTTATTTCAGCCCCGTTTGTTTCCTCAGCCATATTTGTGACCGCCATTTTAGATTTTCCATTGTCTATGGCGTCTTGCGACCACTGTCAGAGACTCAGGCGACAGATGTCTTCATTGATCTCAAGCATTTGGTCGATGAAGTTCTGGTCGGCCATCACCTTTGCGAGTTTGCAGATCATGTTGAGGAGTTCGCTGCTTTTGTAGTTCATCTGGGCGGTGCACAGTTCGATCTCTTCGGATACTGATTCTGGTATCTGTTAGGGAAGCCAATATTATTTTAGTGGTTAGTGAATTTCTTCTAGAATCTTGTGTATTCTGGCTGTATAGATAACATATTACTACATTTAGAATTAATAATATGTTAAATAAAAGTTTTGATTAAACAGTGTACTAAAGTCAAATCGATCTTCGTTGTTATGTTTCAACATGCAAGCACAAACCTTGATATCAATGGCAAAGAATTTATTATTCATAAGCGGATTTAAAATGATCTGGTGCAGGATTATTGTAGTATTAAATTATAGTGTATCGACTAAAGCGGTTAATGGAGGTACATAATAACAGTACTTGTCTTAGTTCGAGAATGTTTTGCTTCATTTTGTGTTGTTTTATAAATATTCAATCATTGAAAATCTACATATTTGTAGATGAATATATTGAGAAATTAATTATCTGTTATAACAGTATTATCTTTTAAAATGAAAATTTAACAAGCGATTACTCTAAGTAGGTTATTTAAGTACACAAAACCAACAATTTTAAACCTTGAGTTTTTTATCATAGATTATATATTGTTTATAATAAAAATGGTGTATAGATAATAAATGGTAAGCAATATAGATTAAGTACAAATCAATAACTAAGTTCAAGGACATATAAGCATTACAATCAACAACAGAACAACCAAGGGACGAATACGTCGAATCGAGAATTATCTTGATTTGATTGTTCATTTATTAATAATAGTGCGACTTTAGTATTTGCGTTACAAAAAAAAAATACCGAGTGAGCTTATGACCACACAACTGAAGTGAAATTTCTTTCACACCATCTGTATGTATATACATATATGTATGTACATATACATATATTAATTTTCTACAAATATTTATATTATGTTTTCATTAGTAAATCAATATTTTGTGAAGAGCTCATTTATTTTTATTCAATATTTTATTATTTAAATATACAGAACGTATTTGGCTACGAGAGGAAGGAAGAAAATGTGTGCGCGCACTGCTTTCTCTTGCTTATACCCAATCAACTCCCGTTCGCCTTGCCCGATCACACATTTTGTAACGCTTACGTCACGCGTTCACCAGCTTACTCCCCAAGTCCAGCGTGAATAAAGAAGTTTCACTCCAAAAATTGCGTTATATTTTATATACGAATAGTGTCGTTGTTTTACTTTGATATAGTATATATCAAAGATCGGGGAATCAAAAACGTTAAAAGCAGCCCAAATAAAACTTTTGCAGTATTTAATCTTGATTTCTTTAGTTTCGCTCATGGCTTTATGGGACGTCCTATAAAGAAATGGTCTTTTGTCGTAAATACGTAAATTTATTTTGGACACAAACATTGTTATTCTAGAAACTAATTAGCACTCACCATCTCAGATTCCAAAAACATGCTAAACTTGTATTTCGTCTTCCGCTTCTCGTTGCCGTTATCAAAGAACAACGTGAACTGTGCGTCCTTGCCGCGAGCCCCCACTGGGAAGTACAGGCCAGCGAGAACGTGTCCCTTCTGGTCCCGGGATAAAAGACTCCTGGTAACAAAATAGGTATTGAAATAGTGCCATGCCATGCCGACAATTGAACCCACTAAGGGATTTCTAGATGGATAGTATTTATTGCTGTATTTGTCAATGACACACCTGCAGATTTATTGTGTAACTCAAATCACAAGTGAGAATTATTATCATCGTAAGTGATTCTAATACATTGCTAGTTAATTTAGAAACATTGCCGTTTTCTCAACTAAAAATCAAGCAATGAATTTTTTATACTAATGTTAAGTGGTTACAGTCGTTTTTATTATCTATGGTTCTCATAAGATCTAGAAGCGCTGCAAGAACCACAGTGTATGTGACTAACTTGTGATATGATGTAAAGTCAGGATATCGAGTAATTTCACGGCTAGATCTTAACTATTATATCGAACAATAATTTGCAGTAGAAATGGGAAAGATTGAGGTATCCAAGCAGATGATAGTGGTGGCAGAGAGAGACTTCAGCAATGCTATTGCTGACAATTGCAATGAAATCAAGCTCCGGTGTATAGTTCGTTATTCTGAAGGAAAATAAGTATAAATAAAGATGATCTGATGTAACACTGTTGCTATTACCTTTTATTTATTTCTTCATATTCTGGGGGTTCGTATACAGATTGCAAGTTTATATTTAAACCTTAAATAAAAATACTGAACTGACATCCAATACAATTGTAAACAACATGAACAGTGAAAATCACAACAAAAAGAAAAATTTACTCATGTTAATGATTGTTTAATGTGACAATTATTAAGATATAATGGGACAATTATTTAGATATAATGTGACAATTATTAAGATATAATGTGACAATTATTAAGATATAATATGACAATTATTAAGATATAATGGGACAATTATCAAGATATAATGTGACAATTATTAAGATATAATGTGAAAATAATTAATATTCAATGTGACAATTATTAAAATATAATGTGACACATATTAAGAAATAATGTGACAATTATTAAGATTTAATGTGACAATTATTGATATTCAATGTAACAATTATTAAGATTCAATGTGACAATTATATTCATAAAGTAATGTAACTGCATATCTGTTAGTTTCAATCATAATGTGATAGAATGGCATAATCACTCTACAGACTCGCTCCAACTGTTTTATCTGAGTTTCTCGGAGGAAAGAGATATTTTACCGTGATGAAAATGAGGAAAAACCTTATATCCATTCCTGGCTAACAAACAATGGAACTATTTACATAATAAATTTAATCACAATCGTTAGCTTTAATAACGGTCGTTGTAGACACGGTAACAGTCATTAATGAAATGTTTTTTTTAAGCCGTCGCTGATTTATCCTGTGCCGTGGGTGCAGTTACAAATATAAAATCTTGCATGTCTGATCCGTGCGGGAAGTGAACACGTGAACCGTTACGTAGTACTGAATCACTAGCGCTGCGTCAAACAAGTCGTCAAGTTGCTAAAAAAGAATTTGAAAAATCACTAGAGAGCCAAAATACCTGAAGTTGTAGACGAGGTTGCGTCGCTCTGTGACGTTGACGCCGTCGAGGAAGGGCCGCGCCACGTACACCAGCGAGGTCTGGCACTTGGCCACCCCCGCGCGGTTCTCGCGCTCCTGCCACTCCACGTAGCCGCTGTGCTGGGGGCTGTACACGTAGTTATACTCCTTGCGGCAGTGCGATTCGTCGGACTGTGTAAACCAACCTGTATGGGAAGGAGTTCCAAGATTATAATTTTGAAATGAAACATATCCTGATTACCTGACGGTTTGAACGTTTTCTTGCATTCGCAAAATGATTTATTGCTTCCCTTCATCAAGTCAATGGGAATTTGGGAATGTGCTTTTATTTTACATTCTAATGCTCGTGCAAACATTTAGTAAGGTAGAAGTTGAAATCTAGTGAAACAATAGCGATCCAACGATGTATAGATCTTATTTATATATAATACTTTTCTTTATAATCAAAGACCGGGAGACCTATTTTTGAATTACGAATGCGATTTCGAAATCACCGCTAACTAAATAGTCAGCGGTGACTTTGAGGTCACGGGTTCCTAAGCATCCAATTTTTGAAAGTCGATCGCAGAGCTGCCAACATAGATAAAGTACACACATAAATGTAAGAGTTCGGTTCCACGCAGAATGTAGCCGCTGCCGGTTCTTGCCGACTTAACCATTATGGTTATTTTATTATATATATATATATATATATATAGACTGAAAAATCAAACAAAACACAGATAACATTTCCACAAGTATGACTTGATTACGAGTGGGTGAGGGCACTCGTAATGAAATCACACCTGTGACTAAGGTAGTCACATCAGTGATATTCAAAAATAAGAATTATTGAAAATCGGTGATTATTAGTCACATCGGTGATTTCGAAGTCGCATTCGTAATTCAAAAATAGGTCTCCTGAGGTCGTACCATGACCGCTTAGAGTGGTTAAAATAACATTGAAATAGAGACACCGCTCTAGCAGTGTATAGCGCCATCTCGCACTACAATTTTATTTCTGTTGCAGCCTTGTAGAATTACATAATTTGTACCGCATTGAGTTTTGTGCATTCATTTATCGTGTAATTCTCTTTAACCTTTATCAATGTATAAGTCTGAAAATATGGATTATTTAAGAACACAGACGGACCACAATGAGTCATTGACAGAATTTATGAACTAACTATCAAAGACTAACCTGTATGAGGGTACGCGCGGTCAGCCATGACTGTGACGACTCTAGGCACGTGATAGCCGGGATCCGCTAGCAACAGCCCCGGCCTTCCATCGAGCCGGATCTGCACACCCACCATCACATGCTCCTTCTCCGCTCCGAGAACCGCCGCGGGATTATCCCCTTGTGAGACGTAAGATCGTACGTCGACAACGGCCTCCTCGCATGATACCAAAGCTGTCGCCGCTGCGAACCCAGGGAACTCCTTGTTGAGGCCGCGCCATCGCTTTATAAGTTCAAGGCCTAGCCCTACGCAAGTGTGTTTGTGTGGCCTGATTGGGGGAGTGTACTTTTCGAAGACCTGGAAGAAGGCGTTACTTGTAAGTAGGGTTTTTAGAATTTGATATTGAGACTTTTTGATATTGCTATAACGATTGTATTAGGTAAAGAAAACATGATGATACCAATAGCATAATAAGTTACTAATAGAGATGAAACGGATAGTGATTTGGCCGGATACCGGATACCGGATATTCGGCTAACTACGAGGCCGGAGCGCCGGATATCCGGCCACCGGATATTCGGCCGCTTATCGCGTTTCATATATGTGTGTGTATGTGCAAAATAATCCGTTACTAATATTATAAATTCAGTCTGTTTGTCTGCTACTCTCTCACGCCTAAACTAAAGAACTGATTTTGCTGAAATTTGATACAGAGATAGATTAGACAACGAGAAACAATATAGATAGGCTTAAATACTTTTGTATTCCCACAGAAAAGCGCGATATAGACGAGTTTAGGGCGTAAAGCACTCAGCGCGAACGGTATCGCGGGAAACATCTAGTATTCGGTATTCGGCCGGATAGTGCCCTACTATCCGGTATCCGGCCCGATAGTGAAAATAGGCCGGATAGGCCGGATACCGGATAGTTACCGGATATCCGTTTCATCACTAGTTACTAAGAAGATCCATAGAGCTTTCTAAAAGTACTAACCTCGTGTAGTGGCTTCTCCGTTCGTTCGAATGCCTCATGAAGAGATATGAAGTTGTTCACAGAGTCATAGTTTTCGGTGACGAGCAATTTTCGCAAAACTGCCTCGGCGCATGTAGCCAACTCTTCATGGGTGCGACGGTCGAGAGAGAGCGGAGTTGAGGGCTTGGACGACCAGCGTGCGCGCGGTAGGCGTTTGGGAAGCGAGTTTAAGTCGCATAGGCCTGATTCGAGTTCTGGCGGCACGTCAACTTGGCCAGGATCGAGCTCTGCCGGCCCGTTGAGTTGAGCTAGGCCGGAGTTAGTAGGCAACGCTATACCGCCGCGATCACCGTCTAGAGACGGCAGGTCGCGGGCCAGGGGCGCAAGGCCCCGGGGCAGCTGTGTCACGTCGCGGGGGGGCTGGGGCCCGTCCCGCGCGCCCGAAGCGAGTCAACTCGGCCACTCTGCACCCCAGCGGCCCACGCCGGGGGCGTCCGCCTCCGCCTCCGCTCGTTCCGTCCGTCCGTCATCGCGCGCATCCTGAGCGAAATCGACGCCCTTACCGAGCGCCTCCCGCTGACACTCTAACACCGATGTTGACGGTTTTTCACGCTCTGCAAATTTATTTCGTTAATTAGTGTCATTTTATTGACTTTAAAAAAAGTAGGAGGTTCTTCACGCATATGATTAGGAAGGCTGAGAGTCATGTTACTTAAGATGATAGATAGTGTCATTTTAAACAACATATATAATTTTGTTGTAATAAATAAAAGTAAGAACAAAGATAGTATAAATGAATTGCGTGTAGATGTAGGGATATGCATGCAAAGAATTTCTATGCAGAGACAATAATAGAGTAATGAAAGATATGGGTTCCACATGTCGGCCCAAACTACTTAACCTGAGGAATTTAAAAGCTGAATTACAAAAAATGGTTGGATTCCAAAAGATGTTATAATAGATATAACTACATATTGTATCAGTAGATCGTTACAAACAGACAGGGAAATGACGTGTAATTTTGTTTGACATTCGAATTTCAAATCAATATTATAAATATGAAGGTTTGTATATGTATGTGGACGTATGTTTGTTACTTTTTCACGCAAAAGCTACTGAATGGACTTTAATTAAATTTGATATGGGAATAGTTTCCGCCCCTAGGAGAAGTATAGAATAGAATAGGGAATTAATCTCTTTTTTGAAAAGAATCTTAATTTGATCCTTGCGTGTCAGTAAACCATATACTAAAAATATAAAAATTTTATACACTCGTTAAGTACTATAAAAACTGCATTGAAATTTAATATTTTCAAATTTCGCGCGTAATTAGACGAAGGCGCCGCCGCCGCACGAGTTGTTACTCTGTAGCGATGACGTCAATACGGCATTTAAATAATAAACAAAGCTCTATGTGTGATGCTATGTATTTATTATATTCATAATTAAAAAAATGAGTTATTATCTTTTATATATAAACAACTAATAAAGGAATAATAATAAAAGAGTAATACTGACATGTTTTAATACTATGTAACTCAGCAGAACAAAAGTCGGGATTTGCAGCAAAGAATTTTCCGACCATTAATGCATTTATTTTTGATAAATTAGTTCTATCTCCTTTTACAAAACTGCTTTCCATAGTGTGATTCACGTGCGATTTCAAGTTAACTTACGTTTTATAACATTCTCTTACATTAAAAAAGCAACCTACAAACTTCTTTTTTTATTGTTTTGTGGCTTTATACGTACTATGATTCATAATGACATTGACACGCATAAGTTTACAGTACCTTATGACGTCACGACATGGCGGCCTATGTTTCGCTCTTGTTTTACGTATAGATTAAAAAAGTGAATACTTTAAAACTAATTTTTATATTATTTTTGTTATTTTATGTACTTAAACATAATGGTTCCGACTATTTAATGCATAAGCTATCATAGTTATATGCTTTTAGATCTTTTCTAATATAGAGGGAAGTACCCTATTGGATATTTTACCACTGAAAAATGTCTTATCTATTGAATAATCTAATGTAATGCATTTATTATAATTTTAAACAACGCTATTAGAGATTCATAAGAAGGTAGGATGATAGGTAAGTAGGTACAAATGCTTGAATTCATCACACAAACATCTGCTCCCATCGGGATTCGAACCGGGGACTCCACAGGTCGTTTATGAATTTCCAACTTTTAATTACCAAATATAAATTCTTTATATCTATTCTATATAGCTATATATAGCTACTGAAATATATATAGCTACAGAATACATATTAACTGTAAGCAACGGAATTATTTGGGATTCGCAAAAGATGTTTATTGATTACTTCGAAGCCAGACGTTGCGTTTGATTTCCAGTTTTAAGAGTGCCAAGTCCATAAAATCCGTTTTATACCTTCACTAAAGATGTCCATTGTTTATACTTTCGCGTCAATGATTGAGTCATGGTCTCGGGTTATAATTCTAAAGATGATGCAGCTATTAGTAAAATCTATTTACCAATATCTCACCATTGTCAAATGTCATGCTTTTGAGGTAACATATCTTTGTTGAGATTGGATCATTTGTATCTGGATCAGGACAAAGATTCGAATCAGTAAAGTGCTTCATTTGTATCAGTGACTCAAATTGACATTGTCAATCGTGTAGCGCCGCGTGCCGATTGAAACCGAGATGCAATTGAGTGAATGATTAATTTGAAGCGCTGTTAGAGATTTGAATCAGTGAATCACTTGGAAGAAACGACTCACTGAGTCGTTTCTGTAAAGATTGACACATCTCTACTTCATGATCACAAGTCATATAATGTACTATCGGGGTCTCTCGCGCCTTACCACTTTTTAGAAATATTCGTGTGCAAGCGGCTCGCACCGGGCGCGACTACGCGATCCGTAGCTATCCCTGATTGGTTACGTATTTTACTACGATTTACTACGACCATTCATTATACCAAAAGAGATTTCAAACAAACGATTTTGAAATCTCTTTTGTAATACCCTATCCAGAGATATTTTTTTTAATATCGCTCGCATATCGCTATCTCGCTTGCATGTTTCCGCGCGAGCACAATTGTTGAATGAACGGAAGGCGTGGCTTGTGCCTTACCATCGTGCAGTGTGCAAGCGACTAACGCTCTAGGACTGGTAAGGCGCCAGTGTCCCCGATAGTACGTCTCTTCCTAACTATGTTATATATTTATATATCTACCAAACTTTACAGCATAAATAAATTAGACTATAATATTCATCTAAAAACATATACAGTCAATAACAATTTGTCATATTAACATCCGTAGGTAACGCAGTTAATCGTTATAACAAAATACATTAAATAAGGAATTACGACAATTTAGACCAGAGGTTCCCAAACTTTTTTGTGTCGTAGACCCTTTGTAATGATTTACGGTTTTGGGTAGACCCCCTACTTACCTGATATTTAATGCCTACATCTTTCAATTTTTTTTTTGGACGTATCTATGCTGAAGCCTCAGATGACTATGTTCAGCTTTGCAATGAGTGTGTTTGTGGAAGCCGCACGAAAGGAAGGTTCGACGCCTAGCCGACTAACGACACCGGCGACCGTTCCGGAGTCGATAGGGTCGAAACAAAGGGTGTCGATGCAACTTGAGCGCGTCGTCTAATGGCTCGAACGCTCAAGATCGCCGTGTAGTGAAGGGAAATACAACTTACAAAGTTTTATAAACATATATAATGTATTATTATAGTTTAATGTAAGTAAATAGTTACTATCAGTGTATGTTGAGATTCATTATCGTGGACCCCCATTATCAGTTCATGGACCCCAAATTTTTCGTTGACGACGTTGACGTTGCAGGTTGTCATTGACCCCTAGGTGTCGAATAGACCACTTTGGAATCATAGACAAAACATAACTAATCATTCAGAAAAGATCATGGTACTAGGAATATATAGCAACTAGCTGGCCCAACAGACGTTGTCCTGTCAAATGTCTCAAATGTCAAATGTCTCAAATGTCACGTTGTCTCACGTTGTCTCAAATGTTTTTAAATAAATAATTTAGCTGAAAAACAATATCTATATGAGCGTATTGTGAATCTAAACCATCCTCAAGCCCCCTGGAATACACACAAAAAATTTCATCAAAATTGGTCCAGTCGTTTAGGAGGAGTTCAGTCACATACACACGCACACAAGAAATATATATATTAAGATATGTAGGGTTGTATGTGACTACTCAGAGATACTATTTGAGAATAGGGGCAAATGCTTCACTCAGAAATACTGTTTATGTAAATACTGTTAGAGCGGTTAGGGCCATAGACTGTGGCGATAGAATCATGTAAGCGCAAGCCACATGCGCCCCGATATGGGCCCAGAAAACACCGAGGGGTTTTAGTGGGTAGGCCGGTCTCTCAGACCGGAGAGCCCCACACACGGCCGCGCCTTGCCAGCGCGGTGTCACGGTGCATAAGGAGCATTTCCCCTCGAAAAATAAGGGCCTTATATTAGGCAACCACGCTGCTGTAACCATCTTAAAACTTCTGTGTTTAGTAATTCCAATTGTAATTAACATACATATGTTGTAATTAAATATTGCTCTCGATAACATAAAAGTGATATTCTATGTAATAATTTAATTATAAACACAAAAGGTTTAATAATCAGTTGATTGAGAAAATACACAAAAGCGTTGCGAAACTGCTGTTAAGTTGTATAACAATAGCATGTTTTCATGCTTTATATAACTACGTAATCAACCAAAAGTAAGTTTCTCGTTTCGAATGTAATAATGTTGATAAAGGATTCTGTGAAATATTCGATGTTTTGCGTAACACAGCCATGATGTTAATTGGTTTCATTTTCTGGAATCTTTCTAATTAATAACAAGTTGTTTTTTTTGTTCCCTTTATTATTTGTTCCCTTTTTTCATTATATAAATATGTTGCGTATAAACAGACAGTCAACTTAGAAAATGTCTAGTATCAGACATGATATCCCTTACGTTACCTTTTTTTTTCACCGTGGCACCGCGCTGGCTAGGCGCTGCAGTGAGTGGAGCTTTCTGGTCTGACAGGGCTGGCCTACCCACTAAAATCACCCTGAGTTTTCTAGGCCCATGCGGGGCGGGGTGCGCTTTCGCAATTCTACCGCCATGTGCTCCGGAGCCGGCTCGACCTAGGTCTGATCGAGCCAACGCCAAGGGAGGGACTGTCCGAGAACCCCTGAACAGTTCCCCAGACGGAGAGACATTACCACGGCGTGCGCGGTAGCCAGACGCGCACGCAGCCTCGCGGTAGGGTCATTAGGCGAGCACCGCTTTTGCGTGTGCCCGCCTTCTCCTACCTATATCCCTTCGTTACCTAGTGCACCAAACTGTTATGATAATAATTCGCAAAATAGTGCATACAAATTGTGGTATTGCCAGCTATAAATAGTTATGGACCAGTAATGTACCTAGGTATATTACCGCCCACCGCTCTGGAGGGCGAGAGCTTTAGTTCAAAACCGATAAGGTCCCAGGCCTTCTGCCCGACCAAACGCTTGTGTGTGTTCAGTTGGTAGGCTAGCCTTCTGCTAGAGTCCAACATAACCACCCGCCGTAGACCGGTCGCGAGTGGTATCCGGTGTGAGATCGTCCGAGCACCAAGGGATTAAGACGACCACTGGTGCCGCGCCCGTTATGAGGATTCACTACCATCCCCCGTGGAAAAATAAAACCTAGGTACATTATATGAGACGGCGACCAGCGGGGCCGGGAAGACCCACCCTGCATTGCACCGGTTGCTGTCAGTCGGCGATCCCCCGGATGCCCCGGGGGATCCCCGGCCCACCGGGGAGGCGAGTGAGTGGCTCACCTCTGATAAGCCGACGCCGATGGGGTCATGGTAGTGTCCTTACGGGTTCCCATGGCCCTGTCCCGCCGCGGGCAGTTTTCCTCGGCGCGTCTGGCGGCGATGTCGGATGCGTCGTCGATAGAGCGATCGCGGCAGTTTTTAGTGGGTAGGCCTACCCCCTCTGGGGAGGAGAGCCCCACATAATTCTGCGCTTTTCCCGGGGTGCAGGGTATGCAATTCAATGCATTTTCCTCAGCGATAACAAAAAATAATAATAATAATATTCCATATATATAACAAAATTATTCCATTAGTTAAGATATATTGCAGAAGTAACAGTGTGCATGCGATTATTACTTTTGAAGATACAGCGCCATGTTTGCGCCGTTTTCGTGACTCGCTCATACACTGCATTGTAACGTCATAATTTGGTAATGTCGCGCAATTTGTATTGGCGTATAAAAAAATTGCCATTGACTTAATTATTTGTACCTTTATATGTATAATTCATATATAAAACAAAAATGTTACATTTAATGTAAGAAAGCTTAATATGTTTTCGTGTTATTCGAATTATGTAATGTAAAGTTGTTACTCTATTTACAAGACTTGGAAAACAATTTATTAACAAAAGTAAATCAACATTTTTTTATTGATGTAGGTACAGTTGTGAGTTCGTAATTACTTAAATTGGTCAATTATGTAATAGAAACCTTATTCAGTTCAATACCTTTCAATTTAAATCAAGGAAAAAACCCCTTCTTAAACAATCTTATGGTAAATACAGAGGTATTATATCAAAATCAACCAGTCTGCATTAGGCCGGCGTGATTGATTAAGGCCTAATCTCCCTAACATAGTTAGGTAGGGTCGTGCCCCTCGGTGGGGACTGTGTGGGTGGGGGGATATGAAGTATCAGA
Source organism: Scirpophaga incertulas (assembly GCA_036419045.1). NCBI lineage: Eukaryota > Metazoa > Arthropoda > Insecta > Lepidoptera > Crambidae > Scirpophaga > Scirpophaga incertulas. The sequence goes on from CM071640.1 coordinate 18,985,504, forward strand.
CTATCTAACCTGCATAACACTATAGTATATATAATATACAGTACATTTTAATATAACTTAGTATAATTTCCATATTTTAGTTTATAACTAATAAGCTTAAGAAATTACTTCCCGCTAACCTAATAAATAATTTATGTTACTTTAATGTTACCTTCTACAAATTTCCTACGGTGATAAGGCTGCCTATTCTACTAATTGTATAATTTGTACTTGTGTAATTTATTTCGCAAAATAAAATGTTTCTAATTTGTGAAGTACTACAAAGAGCTAATGTAACGACTCTACATATTTCGTTTCATACTGTTATGTATTATTGAATGGTCCATAAAAGTTATATAGCTAGGCTATATTTTGATATATATCTATAGTAGGTGAAAAAAAATAATTAAAATATTGAAGTATTAAATTCAGTGAACGTTAGTAGATTCTTTTGACAGCTCTCGTGTCATCAAAATTAGTGTTAAAGATATCAACGGCAATGTTTGACATGCGTTCAAAACCTGCAAAAAATTATAGGCAAGACCAGAATTTTATTATAAAAATGTAACTTTTGCTTCCTTCTATAAAACTAGAAGGACCTGGTAATTTAGTACCCTTTTATTAGACCAAAGCATCCATCCTTGTTGCTCCTTAAGAGTATCTTTCAAATATATAATTTTTTTATGGAACATGTCAAGTTCCATAAAAAAATGTATATCTAAGCATGTTCATCTTTCATCGAGAGTTGCAAGCTCACACTAAACTTTATCGTATCATTAAGCGTTTTAAATGAATCAACTAATACTTTTTGGAATTTAAGACTGCAATTTGAATTTATTCAGTTTCATTAAGGAATTAATTACAACAAAAAATTAAAAATTTACCACAGCATTCTAAATTCGTATGATGAGATGTGATGAAAAGCAGAGTTAGAAAAAAGTACTGTTGTTTCTCTTTGTTAGCTGATGTTGTTAATTAATTCTTTTCTAGAGATAATCTGACGAGATTCAGGTACTTTGACTACTTTTGGTACTCTAAACTAACTATAAATACTTGAAACTTAATAACGAAACTTCACTCAGGAGAAATCGCGTGCAAATGGAAGTGACTAATAAAATTGGACGCGCTGCCTTGCAGCTCGGTTGCAGAATAAATATTTATATTCTTGGCATGCAACTTGGCTAGCGGTTGTATGGACTGGGTTTCGCGTGTCTTTTTATCGTCCACGCGCGTTTAGTGTGACCATAAGCGGTCATGTACATTGACCCATTTAGTCACGTGTGTTCAAATGAAAATGAATTAGATATATTCCGGTTCATTTGGCTTAGTTCGATATTGAACCTAATTTCAATGACCTTATTTTATCTTATGCTATCTGGTACTCACGACTTCGTCAGGGTTACTATTAGGTTATATTAGCGCGCGCCAGAATAGACTTACTTGACACTTATTGTCATATGTCAGACTAGCGATGCGCCCCGGCTTCGCACGGGTGCAATTCTTATGTAAATATACCTACTACAAAATGTCCTTATTAGTGATGTGCCGGATTTCCGTATCCGCGGATATCCGAGGCAGAAGAAAGATCCGTATCCGTGTCCGTATCCGTTACTTTTTGGCGGATCTATTTACCTTATTAATTTTGAATTTATAGATAACTATCATTAATGAATGATAATGAATTTCGTGCGCGTCTAAGGTGGCTCTCAATTAGACAACGGCATGAATGGCACATTTTGACCTTTCTATATAAAATCCTCAATAACCCTAAATTCCCCCAGTTTCTCCGTACTCGCTTCCAATACCTTCCGCCATTACCTTATCCAAGGCGTGCATGTGTAACCAAGACACTCGTGCAGCCAGTCTGCAATACCCGAATTCTATCAAGGTCTTTTGTAGTGACGGCTGTGCGTCTATGGAACAGACTACCGGTAAATATCCGCGAGAGCTCATCCGATACAGTATTTAAAGTGAGGGTAAAGGAGCATTTATTGAAAGTTTCTAGTTAGTTAACTATATTTTTATATAAGTAGTATATAATAATATCTTATGTACTTAATTTAGATTAGTTTTTATTTGATATTTGTATATTTAAACATAATTATATATTATTAGTATTTATTTTATATAGTTTATGTACCCATGTATCTTGTTTTTTTTCTCAACATTATATATATATAATATATATATATATATATATATTAATACTCTTCGCAGCGTATGCGATGAAAGACATTATGGCTAATTTTTTTACACCCTCGGTTGGTTTTAATAAGAATTTCTAAAGATTTCTATAGTAATCTAGTACTAAATATAGCCTATCTTACTCAGTGATAATGTAGCTTTCTAATGAAAAAAGAATTATTAAAATCGGTCCAGTACTTTTTGAGTTTATTCGTTACATACAAAAATACAAATCTTTTCTCTTTATAATGTTAATATAGACTATTCACGCAATATCTTTATAAATTATATAAAATATATAAAAGCTATGTTATTGTAATAATTCATTAAAATCCATTATAATTATTTTTACGTGAAAGAGTGACAAAAATTCATCCATACTTACAAACTTTCGCGTTTGTAATGAAAAAAAAAAGCTGATCAAATTCTCATTCAGTATCAGCACATCTTATATACAGTGCCACTGAAAATCACGAATCTATAGTTATGGTATTTATTATCCCTTAGTCCACCATACTGGGGGGCAATCGCACTAACAAATCGCAGCTGAAACGAAACCAAATCGTTCCACTCAACCAATCCGAGAGCTAGAATATCACGTCATCGAACAGATGACGTGATATTGTGGCGTTCGAATTGGTTAAGCCGAACGTTTCGGTTGCGTTTCGCTTGCGACTTATTAGTGCGATCGCCCCTCTGGTCTAGTCTAGTCCGGATTTGACTTCCCATTTCTACAACTGGTATGCAAGTTGCCATACGATGCTTTCTTTCGCCATAGAATAAATATAAATTCCTCCAATGCCTGGAAAACTATCTCTACTCGCAGATTAGTTTAACAACTAAATTTACTAAAATATTTAATTCTACGATTGCTACCATCCAAACATACTTCCCAAGCTTCCTCGACTTTCTTTAATACTTTCATGAAAGGTCTAGTCTAGTCCGGATTTGACTTCCCATTTCTACAACTGGTATGCAAGTTGCCATACGATGCTTTCTTTCGCCATAGAATAAATATAAATTCCTCCAATGCCTGGAAAACTATCTCTACTCGCAGATTAGTTTAACAACTAAATTGACTAAAATATTTAATTCTACGATTGCTACCATCCAAACATACTTCCCAAGCTTCCTCGACTTTCTTTAATACTTTCATGAAAGCTCGTCACTTTTTTTTTTAAAGTCGCTCCACTAGGATTTTTTATCCTGTGTCGTGGGTGCAGTCACAAACATAGACTCACATGCACAAACAGCCAGACCGAAACAATTTTTTGTAGGTCATATAAAATATTTGTCCCGTGCGGGGATTGAACCCGCGACCCGTTGCGTAGAAGTCGATTACTCGACCACTGCGCCAAACGTGTCGTCGTTAAACGTATTCTTTACCTGTCCTTCTTTCAATATAACACCTATTTCAGTCAAGCATTTTCATTTAAGTCCCCATCTTCAAACTGGCTTCTTCATATTTGCCTCTTTCGACAATCGTCTTTCGTCCATTCTTTTTATTACAATACCAATAAATAATATTGTCGTTTATATCACCTGTCTTTATAAAACACGGTCCTTTATAAAGCGTGCGCGGGGACACATCCAACGCACAGCAAAATTAAGCAAAATTTAATGAAAGCCTGCATGGAGTGTACCAACTGAGTGTAATTTCTATCTGCACCATGAAAAACACAGCTAAAAGACTACACCCAGTTAGATGCACAGAAACTATTTTATGTATTGAACTATTGCTGTACCATACGGGGCTATGGGAGAGACTCCGATCACCTGCCTTCTAATTCCTCCCTCCCCTCCTAATTCTCATAAATATGGCAAGTGGTGACTCGCCGCTCACTAAATGAGCCCCCCAAAAAAGCAGACCAATATTGGTGCGAAGAGAGCAACATTGGTGTGAACGGCTAAGGGTGTAGAGAGGTGTGTCTGCGACAGCGATCGAGACGCCGTCGCGGCTTTGAGACATTATTATTTATTATTCTTATCTTATTATTATTATTTCATTTATATTGTGGTTTTCTCTGTGTTGTACCACTAGCAATTTTTTTCACGTTATTCCTAAATTCTGCACGTTAGTTAGAACACAGAAACCGCCCAACATTTGGGCTTATATTCTTTTGAGTGGCAAATTTAAGGGACTGAATTTAGTACACGTATGAATCGATGTCTCCCGGCACGAGGCTGACCTGCCGCCCCCGCAAGCGTGGGCCTTTATACATTGAGTTGGTATATATAACTTATTGTTGTGTTTTGTTTTTGTGGATTCTGAAATATCAGCTTTTGACATTAAAACACGACAAAGAGCATAGAATTTTGTATACAAATGATTCGATGTAGAAATACTTGCTGAATATTGTTAGTATACACCAGATATATGAGACAATGATTACAAATTATATTGAAACTAGCTGGTGCGCGCGACATCGTCTGCGAAAAATTATTATTTTGAGTAGCTTATAGTTAGTCTGATATATAAGTTGTATTATGGTAAAGATTGTTGTTGTTATCTACTTAATGTTCAAAGACAAAAGACGTCCGATGAAACGATAACGAAACGATACTGTCATCTATATTGACAGGTGTCTTCTCAATCAATTGACAACCTTGATTAGCAATTGACAAGGTTGTCAAATGCTAGTCGCAATCACTATTTAATTGCTTCGTCATGATTTGGTTGTGTTATATTATAACTTTGGACTAGCATACTGATAACATTATATACGGAAAATAATTGTTCTTTGTTTGGCTGTTCTATATCTAATACTTCTATAACTATTATTAAATCTGTAACTAAAGGAGCATTTATTAAGAATATAACAAGATACTATTAAATATCGAAACATCTATGCCTATCTCTAATTTTTTTTTCAAATACATATATAACGAAACAATCCCAAAATTAAAAATATACATAATAAGTATTACTCGCGTTTTGTCCATTTTGTCCCTAGAGGCAGCACCGTTAGAATAACTGTGGTTCGTATAAAACAGTAGATAAAGTTTAAGCAAATGGACGTTTAAATAATATATATATACCTTATACCTATATTATTAAAAAATACGAGTATATATATATATATATATATATATATTATATATATATATATATATATATATATATATATGTCACAGTGGATAGAAAGTAATATGGATAACATTAAGCTGATTTGAGTGCCTACCCTTTTGTGTCATTTGGGATCTAATCTAGTAATTGAACAGTGAACGCTTGTACTAATAGCCTTTCTGTACAGGTGGTTATGACATCGACCTTTACCTACGAAAACTGCCTTTATTGCTAGTGTCATAAGAACGCGGATCTCTATACCGTATTATGACGGCCACTGTACACGTGGGTGAACTCAGCCTGCTCTAGGGAAACAGACCTTTCAGAATTAAACTTTTACGTGCGTAGGCGGCCTCGTGGGGACTTGCCTACCCATTTCTAACTTGTTAGTTCAATTACCAGCTGGGTATTTGAATTAAGAACCTATATAATTTCCTGAAAAGCAATAGATAGATGTTCAACCTGCCCTATAAATCTAGTATTATAAGTTTAGTCTAACTTTTTAAGCTATTTGTTACACGGATAAGATACAACACAGCACAAATATCAATATATTTTCTTCATAATGATTTTCATTTTGTAGCTAGATTAATTTATTTAATCATTCGCTTATTTGTCTTGTGAGTTGTATTGATGTGCAAATAATAAATCTATCTATCCTACTTATTTAAATGCCTATAGATAAATCTACTTCTTTAGATACGAAATCAAAGTTACTAGCATGCTAGATTAGATTACTGATGTTTAATTATGATTCTCAATTTTTACGGTTCCGTATCCAAATGGCAAATTACAAAACCTTTATGAATTCGTCATGTCAGTCTGTCTGTCTGTGTCCGTCTTGTCCACTTATCCGAAACTATAAGAACTACTGTTAAAACTTGATAAATACATTTTAGAGATTTTCACAAAATTAGAAAAAAAACTGAAACTCGAATTTTTTTTATTAAACCCATACGTGTGGGGTATTTGTGGATAGGTCTTCAAAATGATACTGAGGTTTCTAATAATAATTTGCGCAAGAGACATTTTCAAAGTGGTAAAACATTTTACCACTTTGGAAATTTTTCTTTTTAAAACGTTTCGAAATGTCCCGTTTTACAAGTTATTTTACAAGTTACAGGGAGAGACACAGGTCCACTGTAACACACTCCCTGTAACTTGTAAAATAAGAAAATTATAAAACTAAAAACAAAATATATGATGTATGCACATGCAAATTTCTACCTAAAATTGATTTGAACGATATCTAGTAAGTATTGTTTTAAATCCGACAAATCGTAAACCGCAATTTACTATTAATTCAATCAACTCAAAGATTGAATAAACACTACTATTGACATTGATCAAAGTTACAATAAAAAAATAGGTTTTATATTATATTACATGCCGCTACGGAACGCATAATCGGCAAGACCGGCTCGCATTTAGCCGATTAACTAATTTAATGCGAACTGACAATCGAATACAATAGTCAATTGTTACTTAACAATGTACAGTTGTCAATAAACCTTGACTGTCAGTCTGATCCATCGACTTAAAACATCACACTAGCTCTGTGCACTAATCCAAGCAGATGTAGCGTAAGCATTCATATGAATAATATAAGCTATCGTTAATTGAGAGCTCAGAGAGTCTGTGTGTTTAACTGGCGATAGAGTATGTAATGCAAATAAACTAAAAAAAAAATCCCCTCTTTTAACCATTTTTTCATGTTGATTATATTTAGCACGTAGAACAATATTTTGATGTGATGTGATGTTTTCTATTTTGTGGAGTCATCATAATTGTTCCCTTAGTGATGACTTATTAGTTTTCTTCGCATATTATATGACATTTCATATGTAATATATATTGAGCGATCATTTTTAGGTATTTCATTGAAAATTTTGAAACTGACTAACTAGTTTGATTTTTAATAATATAAAGTAAATTTTGTAAGTCCGCTTTGTTGTACAATATATGATAAGATCAAACAGTGATTTTGCTAAATATTTTAGATTTTTTAATGCAACTAACTGCAAATATGAAAAATAATAAAATATACATTAGGATTTCGTAACAAGTTCCTTTAAATTATTTGTTGATTAAAAGTTGACATTTTAGTAATTAGGACCGCACGACGAGTTGTTATAGAAAAACTATAATACAAATATACAATAAATATAGTTGTATGTTAGATAAAATTCTACTGTATAATACAAGTTTATCTAATCTAACACATTGTTATTGTTAAGAGATATATCACTTTTTGGATCCGAGAATTAACTAAATAATTAGTTGATTTATCAATAAAGCTGATTATGTGACAATTTTTTGAGCATTGTATTTCATACTTATATGCAATATTTTATTTTTTTAGTTTATTATGCTTTTAGTAACAAGAACACCCTGGCCAGTTTATATGGGCTGGTCAAAATTAAATATTGTGACATGACAGGTCTGTTTGAATTTGTTTGAATTTTGTTGATGTATAAAAAATAATTGTTACCAAGAACATAATAAGCATTCAATAAAAATATTTGTTTATTTCTACTCAGAATATTACAATGCAAGCTAATCAAATTTTAAAACGATAATACTTAAAATCATAGGTATGCTAAGTATATTTTTCGAGCACAAAACGTAAATGTATTAATTCGTCATGCAATGCAATCATATGACGTCAACACAGGCTATTAACTGAAGTGAAAGGAAATTAATGTGTTAGACACTTGAATGGAACATACGTTGCAGTAAAGCGATCTGTAATTTACCAACTCAACAAGTTACATTCATCACAATCTAATAAAAACTATGTTTATTTAAATTTATATACAAATGTCTAATATATGGATCAAACATGTCTATGTATGAATGTACAAGAGTAAAGGAAACACGTTTCCTTCTCAGAAACTATCGTCCAGTCAAGTACAAAACTGTCTTTGTTTATGTTTCGAAGAAGCGGCAGCGAGTTGCGTAGTCATTCGCGTGTAAAGTTCGCAGCTGGCTTGAATTTCATCATGAATTACTTCGAGTAGAACACTGACAGTTTAATTATAGAAAGTAACAATTAAAGCCACAGTGAACTCACCCATACAACGGCTAGAAGCCAAATAAAAAAAAGAAAGATCGCAGCCTGTAGGCGCGCTCTATCCGAACGTAGCTCCCCTTCGACGACACCAGACAAACTGATCGTTGAATTGGACTTGTGTTGTACGAGCGCTGTTTTATTTAAACTGTTGGCTGGCACCAGTGCCTTACAAGCTAGTATAACGGTTATCGTTGAATGGTCTCGTTTCTCGACGACGTCGTTTTTTTACAATCGCATACCGTATTCTTTGATTCGTAGAGTTTGCATGACTTGAAATGTTATCTTTGATCATAAACTGAGAAGTGTACCTTTTGATAAAACACTAAGTTGGCTGGAAAACCGCCTTTGGACCATTTAAATTTGTACCTCTATATCTTTATTGTAATGTAGTATATATACATAGTATAAGTTGGCATGTTGGCATTTATATATAGTATTTATATATAGCATTTATATATAGTATAAGTTGGCATGTAAATATAAAGACCTTAAAAATAATTGCTCATGTGAAATTTGATTGAAGGGTAATTTTAACGTGTTTCGCAGAATTTAAGTATCTATTTGAATCCTTGGATGATTTTGATTTTTTCTTTGTCCGTTATGAATTAGACAGTACAGTGTTTGAATAAATGAATCGTACAAAATTACGAGATAATAATATATTTTTTGTTATATAGAACAAACGAATGAATGAAATATTACAGCCTCTAAGTGGGCTATATTTTTATGTATATTAAAACCATATAAAATGGAAGGGAATTCATATTCGTTAAGATTATTTTGCTTAATTTAATGTATAATAACGTAGATTTAGTTATTTTAATTTCGAAAATTAAAGCAGTTCTCGATGTTTATATTCAAGCAGAAATATACCTATAGCCATCAATTAAATTAGCTCGGCTGATAATGACTACTTCTTAATAAAGATAGTACAACTATAAAATATTTAATGATGATTGTATCAAATAAACATGAAATGACACTATGATCTAGTAAATAAAAATTTTGTCAATAAATTTAATTCAGTCACCAATAAATGTGAACGGGAAACGTTATTATGTGTTTTATTTCTTTAGCTATCTACACCTTCGAGCATCAGTCGAAAGCTAATCGTAATTTATACAAAAATATCTTTTATAAAAAATGGATCCCAAACTCTCAGATACGTGTACATATTTAACACAACGTGTGCAATAACTTAACGTTGTCGACAAAACTGTTTCAACGTAACGTTACGCCTACTAGCAGATTATCACAGCACTAAAGGCAACACGTGCTAGCGTGGCGTCCATGACAAGTGCGCATGACAGACACTCCCCCAAAACCCAGCTGACCATGCGTCTAGCTTTGTTTTCGACACCCAAACTATAAGAAAATACTAACAAACCGTTTATGACGCAGTTCACAAAATAATGTGGATATTGTATGCTCATTTATTTATTATTATACGTAAAAGGAAAACTGTACTCAAAAGATATTAAGTTTCATTGTCCTCTTTTGTACGTTTTATCACGTTGGCTACCACGTGATTCATTTACTTACGTCAAAAACGATAAATTGAAAATAAATTCAGTAGAATATAATATATGGCATCGTATCTATTCTGATAAATTGGAAATGGATTAAAGTAAAAAAAACATCTAATTTAAAAGAAACATGGCGGTTTAGCGGTCTCGTGTCATGTCATCAATGGATCATATGTTAAATTGGCATGGACGTGTAGCCGGCTTTTGTCTATAATTTATTCAATAAATAAATAAATAGCAATTTATAATCGTTTGCTTCTCCAGAAACGTTTTAACACCAAAAATACATATCTATAAGTATATTTAAATTAAAATATGATTTTCTTTATATTCTTTTGGAACGGAATTAGTGTAAATTTGTAATATACTGATTAAATGATACGTCAATCATAAAATACTATTTATTACGATCAATCAGAAAGACTTCGATTGAAAGATAGATATTATCTCGCCATGTCCTGTTGCTCACAGAGATATTAATCTATTTGCTTACGATAGGAGAAGTTATCACGGTATGCGAATGACAAGACATAAGTTTTATTTAAGTTTTTCATTACGTTATCAACTTCTATGTGTCTCACAACAAATTTCGTAGCGCTGTAGTATGAATGTGCTACGAAATCAACAAAAATTGGGAGAATTCTATATAAAACTTCTTCTGTAGAAGTGTAGACGGTGTCACGCCGCGTCGCTACGAATATTTCTTGTCTACGGCGTTACTGTTATTATAATGTAGAGTTTTTCTAGGAAATTGTTGGGGCCTTGGAAATAAACGTTTTTTAATATCCAAAACTGATACTCGTTTTCGAAGCCCCTCAATACGTGTTTCGCCTGAATATATACCTAAATTTGCTGGTGTTCCAATTCTTTATTATATATTAGACGAAAACATTATATTAATATTAGACGAAACACTGCTTTGCCTCTGTTTTAATGTTTTTTGTCTCTAAATATCAATCTTTGTTCCACTAAAAATGTTAGTATTTAGCTAAAATAATTATAAATACATAATTGACATACGCATTAATCTCGACTGCGCGATGCAAAGATGATTTATGTATGTATGTGGCACTAGAGATTAAACGATTTATGTATGTACGTAGCACTAGAGGTTAAACGATTTATGTATGTATGTGGCACTAGAGATTAAACGATTTATTGTTTGTATGTGGCACTAGAGATTAAACGCGTATGCTGATTTCGATGGTAGTTCGTTTATCAGTTTATCTACAATTTGCGAGTGTCACAGAAGACATATTATTAATAACTACCAGCCGCCATATTGTGAAAAAAATCATTGACTAAAATAGTCCGATTGCGTAAAATGACAGTAAATTTCAAAGGACAAGAAACAAAACATGGTCAGTCGTTGCAATTTGTATGTGCGTTAAAATATATCTCTGCAGGAGTGCTGGGAAATTTATTGGCATTATATTAATCCATTATCAAGTCGTAAGTCTTTTTTTTTTACCTAGCAAGCAGTAGTTGATATATTTAAAATAATATTATGTGTTTGTCTGTATATTATCAGAACGTGCGAGGATTGCGGACCAAAATTTGCGCATTCATACAAAAATTATTAACTTCTGACTATGATGTAATTATTCTGACTGAAACATGGCTGAATAGTAACATATTGAGTTGTGAGCTTTTTGGTGATGGATACACCGTTTACAGGAGAGATCGAGAGACAGCTGGTTGTAAAACAAGAAAAGAAGGGGGTGGGGTTTTGATAGCTGTGAAAAATCATATTAATTCTAGAAGAATGTCTAGTTGGGAAAGTAATTGTGAGGAGGTATGGGTAATTATCGATATCCCTGCTCCATTGATCCTGTGCGCGGTGTATCTGCCACCACCAGTGCGTATATCAACTCTTAAACTTTTTGTTGATAACTTCAACCATGTCTCAGAAATTCATAACTCAGATATTTGTGTGGTAGGCGACTTCAACTTGTCAGCATTGAACTGGACATTAGTAGGTACTTCTTTATATCATTTGACTCCTCTTTTTCAGTATTTTGTAGATTTTGTACATTTAAATAACTTAAAACAATGTAACTCCGTTCGTAATAATATGGAAAGAACATTAGACTTGGTGCTGTCAAGACTGCCATCTTGTACCGTGGTAGAGGCAATCGACATACTGTGTCCTATAGACCCGCTACACCCACCTCTTTCAATTGATCTTTCAACAGTAGATAGTCCTAAATTACAGTTTAATATAACAAGCAAACCGAAATTCCATAAAGCGGATTATGATGCTATCAATAAATTCTTGGGTGAAATTGACTGGCCGAGTTTATTTCAGGGTCATAAGGATGTAAACAAGTTAACCGAACTATTCTTGGGTGTCTTGAATACGGCAATACACGACTATGTTCCTTCTACTAGACCCGTGCCAAGGAAACATCCACCATGGTTTAGTAAAGACTTGATTCAGCGTCTCAGAGAAAAAAATAAGATTAGGCAAAGGTATAAAAAATATAAAAATCCACTTGACTTAATATCACTTAAATTATTGACAGAGCGTTGCAGTAAACTAGCTTCGGCCAATTATAAGTCTTACTTGCATTTAATAGAGGACGGAATAGCAGGGAACCCAAAAATTTTTTGGTCTTATGTTAAAGCTAAGCGTGGAGGTAAGGGTTCTTATCCAGCTGTTATGGTCGATAGTAACAGTCGAGCATTTTCAGGGGGTGATATTTGCAATGGGTTTGCGACCTATTTCTTTTCAGTCAACTCAGAGTCCAACGCATCGCCATATCCTTGTGGTTATTCCATCGCAGAAGAGTGTTGGACTAAACCATTATCGGATTATGGTGATTGCTTGTCAACATTAAGTATATCTCGTAGGCAAATCTACAAGAAACTGACCAGTCTCGATCAATCCAAGGGTGCTGGTAATGATCAGATTCCGCCTTTGTTCATCACTCGTTGCGCTTCAAGCTTAGTGGAACCACTTTATATTATTTTTAACTTGTCGCTAAAGACGGGAACATTTCCCTCACTCTGGAAAGTCGCTAAAGTGGTACCAATTTTCAAGTCCGGAGACAGTCAACTCATTTGTAATTACAGGCCCATTTCCATTTTGTCAACATTGGCTAAAGTTTTTGAGTCCCTTGTTTCCCCTGTTATCCAAAACTATTTTAGCAAATACTTAAATGAGAACCAACATGGGTTTGTAAAAGGTAGATCAACAAGTACAAACTTGGTCGAGTATACAGAACAAATCTTGAAAAACTTAGATGATAACAAACAGGTTGACGCTCTGTATACGGACTTCAGCAAAGCGTTTGACAGAGTACCGCATCAACGGATCATAGACAAGTTATCAGTATACGGTGTAAGTGGCTCTGTCTTAGCGGTTGGTTGGGTTGCGATCTTATCTATCTGAGCGCTCTTTTTATGTAGTTGTTAATGGCTTTAACTCTACATTACATAATATTAACTCAGGCGTTCCACAGGGTTCTCATTTGGGCCCTATTCTTTTTAATATTTTTGTAAATGACCTTCCTAATTTTATCAACCACTCTACCCCGTCCATGTTTGCCGATGACCTTAAGCTATGGAGAGTGATTCAATCAAACGAAGATATAATGCTTCTACAGAGTGATATTAATGAACTGGTCGGCTGGTGCAGAAGAAATGGAATGGAGCTCAATACTGATAAATGTTATCACATAAAGTTCACGCGAAAGTCGATTCCATTGTTGTCCGTGTACGACATTAACGGTGTGCCTATCAGAGAAACTAAATTGGTGAAGGATTTAGGTGTATTTTTAGATAGCAAAATGACGTTTGTACCTCATATAGACAGTATAGTGGCAAAAGCTTCTAAACTATTAGGTTTTATTATTCGAATCGGCAAGGCTTTCAAACGTCCAGCGACCAAGATGGCACTGTACAACAGCCTGGTTAGATCAACACTAGAATATGGAAGCGTTGTTTGGCGACCTCACTACGCTTGTCACACATTGCGAATAGAACGTATTCAAAAACGTCTATTAAGGCACCTGGTTTTTTATCATTTCAAGGGTATGAGGTCAGCCTCGTATGGAAAATTGCTAGAGTTCCTCAATATACAGAGCTTAGAAAAACGCAGGGATCTACTGGATCTATCGTTCTTTTATAAAATTGTGACAAATCACCTGCGCTGTTCAAGTTTATTAGAAAAATTTTCCTTCAAAGTCCCATTTAGAATGCCGCGCAAGCCTATCAAACCACTCCTCCGTCCAAATCGCAGAACAGTATTCGGTGCAAACTCGCCTATTCCGAGAATTTGCACGATTTATAACAGGTATAGTGGGTACATAGATGTTCACTTTATGTCTTTTGCCAAATTTAAAGCAGCCATTATTGAACATTGCGAGAAATGATGGCTGAACCGTTTTTTTTTTATTTTTATGTGTTTTTTAATTTTTATTTTATCTTTAACTTTCATAATTTTTTTTTTTCTTTCATTGTAATATTGCTGCAGATACTATTAACCTCAATTATTGAATGTAATTATTGCACGCAGTGTATACCTGTAATTGGCTGTGCAACTAGCATGGTATTTTTGTTTTTGTATTTATTAATATAACTGTTGTAGCAGCTGTTGGTATACCAAATAAATAAACAAACAAATAAACAATAAATAAGCCGGGTTTTTTATATTTTTTATTAAACATGTAAGAATAAGGAAATTTCAATATATTTAAATAGAAATTTCAACATACAATGTGTGCTGTAAATAACTGGACAACACTAAAAATTAATTCCCCAGGAGTTAAAATTCTGTTTATATTACGTACTCAAGCGTATTTTCCGAGCATGTGAAATGAAAAATTATTCAAAGTTGTTAAAATATTGTCATAGAAGTTTTAAAAAATCGTCTGGGGAATTATTAATCCGCCGAATTATTTCTATAAGTAAGATTATTAGTCTTACTCTAGAAATTATTTATATATATATATATATTGTATATATATATATATACAAAAAAAGGATCATTAAATGCAAAACAGCGAACGCTATGAGTCGTGGATAATAGCACGAATGCTGTTTTTAAGCTTAGTTATATTATCCTTTAAAAAAAGATTGACACTGGATTCGAAATTATTATTATAAGAAGAACATACATGAAAATAATAATGACAAAAGAAATATCTATCGATTTTATGGATTCACTAAATGCACTTGTTACTTTGCCTGCCTGTCTGTCTGATTGTCACCTTTTTACAATTAGACATGGATTAATTTCAATGTTAATCTTCGTATATACAGATTTGGATCTTAAAGTAGTTACAGCAAAACTTTTTTTTTCACTCAACTCGTATGTGTAAAATGCAACTAACTTTATTTCATTGGTACACCGTGTACCAATGTGATTTTCGTTCCGAATTTCATATGTACATTTATCCGACGCTCCTACGGTGAAGGAAAACATCGTGAGGAAACCTGCGTACATCTGCGAAGCGATTCAAAGGTGTACGTAGTCAATCAATCAATCAATATCTTTATTTGCTGAAAAACATGGTTACATTTGATCTAGGTGATTTACAAATAGTCCAGCACATTTTGCTAATAAATAGCATGCAAACATATTTCTACAAAAAAAAAATGTACTTACATTTAAAAAAATCGTTCAAGGTGTAAAAATTATTTGATTTTAACCATATACTCGTAAGTAATTGCGTCTTGAATTCAAATAATGTCAATTTTTTTAATTTATCAGGTAAAGCGTTATATATTTTAACACACATAGCAGGGCCTTGATTTTTATAAAAAGCTAATTTTGGGAAATGTTCATACACTAACCTATCTCTGTTTCGTGTGCCACGTGGGAATATATCACTGGCTTTCTTAAACAGACTATTATTGTTCTTTACAAACCAAGCGCATTCGAGTATATATAAGTCCGTGAGTGTCAGCAGATTCAATGACTTAAACAATGGTCTACATATGGTGGCTTACCACACCATCAACCAACCCGCACTGGGCCAGCGTGCTTGACTAAGGCCTAATCGCCCTAACGTAGTTAGGGTAGGCTCGACCTCGGTGGGGACGTATATGAGTTTTCATACTTGATAGAAGTTTGAAAGTAGCTCCTATTATTGAAAAATTGAGAGACTTTCCTGGTATGGTCACGTGGATGGAGTTCGCCGCCTGTACGAGGGCGTCGTGCGATCCGTGGCCATGTATGGGGCTCCCGTGTGGTCGCAAGACTGCGCGAGGTCCCCCCGCTGCAGAGCTCTGCTACTGAGCCTGCAGCGGATAATGGCCATACGGATCGTGCGAGGCTACCGTACAATCTCGTACGAGGCGGCGACGGTTCTGGGACGATCCCCCCCATTCGACATCCTGGCCGTCATGTACGCGGCGACGTATGCGACGCGGCGTGTCGACCGCAGCTCGAATTACGGATCTGCGCGCGCCAGCGGGCCGTCGGTGCCGTACTCCCGCACCTCGAAACTTGGCTCCACGGGAAGGAGGAGGTCACCTACCGATTGACTCAGATACTCACCGGGCACGGCTGCTTCGGTGAGTATCTGTGTCGAATAGGACGGATGTGTCCGTGCCTGTGCCACCACTGCGCATCCGACCTTGACTCGGCCCAGCACACGCTGGCGGAGTGCCCCGCGTGGGCCTCCGAGCGCCGAGTCATGGTCGCAGAGATCGGGCGAGATCTGTCTCCGTCGGCGTTGATTGCGGCAATGCTGGTGGACGAGGGAGGTTGGAGGGCTGTTCTGTGAAGCAGTGATGCTCCAGAAGGAGGCCGCCGAGCGGGGTCAGGAGATAGCCGATCCCGCTCGAAGACGGCGGCGCCGGGCTCGGTAGCACAGCTGCGGCGCCGCCGCGGGTCGCCGGCGGGCGCGAGGAAGTCGCGACTGCTACGGCGACCCGGGATGGACCACGCCTCTTCCGTGGCCGGGGGGCGTCGTCGGTGGAGGAGACCGGGGGAAGTAGTGTAGCCTCCCCCGAGGAGGGCTCGCCTCTAGGCAGGGGAGCGGAGGCTGGGGGTTGCCGGAAGTAGCTTGATGTTCCCGGGGGCTCCCTACATGCCTGAGGAAGGCCATCCCTGAGGTTTTTAGTGGGTAGGCCTCTCCCTTCTGGGGAGGAGAGCCCCACATAACCGCCGGCTCGCCACAGCCGGGGTATGCAATTTAATGCATTTTCCTCAGGGGAACAAAAAAAAATTTAAAAAAAATGGTCACGTATGAAGTAGAGAATAATCATGTTACCAGGAAAGTTATGGACGTGGATGGGCTTGTAGGGAGAGAAAGACTGAAGATAAGGTGAATGGACTGTGTGAATGATGATGTGTTGATGCAAAAAGTGAGTGGCGACTGATAGAGGAGACTGAAATAGGAAGACATGTTGTACCTAATCCAAATAAAATTAGGAACAGGACAATAGAAAGAAGAAGAAATCTTGATAAACGTTAATTACTATTGCAACGTGTAAAATATTTATTATGTTTAACATTTATTTACACAATATTAGCACGTACAATACAACAGTTTAGAATTTTTGAATAACAGAAATGACATATCAATTTTCCAGTCTTTTTGGGTTAATAAATAATGCATGTTATTATGTTATAAGAAAGTTTGTGTTACGACTATTTTTATTGCAATAATATTCTTAACTTTTAAATACAGTGTTTACTCCATAGTCGAGTGGATAGTACACCGGTTTCAAGGTGTCGCCATCTCTGAGGTCCGGGTTCGAATCCCGGTGGAGGCAGATGTTTGTGTGATGAATTCCAGCATTTGTACCTTAGTCATGGTTGTTGATATATATTTCAATAAAAATTATTTATATATGTATAATATATGTATGTCTATCCGTTACCCTCGATCCCATAGCACAAGCCTTACAGAGCTTAGTTTGGGCTAGGTTAATTGGTGTAAGTGTAACAAATATTCATATTCATATTATTTTATAATATCTCGGCTAATTACCAATATACACGATTTATCTTATCAAATTCAAACGAAATTAATATCTGTAATTTACAGTGAATTATCAATTAATTGTGACATCATAATGTAATATTGATTGGATTTCAAATTATTTATCTTCAGCCATGTCATGATTACGCAGAAACGCTTTCTTAAACCGTACCTATTTGTGACCAGAGTTTACTGTATTGTTAGCTATAACCGATTTCTATAGAGGTAATTACTGACCAAAAAAGCTTTTGTAAAATTAACCACTCCTTGGCGACGAAGAAATTGCAAGCATGGGCATACCTATTCTATTCTTCTCCTGATCCTAGATTTATATTTGGTTTGCGAAAGTTCGACCATATTTAGCAGACCATAACTTCAGGGGTTACCTATCTGGCGTAGGAGGTACTGTCATATCTTTTCCCTCTCGTACTCTATCCTAACTGAAGCCAAAACTCCACCCTACCTTACAAGAAGGTTTACGTACTGTTCAGACAATAATTTTCTGGCCATGCATTTCTCGTATAATTTATCCTTCTGTAATGTCCCTTTTTGTTCATTGAATTCATCTAAATGTTTCATTACAGGTTAGTATATATATAAAAAAATTAATTTATGTTTGTAAGAACTATAGTACCTTTGATAGAAATCTTCTATTCCATAAATATACACTAGAAATAAAAATAACCATGTCATTCCAACGAGCAGGTTGCAAAAATCTAAAGGCTGTTTTATAGGCGAAATGCTAAGCTTTTACCACAAAATGTTACCGATTTGTCAATATATAGATTAAGTCTGTGTCCCCAGTAGGCAAACTGAGCTGACTGAGTTTGCGGCGTGTCAGTTTAGTACGCCCTTCTATATATTTGAAATGGAGTGTCAACAGTTTGCTAGTTTTGACTCACTGTATGCAGCTTGCAGCGTTACGTTACGACTGTCTCAGTTCAGCCGACTCAGCAAAACCAGCTAAGTCAAAACAGTTTGATTGCGACGCTGATCTGAGTTAGCAGCCAACTCAAATTTCAGTACACCACAATTTGGCAGCTCACTCAGTCGGCTGCTAACAGTTTGCCTACTGGGGACACAGCCTTAAATCAATTGTCAAAAATAGTCTTATGAAAAAGGTTAAGATAACGTCAAAGCCTTAAATAATAACAATGTTTGGGTTTCATTTTAATAATTTAATAGTTACGTTAGCTAATGTTATATAAATAACACAATAAAACTATAGTTTTTATAGATTTAAATAATGTGAACTTGTGTGTTTTGTGTGTGTAAACTCGTAAAAGGCGTTGGGTTCAGGCTGTTTATCAGGTCAGCTTCAATTGGTTAACTCTGTAAAAAGAAAACAGGAAGAAAAAACAAATAGCCCTGGCTGGTTGTAAAAAAGTATATTATTAAAAATGTAATAAATTTTTTAAATTCATTTTGATTAAGTAGTCCGCCTTTATAACTTATGTCTCGAAATCTTTCTTTAATTGTTATGTCCTGTTAATGTTCTATATAAAATAAAGTTGTTATTCGTCAAATCATATACTGAGCGTATTTATTGATAACATCTGAATTGACTAAAAGACAGCAAGTTGTGAGAATAGTAAACAATCAAAGCAGCCTTCAAATTTTGAAATGTGGTATGCTTACTCGATATTATTTCAGTGTGAACGAAATATATGTGTTTAACTTAGAGCATATATTACGGACAAGGAAGCACAAATCGACATGGAGAACTATATAATTTCTGACTTTTACAATAATAGTAACACACGACACATTGTAATTACCAGCATGTACCTGTGAGAATATTTTCCGCAATGTCGCACGTTGGAGTATTTGCCTTAGTTAACTTGTATTTTTAAACTGGATAACAAGTAGACGTTCTTATGCCACATTATATTATAATTCACATTTTTTCAAATAATCTAAACAATTAACTATTCTTATTTGTACATAGTTCCTAACCCTAAAAATGATATTTTTGACTAACTGATACTTCACTGGTGAGCGAAAACTATTGAAATTAGATCAATGAGTGTTGGTCAACAGTTAAGTAGACACCCACTGAAGAATGAGCCGCCATAGTCTAGTGGTTTGTATACTGGTTTTAAGGTGTTGCCATCTCTGAGGTCCCGGGTTCGAGTCCCAGTAGGGGCAGATGTTTGCGTGATGAATGCGAACATTTGTACCTTAGTCATGGTTGTTATTATATATTTCTATCAAAAATATTTATATATGTATAATATATGTATGTCTATCAGTTACCCTAGAATCCTATTATAACACAAGCCTTACAGAGCTTACTTTGCGCTAGGCGAATTGGTGTGAGTGTAAGAAATATTTATTTAGCTTTAATTTTTGATAACTATAGCTTTAAATATATATTGTTTACAAGATTAACTTAAAACTTGAGCTTTGCAGTAAATTGATACCAATTTATTTAACATCATCTTGCATTAGTATAACGGAGTTAATCCTGACAGTACTGAATGTCTTCATCAGGGAGAGTGGTGCGAGCAATCTCAGTGTTATCGTACTACGACGTGCAATGCTATAAATATAATGCACCAGTAGATGCAATGAGTTTACTTTCGTTAGCAAAGATAACGACATCGTACATTTCTGTATGAAAACTTTGTATTGGCTGGCTGGAAGTAGGAGGTGGGGGAACCACGAATCGATCGCAGCGCTCGCCGTGGTCAATAATGGAACTTTGGGACATGACCGACTATCTGTTTTTACAGACAGCCAACCATTTGACAATTCAAAGTCCGCTTCAGTTGTAACCCGTTGTTGATGCTGTCATCGTGCACCGTGCCAATAACGACCCTAGCGGAACGTAACTGTACTATTTTTTCTTATTAAACATGATTTCTGTAGTTTACAATACGTCATATACCTTTAAAAAAAGATGAATAGAAATAGTACAGCAGCCAGCAATAGAGGCACATGTGAGCCGAGGCGAAGCCGAGCCACACATACGTAAGTCCATCAATGCCTAGTTGTGGCCAAGGCTTGTATAGCACTTTTCTCAAATAATGCGCGGAAATTATGTACTACAGTAGGGCCTCGGTAATCCGGACTCCCGCTTGTTCGGTGATCACTGTAATCCGGCCGGGCAGTGGGATTTGCGGGGGAGACCGGGTGTAGGAACTAGTAGTAGGACCGGGTGTAGGACTGAGGAAGATGAGGATAATAGCGTTGAAGTTTTCGCCTTCACAAAAGTTGGTAATTCAGAGGCAGTAGGAGCTTTAAAATGGGTTAAAGATAACGAATTTGATAGCCACGAAGTTATGTTTCTCTGTCGACTTACAAACCGAGCGGACCGGGAAGAAGCAACTAATGTTTTAATTTTGAACATATACGAGTATATTTTGTCTTTATGCTATAATTTAAAAATTGATGAAAGAAAGTAAGGTTAAACTTGTGTTTTATTAATATTAAATATGGCATACTATAATCCGGACGCCTCGATAATCCAAAAAGGGACTTGTTTTTGCTTCTCCGGATTAACGAGGCTTTACTGTATTTCAAACTCAATGACCCACAATGAACAAAATTTTTTACGCGCCAAGGATTCGTTTGTTTTTTTTTTTTCATTATAAATAAGGTTTTTTTTGCAAGTCAGTTCGATATTTAAATAAAACTCTGATAAGTTGCCTCCTTGGTTTGCCATTTTTCGGAGTAACTAAAACACGACAGATATGGATTTTCATACATTTTTTGCCGGCCGCTGCTCGCATGTGTTTGGCCAGTACAGCAATTTCGATTTATCTCGAAGAAGGTTGTCAAAATAATGCTCAAATTTCCAAGCATGGTTTGAGAAAATATTATCATTGTCCACCGAGGAGCATGAGCCTACGCCAATGAAATTAGAGCGATTATTAATTAATTATTACAATTTTAAATAATTATATTAATAATAATTAAATTAAAACAGGCCTAACGTTATTAGCAGACTTGTCGACAGGGTTTTTATTGTTGTAGACGGGTCTGCTGGATAATATAAATAAAGTAATTATTGGAAATAACCGCCAGCGATGTACAAACTCAACGCTGCATTTAGCACATGTATCTTTCTACGTCAAGTGTGTTACATAGAAAACCATTGTAGTTCACAAAAGATTAGCAATTCAGTATGTTAGTAGCTTTGACAGCAGTCAACATAACTTATTATTTATTGAACGCCTTTCTAAATTATCCGAGCAAAACTGTTTCAATACAACAACAAGTTTTTGAAGTAATTATCTAGATGGAGCTACTTGTATCAAACTGGCAAGCACATTCTCTCTACATTTTCGTATCCCGTAAATTTTTTCATACAGAAAATTATTGAGTGAGTCTGTTATATTAATAATCTAATGTCTTTTGTGTAAATGGTTACATTTGCGTGAATGGTTTTCCTTTATCCATTTTACTGACTTCTTAATATTTGAACTAGCTGGAGACCGCGACGTCGATTAATATTTCGAGTAGCTTATATTAGCGTGATGTACATATATACAAATTGTACCCTATATGTTGTTTTGATGTATGAGCTATATTACTGTAAAGAGTAACATACATCCGTCCATACAAACTTTATAATATTAGTAGGATTATAATAAATATATAATTTAAATTAGTTATTTTTAGTTTAATATCTATGTTGTCTAAATTGAAAAAATGCAATCATGGTTATTAAAATAATGAGGCGAACATAAAAAAAAATCTATTCAATATGCCATTGGCAATAATCTAATAATTAAATCTTTACTAAAACCTATATTAAATACGAATGTAACTCTGTCTGAAATTCTCTGAAAAATCCTGTATATATATAAGATCGTTGTCTCAATAGCCAATAAATAAATAAACTTTATTGTGTTGCTCTGTAAATAGAGATTATTTATTTTATTTTACACGTAACAATACATATTAAATAATAATAGTCATTAACAGTGCTTTACTAGAAAATCAATAAACCAAACTCACCTGTAAATAGAGAAACGACATTTAAAGTCTATTATTCATTAAAATATTATTGTTGTACACTATAAATATAATTAAATATATCTCTAGGCCATATCTTTTACATTTCAAGTTAATTAATATATTACAAATCCAACAAGTAAGTTGCCTAGCAACTTCCCTAGAGTAGATATTGAATAAAGCCAACGAGAATATAATATAAGAAAATACCTCTATTTTCTTTACATATAGTTAAAATTGGTGGTGAAAATTTCACGCATTACGTGTTAAGTTGGTTAGTGTTTTTAATGGATAGCTTCTCGAACGGAAAGTCCTACATAACCGCGGGGACTCCTGCGGTAGTTTTAAAAGCATTTTCACTGGGAAACAAAAAATAGGGGAATAAAGCTGATGTGGAAATTATACATATTTTAAAGCTAAAAGCTTGATATATATTTTTAAGCTTTTGATTAGATATAAATAAAGACGTTATTACAAAACTAAAGAACTCTAGAAATAGAAGTGGGCAAATAGCTTAAAGCGCAAAAAATAATAATATAGTTCAAAAAACAGGAAATTAAAAATCTAATATAACGTGCGTTTGTAAGTATGGATGAATGTTTCACGTAAAAAATACTGTATTATTTTAATGAAATTTTACAATAATATAGATTATGCATTAAAATAACATCTAGCCTATAATTAATAAAGAAATTTAGTGAATTGTCTAAAATATGAAAATAACTTTCAGGAAGTAGGAAACATCTACAATCTGCGAGCTATATCTAATGTATGATTGAACTGTTTATATTATAAGCAACTCAAACTACAAATCTTGCGCAGACGAAGTCGCGGGTACCAGTTAGTATACCAATTAATAAAAAATTCAATTACACAGTGAATTGAGCACGTGATTTCAATTTGCCATGAAAAGTATATTTTCCAAATAATTCAAAATTACTTTCATAATAAACTTACAAAGTTATTTGCTAACAACTAACCAGAAAATGAGCCTAAGCTCATAATATAGATGGATTAAAAATTCACGCCAAATTAATAATATAGGTATATACTATCTTATAATAACAAATCCTGATACACCGATTGATTGATTCATCATTGTAGAAAACTATTGAAGTTATATCAATGAATGTTGGTTAAAAATTTGGTAGACACCCACTGAAGAATTACTTTTTGATAAATATAGCATTAAATATGTGAAAGTGGGGTTTAGAATTTTTTAATGAAAATCTATTATTTTGAATTTAGAACATCACATTCTATTTTAGAGATATAAAAAAATATGAATCTGTACATTTGGTTTAGACCAAGCATAGGATTGGATAAGAATACCAGCGCTGAGACTATAGTGTCATCGAAGCTGTATTTAATCAAATCACCTTAATTAGAAATAATAACATCCACAAAATAAAAACACAAATAATTAATGTAATACATTTTTATTTCGTATCTAATTCAATACAATTCTAGTAAGCAGAATCAGAATTTTACGAACTTTATGAAGAACGCTAACACAATAATGAATATCGTAACTAATACGAAGAAATAATATAATTAAATACAAAGATCTAAATAAAATAAATCTATATTACGATCTATGAATCTGTGACCATGACACTAAAATATCTATAATTTTTTGCGAAACTAAAACTACAAGTTAGTTTAGTTGCCAGCCGACAGTTGGACTACTCTGTCGTTGATGTGCAGGACTTCTGCGACATACTCCGCGTCGGCCATGATGGTAGCCAAGCGGTTCAAGATGGAGAGCAGCTCGCCGTCTCTCAGCCGGAGCTGGTCATTGCACTGCTCCACGTCAGCAACTACTTCGTCTGGGATCTGCGAAAGGAGAAAAATAAATAATTATTATTGTAGCTTAAATCACGCGCCTTTATAAGACACGGTCCTTTATAAGGCGTACGCGGGGATACAGATCCAACTAGAGGCCATTTGAGCAAAATTTAATGAAAGTGTAAAAACTGGATCCAATCTCTATCTGCATTTGCTGAAATGCTGTCGTGGTATCCCACGATATGTCTATCTTTTATGGTTGACTCAGAATAACACGTGTAACTCCCGATAGCTTAGCAGTTCGAAGTTTTCTGATTATATTTGTCTACTCTTACGTTTATAACACTCTCAGTCATTAAAAATGCTACCTAAAATTACGATTATACAGACGAATTCATGGGCACAGCTAGTTTGTAATAATTTCTATCGAACTATTTCCATCAGTAAGGGATATTTTTGGCAACAGGTTTGACTGCAAGTACGTCACAGCGCTGGCGGCGTGCCAATATATAAAAATATGGAAAGTAAACCAAGTTGATGACGTCAGCTGTAATTATTTTTAAATTATGGTGAAATATCTTTTCGGTGAAAGGCCGTAATTGCCTTTTATTAAAATAGAACATCAGATGTAAGTGCAAAGAACATTGAAGAATTGGCATTTTGGCAAATTACCTTTTGTAGCTCCAAAAATGTGTCAAAACGCAACTTCTTTCTCTGTTTTCCAGTGTGACTATCAAAGAACATGGTGAATATCTGATCCTTAGGTTTCACGTGGAAGTAAATACCCGCAGTAAGGTGACCTTTTGGATCTCTCGCCAGAAGACTTCTGCAAAGTGGATGATAAAATTGTAGTAATTGAAGGAAGGCATATAGGTTAAAGATAAATTTAGTCATACATTTTGTAATCTTGTAATCTATATACACAGGTTTTATAATAACGTAACTTTAGATTTTATTCTCAATATTTTAGAATTTTAACAATGTATTTTAAAACCAATGAATTCTCGTTAAAGGGTATTTAGGTTTGCAGAAAGTATTCGATATTATTGTAATTGATCGCCGACAAATAAAATGTAATAAGATAAAATTTTGCTAACCTCAGATCCCATATCAAATTTCTCTTCTCAGTAACGCTGACAGCCGTCAAGTAAGCTTTCGCGACATAGACCAAGGAAAGTCGCTCCTTGACAACCCCACTTCGGGTCTCCCTCTCGTGCCACTCCACGTAGTTGCTGTTGTGTTCGTTGAACTGGTAGTTGTACTCCTTGCGACAATGCGGCTCGTCTGACTGCGTGAACCAACCTGGAAATAACAATTGAGGACATCTCAGAAAAAGGTGTACGATGTAGTCTGACTGAGGAATATACTTTATTGGAAAGTGAACCAACAGGATATGAACTATTTGGATAGTAGTAATTTTGAGAGAATACCTTTATCGCAAATTTAAACTTTGACATATATAATAAAGAGAACCTTACCAGTATGTGGATAGCAGCGGTCAGCCATTACGGTAACAACTCTGGATATGTGGTATCCCAAATCAGACAAAAACACGCCCGGTCTTCCATCCACTTTAACGTGTATCGCCAGCATCACGTGGTCTTTCTCAGTTTCAATCAGAAACCCTTGCGGTCCTGGGAATGACGTGGTGTAGTCCAACAGATCTTGGATGTTCTCGTCGCACGAAACCAGCATCATGGCTTTCGTGATACCCGGGTAATCGTTCTCCAATAGTCGTAGACGCTTCATCACCTCCATAGCGAGACCCACGCAGGTGTGTTTGTGGGCTCGGATCGGGGGGTTGTATTTCTTGAAGAAGGTCTCGAGGTCCTCGTCCGGAGACGCCATGTAAGCATCGTAAAGAGCGAGGAAGTTGTTAACGGAGTCGTAGTTTTCCAAGACGACGAGACGGCTCAACAACGCTTCGGCCTTGGCGACCATATCCTCGTACTGACGGAGGCTGAGGTGCAAGGCCGTGCGCGCGGCAGCCCAGCGCGGCGGCGGCAGCGGGTGCTCCGCGGGCCAGGGCTCCGCGGGAGGTGTGGGGCCCGAGCCGAGTCAGCTCAACCACTCGACGCCCCAACGGCCCGTGATGCGTCTCAAGGCCCGCTCCTCGCAGGAGGTGGACGCCGTGCTCAAGGCGGGGTCTGCGAGCCCTCCCGCAACCCCGGTGGCCTCCACGCCGGTCAGCGCTCCCGGAGACCACACTTCCTTACTTAACGGTTTTATATTTAACATATCTGGAAACAAAATTACAGCAGGTTATTACAAAATTATTTTAGACAAAATCGTTAAAAGTAGGTACTTCTCTAGTTTCAATTCCTAATTTTCATTTGTTGTTGTTCTTTTAAATTTTGTCCGGAAACTAATAGATTTTGAATCCTTATTCCTCTGGATGAACACTTTAGCGATAAGACTCTAAAATCACTACTCACAATGTAAAAAGGAGACTCGTTGTAAAAGCAGCTCTATCATTTTTATTAGTACCAACATTTTCCTCTATCTAGTTGCAATTGAGACAAAAACCAACCCTTGTACCAGCTGTGTGGCTATTGACGACATTATTATCAAAACCGACCCTTATATTATCTGATCGGGTAATTATAACATTATTTTAATTATTAAGTAACATTCATTTATATATGACCGACATTTATCCTCATTAACTAAATTCTACATGACAATGATGCTTCGGACTGAATTTGTATACAAAAAGAACTGCAATCGATAAGTAATTAGAAGATTACCGGCAGCCACTAATTAACTTCCCATAAACTCGAAGAAAGGTATACAGACAATTCGTAATGAACCTAGACTGAATTGTCCATTAAATGGGTCACGCAAGGTTATTTGCCGCAAACGTGGCCGGAGGTGACTCACAGGTGACCATCGCGTGATACTAAAAAGGAATTGCGAAATATGTCGTAGAAGCTAGCAATATAGAGACTAGCTTATCATATTCAACTTGAGGATGGGAAATAACTACTTAAGACTAGCGATCCCATAAACGACATATTAACAAGCTTTGTTTGCTTATACATCCAGGTGTTTCATTTTATTAATAATACAACCATTTTAATTTGTATACACTCGTCCGGGAGTCAAATATCGTACGTAAAAATTGTTTTAGAAAACTCTTTTAACATGTCAGTATTCATTTGTATGATGCAATGTTTATTTTGTGTATTAAACACACAAAATAAATATTGCGTCATATTGATTATTTTATATTAAAATCAAAACGAACTCTTATCCAATTTATAATATGTACTCTCGCGCTTTCACTCCAAAGCCACTAAGCTGATTTAAATGAAATATGATTCACATACAGTCTGGTGCAGTGATTCCCAAAGTCTACGATAACCTGACAGTGGTCTACGCCAGCGAAAAAGTAAATTGGGGGTCCATGAAATGAAAATGGGGGTCAACGATAATGGATCTCAACAAACACTGATACTACCTATATATTTGCACCTTCTAATATAAAGACAAATTTATTTATAAACGTACCTATGAAGTAAAAAAAATATTATTATATATTAATATAATATTGTAGGATGCAGGCATTCAATATCAGGTAAGTAAATATCAGGCAATATCTACCCAAAACTGAAAAAAATGACAAAGGGTCTACGATACAAAAAAGTCTGGGAACCTCTAGTCCAGAGCCAGAGAACAAATAACGGCTGTAAAGGGTTTATAATATAGATTTGTAAATGAAGTTACATCATTACATTTTATTCTTTGTCTTTTGATTAGATATGTCGTTTAAAGTATGTAAAAATTTTAACCTCAAAAAGGTAACATAATAATATTCTACGCCGACGAAGTGGCGGGCACAGTTAGTATGATGAAGCTTAGCTTGTTTTCAATGCCAAGACTAAAGATTAAGTATTTATTGACAATCAAGGTGACGTAAAGTGACCATTGACAAGTGAAGGAACAATATATGTTGGGTTGACATAACGGCTAATCACCTGAATGTATAAAAATTTATATTAATTAGAAGATAGGTGAACGTACCCATTTTAGGCCAAGGCCGGTTCCAAGCGAAAATACAGTTATCCCTCAAAAGGTCCTCGTTTGTTTACGCCAAAAACGAAACTGATTGGTCAATGCGTTGGCGCGCCTTAATAAACTTGTTTCTTTCCCCTCCCCCGCACGTCAATGAAGCGAATTGTTTGTGTGCAGACCTACACACACATGAATTCAAATATAGACTATATTTCACACAAATAAATGTCTGACGCGTTGAAATATTGTTGCTATAGTAGATACGGATTTATTATAACTGTGTGAGTGTGACGCATCGAGTTATGCACGCTTATTATGTTTACATCTTGCTACATGAGATAAGGCAATATTGAGTTATACAGTTGTATGTTTTATGCTGCTACCACAAAGAAGTGATTTGATTGTACACGCTCATCATTACGTCCTTATGAAAATAGTATTGGTGATGTGTTGAAAACATGTGCTGTATAACGAGATATTGTGGTCGAAACACGTGATCGCTACTTCCGAGGTATCCGGTACAAAATGCAAAGAAAAATTGAGATGGCAATTAATTACCCAGCAAATGATCATATAGTTGATATGATAAATCCGAAGAGACTGGTTAAAACTTACTAAAACTTGTTAAAACTAAAACTTGTTAACTTGTTAAAACTGTGTCATTTAATAGGCTTAAGACATTCCCGAATCCAAAAAAAGTAAAATTTAGATTTGATGCGGACTTCTCACAGAATTTGGACAGAGGTGTTTCATGGAATTGGTTTTGGATACTTTTTAGATTCCTACCATACCTAAAGATATCTTAGGACATTTTTTGTTGTTATGGGTAACTTCTAAATTAAAAAGTAAGTTTTTAAACAAGGCCATTTAATATATGTATTTATTTTTAAAAAGGATCTATCTATTCGAAGTTTACAAAGACTCTACATCTTATTACATTGTTAGTTTTGTTATGTATTGTTGTATATTGATGTGTAATGAAATTGTCAATTATGATATAATTTTATGAGCAACGGATCAAATTAAAATAATAAATAATTACCCCCTAATCAGAATGATTAATAAGTTAGCGATGCGAGCTCTACATATTTCTTTGATTGCTTAGTTTCTACTACTGTGCACCTCCTTTTGTCTGTAGTTAAGTAAATGAATTTTGTCTACGATCATTTACAGGGTAAGATTTAGATTTATCAAAAAATCTAATAAAGTTAAAGGAATAACGTATTCATATATTGAAAGCACATATTATGGTCCAGGAGCCGATAACACTGAAAGTCCCGTTATAACGGAATCAAAAAATATTTATTTAATTTTGCATTTACTCCAAAATAAATTTATTGAACATCGTACATTTTGGAGTAGATGCTAATATAGTTTATGCACTTCAAGATGGTATGCGGGATTTTTCCGGGAGTCTTTGAGCGCGCATACCGAGATTTTTTAAAAATTACATAGAATTAAATTAAATTTTCCGGCATGATGGAGAAATTTTAGCCCTCATCACTTACTTAAAATAGGTATACCAGACCCTTCCGGCAGAAAAAAGTGGTATGTGTGTTTTTTTTTCTAAAAGCCAATAAAATTTACTTTCGAGTACATTTAAAAAAATTAATATCCGCGATGACGGTAAAACATTATTTCATTTTTCTAAAGATTGTTTCGGCAATAGAAGTCCATGCATACCGAGCTTAATGTATTCCTATACTTATGTACTATTTATATAAATAAATATTTTTTGATTCCCTATAACGGGACTTGCAATGTTACCGGCCCCCCGCCTATTATAAATAGGTCTATGAAAAAAAGCTATTGTAAAGACATTGATTACATAAATGATAATAATAACGATGCTTGGGCCTAATTTGATTATATTAATAGTGGCTTATAATGTCAACTTATAAAACATACTAGATGAACTAACATTTAATTTTGACGATGTGTGTGTGTGTGTTATTTAAATTTATTTGATGTTCCATAGAAGTCTCGTGCTTCACCATTATCTCAGTCAGGTAGTTTCCCAAATGTATCCAAACACAACGGAAACCGGTTCTCTGGTGCTATAAATAGCATTGGATCAATAGTTATGAAGGTGAAGCACCACCACAAAAGCTAGATAATGACGTGGGTACAGTTTCCGTAGCAAAGGTGACTCATGCGTCACACTCCAGTAATATCAAGCTGTCATTATGTCTTTGCTTAACCAAATGATTAAGCCAAATTGTTGTTTTTTAGAATGTAATTATAATTTCACATTTTGTCTTGAGGAACAGTTACTTCCCAGAGTTTCTCCCAACCAAAGCTTTGATGTATACCATTATTTTAAAACTGAAGTGAAACACAAATGTTTGATTGAACGCAATTATCTCGGACACTATTGAATTGAATAATTATTTTTGTGTTGAATAGTCCTTTTATCGAGGAAGTCCATATGCTAATATCGTGCTGCGACTAATAGAAGCGGAGCATCATTGGAAAATATTGCAGAAACGGGAATATTATTCTATTTGAGAGCTATCGTCGCGTCCATTGTGTAAACGGTTCATGAAACGCAGAAACAATATTTCATGGTTAAAAGTTTAACTCTTTAAAAGTCCCATAAGTCAGGAACAGTGTGATAAGGGAGCGATGCGGCGTAGTTGAAGATGTAGTGACAAAGATAGAGAAAGTAATGCTTAGATGGTTCGGCCATGTTGAAAGAATGAATGAAGGAAGATTAACGAAAGAGATACACAAGGTAAGAATGATAGGACGAATCGGTGCAGGTCGACCTAGGCGGACATATCTCGATCAAATCGAAGATGTCCTAAAGAAAGGCCGGCTCAAGAGTATTCGCAACCGACGAGCATGCATGAGGACGCTCATGGAACTGGAGGAAGCAAGAGAAGTGTGCCAGGATCGCAGCAAGTGGAGAGAGGTGGTCTCTGCCTACCCCATTGGGAACAAGGCGTGACATATATGTATGTATGTATAAAAGTCCCATGCGCTTGGCGTATTCAAAAATGATATTGAGGTTTCTATAATCATTATTTTTCTAAGTTTGCGAGAAAGACACTTCCAAAGTGGTAAAATGTGTGTCTAAAATAAAAGAATGATAAAATAATAATATATATTTATATGATGTACATCTTATCTATATACATATAATAAGACAGTAAAAATATTTTGTCTATACATTTAGTATTTTTGACTGAAATGGATAGAGGGGCACTTAAATAGATTATTAGAAAGCAAAAAAAAATTTTTGCAATTTTTTGTCTGTCTGTCTGTCTGTATGTTTGTTCACGTTTATCTCCGAAAGTACTGAACCGATTTGCTTGAAACTTTCACTATTTGCTTTGTTTTAACTCAGAATAATATCTAAACTTTGTTTCATCAAAATCGGTTCATTAAAAAAAAAGTTATCGTCATTTTAATGAACTCAAGGCATGATAATATTGCGAATTATAATGTACACCATTCTTACATAAGTTACATGGGAAATTTAAAATCTAAAGACAATTCATCATCATGATACAATACATATAAGTTCGGTGTTCGGGAATGTTTCCGAAATAATAGACCAAGAAAATACTTGGTTGTGTGAACGTGCTATACTTTGCTCAAGAAACGACCAAGTCGCTGCCATCAACGAAAAAATGTTATCCGCTATTGTTGCGAATGAAGTGGTATACACATCATACAACAGTGTAGTAAATCAGGTTGATGCTACAACTTACCCAATGGAATTTCTAAGCTCTCTCACTGCCAATGGTCTTCCTGCACACAGGATAAGGCTCAAAGTTGGGGTTCCTGTGATGCTTTTGAGAAACCTTACTCCGCCAAAACTATGTAACGGTACTCGGCTAAAAATATCAGCATTACATAGGCACATTATTCAGGCTGAGATTCTTACAGGGTGTGGTTCAGGGGAAACAGTGTATATACCACGTATACCACTCATTCCCAACAATTTTCCGTTTGAATTCAAACGCACTCAATTTCCTGTAGCAGTTTGCTTCGCTATGACCATCAATAAGTCGCAAGGTCAAACTTTAAAAGCTGCTGGAGTGGATTTGAGATGTAACTGTTTTTCCCACGGCCAACTTTACGTGGCTTGCTCACGAGTCAGCAGTGCAGAGCATTTGTTTTTTTTAGCCCCTGAAGGAAAAACGAATAATGTGGTATATAAAGAAATTCTTTGAGTTTACTTTACCTCAAGGAATTGCTTTATACCAAAAATATTTTAATCGGTAAAATCGTATATTAATATGATTTGTGTATCAATAACATTCAACTCGAAATTTACGCAGACGAAGTTGCGGGCAACAGCTAGTAAATATATATTAGTACAAACTTCCGCCGAAAATTGCTTTGAACGAGAAATGCATAATCGTAAATGCTACTTGCTGCTATTTCGGAACCCTTCGTGGGTGAGTCGGCCTCGCACTTGACCGGTTTTTTGTATATATCCCCACGGGTTCAGCAAAAAGTAAAATTTCGACGCGTCTTACGAATTATTTGCGGGCCATACCCAAAATACATTATGACGTAAACGATGAAGAGATATTGATGAAGAGTTGTTATCAATTATACTAACTTGAATCTTATCATTAAAATGTACATGATGACGTGATTGTGGCATCAAACAATGGCGGTGATGTTATCTTCGGATTTTTTATCATTTCATCTAAAAACTGTCGAAATGTTTAGGTACCTCTCAATAGATATCAAACTAAATTGTCGTCTAATTCAAAAAACAAGATTAAGCAAATTAAAGATTAAAAATTACCCTACATATAAATTACTAGCGGCCCGTCCCGGCTTCGCACGGGAAGACATTACTCTTCGCAGCGTATGCGATGAAAGAGATTTTATGGCATTTTTTTTTACACCTTCGGTTGGTTTTAATAAGAATTTCTAATAATTTCTATAGTAATCTAGTACTAAATATAGCCTATGTTACTCAGTGATAATGTAGCTTGCTAATGAAAGAAGAATTATTAAAATCGGTCCAGTACTTTTTGAATTTATTCATTACAGGCAAAAAAAACATATCTTTCCTCTTTATAATATTAGTTTGGAAAAGTGACGATTAAAAAAACCTAAATAAAACTAAATTATAAAAAAAAAAACACCGGTAGCACTCCGGGAGTGCCGGCAGAAGTGAAAACTTCAATATTTTAATAGTATTTTAATAATAGTTGTGTTTAATTATAAGTACAAAAGTACTATCATATATGAGGTAGAATACAATGTTTATTTATTGCGCTATCGTACACAAATATGACAGACATTCGCGCAAGCGCCCTGTGCCGCCTAAACGGAGCAGCACACTCAGGCACGGGAGAAAGAGTGGGAGATACTAGTTCCTCTCCCTTCCCCTCGATCTTACGCTTTTTCGATCAGCATCACGTGATCCTGACGCGAGTTTGGAAGTTTTTACCCGTACAAAAAGTGTTCAGCGCCGCTAAAGAAGTTTTCACTTCAAAAATCTGACTCAAATCGCCGTCAATCGGCAACGTGCGTAGAAGGCCAGCAGCATTACCACGTTATGCGGCAATGCTGATGCGTCGTGCCAGATATGATCCAGCCGATCACGAGCCCTTAAAGACTCTATGGGTACTTTCCCCCTAGAGTCCCGAAATCGCAACCTGCTGAAATAGTTCAAATATGCATCCACTTATAAGGTTTGCATATTTGCGCTGTTTTAAGATTTCAGGCGAATTTTCCGCAGAGCCAATTAGATACCTATTAACATAACTAATCTAAATATATAAAAGAAGAAGAAACTGACTGACTGACATATCAACGCACAGCCCAAACCGCTGGTCCTAGAGATTACAAATTTGGCACGTAGGTTCCTTAGAAGGTGTAGGGGTGCACTAAGGAAGGATTTTTCAAAATTCATCCCTTAAGGGGGTGAAATGGGGGTCCAAAGTTTGTATGGAGAAACAAGATTTGTTTGAATATTTTATTCGAAACTTCGCAGGAGTACTCCTAACAATAAATGAGTAAACACGTCTTTCAGGATTTTTGAAAATTCAACCCCTAAAAGGGGGAAATGGGGTGTCAAAGTCTGAAAATCGACAATGGGTATTGTTTCTATGGTTTATCGGGTCGCTGATTACGAAAACAACAATGATGGACAAACATACATACTTACATACGTACATAAAACATACGGGTCACACTGAGAAGCCCCTTTATGTAGACGGTTGAAAAATACGATTAGTACGCGGGCGAAGCCGCGGGCACAAGCTAGTTAATTCATATAACTTATTTATGTATCATTTTGAAATAAAGAATATCCTTTAGATATTTCTAAAGGATTTTCTTGGGAGAAAGAATACTATTGTATTCTAGGGCCTAAATTAAATATACTAAGTTACAGATAAAGGGAAAAACCAGTAATTTACCTATAATCTATTACTGACGTGTTGCTCAGACACACATTATACATAGATTCACAATAAGGTGAATAGTGTTCTCAACGACCTTGACTCGATTTTTCTTACTAGTTATTTTAGTTATAGTGCAAAGTGTATAAATGAAACGGGTTGAAGTTATGCCTCATTTTATCGATAAAAACAGAAGATACCATAGTTTAGAAATAATTGCCCTTTATTTTTTCCCTTGTATTGATAAAATAGCTATAACTTTTAAGAGACCTATCTTGAAAAAAAAAAAAAATGGTTGCCTGTAAAGTCGGTTTTACGGACGAAGATTTTACGTGACAACGTCTTTTTCTCGGTAGAATATTTATTGATATGAATATAATTAAATTGCACAATAGGAACAAGGAATTGAATGAAAATAAGAATTGCACAAATTTTTACTATAGAAATATATTTTGTTTACTAAAACATTGTACATGTAAACTTAAACTTAACTAATTCCTATTTGAGTGATTTTGTTGAGGATAGGACGATGATAGGAGAAATATGAAATGAAAGGAAGTGTTTCTGCTGTAATGTGTCTTGCGAAAGTCAAGTCGATAGTTGTTCCTTTTAACGTAGTTGACTTAGAAACGTTTGATACGCAATCAAGATTATACGTATTTTTCATGAAATTAAGAAACGAGTTGTCAGGCTTTACGTTTTTGTTAAAATCACCACACAGAAGAATCGGTATACTAGAATCAACTTGCACGAACGGTGGCACGTACTGGCTGTTGTGAATGTACGGACCGAGTCCTTGCTAGTTGAGTGGGAGAGAGACGCAAGGCATTCGGCGGGCCTCTCTCTCGTTCGGTGACTCATCGTAACGTTACCGAGCGTTACACTTTTTCATAAGTGACTCCCAGCCGCAACCTAATTTAAGACGTTGTCACGTCAAAATACAGAAAAGTAATCTCCATAAAAATTTTCATCCACCATTATTAAAATTAAAAAGGCTTACGAACTTACGAAAAAGTAAATAAATGAAACAATTTTGTGAGAAAATATCAAATATCACAAAAATTTATGTAAATAATTTTGTCAATTTCCTTAGTAATATTTATTCTACATTACATTACCTATCAAATAAAAAAAAACTTTCTATATAACATAATACTTGTGCGAGTGATCAGTTTATTATAATGCCAATATTGATAGATATTTGGTCATAAAATAAAAATTATAAAAAGATAAATACTTTCAAAATCAAATCAAATCAAAATCAAAATAATCTTTATTCAACATAGACGTTTACAGGCACTTATTGACGTCAAAACAAACAAAAGAATAAAAAAAGCTTAAAAAAATCTTGTCCGTACGTACGAACAAGGAAAAAAAGAAAAAAAAATATTGACTCTACACCTGTTCGGAAATTGGGAGAGCCTTCTCGAGAAGAACAGGCAAGAAACTCTGAAGGTCTAAGAAATATTGAAAATTAACCGTCCATTTACCTGTTGTACTGAACAGTTGGTCAATTTGGAGGAACAAATTTGTATCTTTAAAACGATATATGTTTCACAAGGTCAAGTTTTTTTTTTAGGTGGAATTAAGGTATAAAAATAATAGCTTATATGGACAGTTACTATCAGTTTGGTCTAATATACATATGTATATATATTGGACCAAAATGTTTTGCCTGTAAATTTTTTGCATACTATAGATAATCGTGTATTATAATAGCTAGATTTCTTCCGCAGAACCCCCACTATTGTTCGCGTATCTCATAAAGCAAGCCTGGCCTGAGGGGCTACGTGATAGAGTAGTGAATACTTTTGGCTTGCTTATCTTGCAATTATAGTAAGGATTATTTATATATTTAGGATTAAATTGTAGAAAGGAAACGTCTGGAGTCTTTGTTGGTAATTTTTATGACAGTTAAATATAATGACAAGCTTCAAAGATACCTCATATAAAAACACACAAAAAGTCAAATTATAAGAAGTTTCTTAACAAGTAGCAATGTAAAATGATGGTTAAGTAAAAGAAAATTGGGTGTTTCTTATGAATTAAGAAATAGGTGAACTCTTAAGAATTACTAATTCGACCCCGACGTGTATAATATTTAAATCAGGGTTTCCCAACCTTTATTTCACTGAGCCTCCCCAATTCAAAAATAATATTCTCATGCCCCCTTAAGTTTAAAAACACATAATTTTTTTTTACAACTAAATTATTTCTTTGAATTAAAATTAAAATACAGATATTTGTAGATATTTATGTTTCAGGAATAAGAGAAGATATATGTATCTACACTTGAAAACCATTAATTACTTTCACTTTAGGTAAATATCCTAGTTTTATTTTAATTATTAAATACTAATGAGATACTTGAGCTTGCATCTTCTGTACCACTGTACCAGTATGTCGATTCTGGGTGCAGTCTTTGCTAGAGCGCTTAAGTACTCGAGTACGAATATTCTGGTATTCCACTACGCCCCCCAAGGGGGGCATGCCCCCCTGGTTGGGAACTCCTGATTTAAATTATCCAAAAATAGATGTTTACTACGATAATTTTTTATTGCAGTGCCTTTCATTAAACACATATACTCATAAACACTCATACTTGATTTCGGGTTTGCCTGGAAATTTTTGGGATTATATACATATATGTATATATACATAATTTATGTTAATCTCTTTATTTTCTTTATGTTATGTTTTCTGCGGGATCTAGTACTCTACATTATTTAAAAATATCAAAATAATATTACCATGAAACTTGAAGCGCCTTATTGTCTCTAATGATACTGATAACCTTTCGATAGACAACATATTATTACCTGCTTTGCTTAATAAAACGAGCCTTATTATAATGCCGTTAAAGTTTATATCAATAGCACGCTCTATATACTAACATGCGATATATTGTTTGTAGTAGCCTTAACACACACACAGGCCATGCTCACGTGTGCAGAATTCAGAGTTGTTGCGCATGCTATAGGGAATTGAACTTTAAGTAGATTGAAATTAGAACTATGTGATCTGGCGTAAATTCTTGGCGACATACAGTGATAAAGTGCCATCCAGTTATTCTAGTAATTTTCCAAGAGTGTTTACAAAACACATTGCCACGGCAATGTTCATATTGCGCAGTTGAATTTCATTGATACAATTTTCGATGCGACGCTATTATTTTACAGTTTACTAACAAAATACACGCGATTTTGTGTTTATTCTCGTTGAATAAAAACATACTTACTTAGTATTCAATATGTTTTAAAGTCAAAGTACAATTTACAAAATGCCATTTATTTATTTACTATATCTAAATTAATAACGTTAATATTGTATTAATAATTAGACCCAGTTAGTACACTCTACGCACACTTTCATAAAATTTCGCTTAAATGGCTTCTGCGCGCACGCCTTATAAAGGACCATGTCTTATAAGGACGCATGATATAAGCAACAGCTATGATAATAATAAGTGCGTAGGGAAGTGACGACCCCATCGCCCGCTGGTGGGGCATTTAATGCCCCTTAACTGCCATAAATGCCCCATCAGTGCAGTCAGTCTCCTTCAGAGGGGCGATCGCACTAATAAATCGCAAGCGAAACGCAACCGAACCGTTCGGCTTAACCAATCCGAACGCCACAATATAGAGCTAGAATATCACGTCATCTGTTCGATGACGTGATATTCTAGCTCTCGGATTGGTTGAGTGGAACGATTTGGTTTCGTTTCAGCTGCGATTTGTTAGTGCCCCCCTGGGCAGCTTGTGGCGAGCTGTCGATGTGCTTCAGGGGCGCGTTTGCCACCCGCCTCTGTCTTGCCTTAACCAGCCGGACAGAATGGAGTCGCAAGAGTAGATGCTCGAAGGGTGGAAGTGTAATAATGTCATAACGCCGACGGCGTCTCGATCGCTGTCGCAGACACTTCTCTACACTCTTAGCCGTTCACACCAATATTGCTCTTTTTGCGCCAATATTGGTCTCCTTTTTTTGGTGGCTCATTTAGTGAGCGGCGAGTCACCACCTGCCATATTGAAATCAATTAGGAGGCTTTAAGAAGGCAGGTGACCGGAGTCTCTTCCATAGCCCGGTTTTCATTACTACCAAATATTTTCCGTGCATTTAACTGGGTACAGTCTTTAGCTGCATTTTTCATGGTGCAGATAGAGATTAGACCCAGTTGGCACACGCCTTATAAAGGACCGTGTCTTTGAAGGACGCGTGATATTTGCGACAATAATAATTTATTTGCATAAATCTATACTAATATTATAAAGAAGTAAAGTTTGTGTGTTTGTATATTTGTTAAATTGTAAGGAGTAATCTCGGGATCTACTGAACCGATTTTAAAAATTCTTTCACCAATAGAAAGCCACGTTATTGCTGAGTGTCATGGGTTATATAAAAAAATCAAAAAATAAGAAGGCTTTTACGTGGTAGTCCGTATTGCAAAGTGAATCGGTTTAATTCGGTTGGCGTTCGTGCTCGCTTCGGCGATTATTAATATTATGCCCAACGAAGTGGGCACGGGTCAGCTAGTCATAAATACAATTAATTATCATCAAGTTAATTCAGTCAATTAGGACTTTGATTGTTGAA
The DNA here is from genome assembly GCA_036419045.1 of Scirpophaga incertulas. NCBI lineage: Eukaryota > Metazoa > Arthropoda > Insecta > Lepidoptera > Crambidae > Scirpophaga > Scirpophaga incertulas. Next base: position 19,025,001 of record CM071640.1, read on the forward strand.
TCTCATGATTCGCCGACGTCGGCATGCAAAATTTATATTTGTATAGTGCTTATTATGGCTTTCATCACAATTTAAACAAATTATTTTATTCTGTAACTAGCAACCGGCCCCGGCTTCGCCAGGCTGCAATGCTGTTACTAAATACACTACAGAAAAACTGTGAACTTTATATTATAATAAATTATAGTTTAAAAATTAAAAGCACACGCATTTAAAATTGATTGAATTGGGTAGACGACAATTTTTTAATTTCTATATATAATAAGAGTACTCTTTTAAGTGAGAAATATTGTAGAAGCAACAGTACACCTGCACCTATTACTTTTGAAGATACATCGCCATGTTTACGGCGCTGTCGCGGGTCGCTCAAAAACGCTCCATACTAAAAACACTGCAATTGTGACGTCATAACTCAGTAAACTCGCCTAATTTGTATGAGCGTATAAACAAATTTTAAAATAACTTTGTTATTTGTACGTTTATACGTATACTTTCTATATAAAAAATCAGGAGAATCTAGAGAAACGACGTAAAGGTCTCAATATCTATATTCTTAGCGACAGCCAGGCAGCACTCAAAGCATTGTTGAGTTATAGAGTAGACTCTAGACTCGTAATGAACGCGATTAACGTGCTAAATGAACTGGGTAGAACAAACACAGTAAACCTAGTTTGGATACCAGGACATAAAGGTTTCATGGGTAACGAAAAAGCGGACTCGCTAGCAAGACTTGGATCGGAAACACCTCTGGTGGGACCAGAACCGTTTGTTGGAGTCACGCCCAAAATAGTGGGCTCATGCCTCAGAGCCCATACACAAGAAAAGCACCAGAAAGAATGGGCCAGTCATAAAGGAATGAAACATTCAAAACTGTTCATGGGCATGGACAGCTGGCTTAAGTTCGCACTGAGCTCAAGCAGACCTCAAACTCGCCTGGCACTAGGTGCCTTAACGGGCCACTGGGGTACAAGGGTCATGTTACATAGGATGGGTCACGCTAGGACCAAAATGTGCAGGGCCTGCAAGGTTGAAGAGGAGAGCATGGAGCACATATTGTGTCATTGCGATGCTCTGGCCTGCAGGAGACTAAGGCTAACGGGAATTGGTTACCCAAGACCGGAAGACTATAGGGCCATATCGCTTAGGATCATCGTCAGACTCATGGGTTCGATAGATTGGACTAGTGACGAGGGCCACGTAAGCTAGATAGCACACCACAACCGACACATGGGGTAGCACAAAAGACCCAACAAGGGTCGAAGTGCGCAAGCTCCCGTTGGAAGCAGCCCCGCTCGCAAGATAAGATAAGATATATAAAAAATGTTACATTTAATGTGAGAATGCTAGAAATGTGTTCGTTTCATTAGAATTACGTAAATAATAATTGCTCATTTTTTAGAAATCTAAAAACAATATAAATTAATAATTAAACTGAAATTTCTATATTGGCATACTTTCATTAGATATAAATTGCTCAAATCAGATAATTATGGTATAAAAACGGCCATAATCAGTTGTAGTCGTCTACCCTACGTCACAATCGTCACATTAGAAACCTAAAAAACAACAGTATTTCTCCACTATTTAATGGATGTTGGTATACATATATAAAACTGCCTCTTCGATCACTCTATCTATTATCTAAGCATACATAGGGACAGACAGACGGCGGTTAGCGACTTTGTTTTACTCGTATATCTACTATAGTGATTTTGCTGATTTGATAGACTTTCTATTCTGCAATACTATAAAATGGAATAAAATAATATGATTAGTAAGCTCCGTAAGGTTTGTATTATGGGATCTAGGGTAGCGGATAGACATACATATGTACGTTAAACATATATCAATATTTTTAATAGAAATATATAATTACGACCATGACTAAGGTACCAATATGCTCGCATTCATCGTGCAAGCATCTGGAGACATATTTTTGAATTACGAATGTGACTTCGAAATCACCGATGTGACTAATAATCACCGATTTTCAATAATTATTATTTTTGAATATCACTAATGTGACTACCTTAGTCACAGGTGTGACTTTACGATTACGAGTGCCCTCACCCACTCATAATCAAGTCATACTTGTGGAAATGTTATCTGTGTTTTGTTTGATTTTTCAGTCTATATATACAACTAGCTGTGCCAGCGACTTCGTCCGCGTGGAATAGTTATTTTGAGCATCATATTTATTTTAGCAAACAACCACCTCAGCTGTTACCCGATCTTGACAACGCGACATATCCATATTTGATAACCATAAAAACGATTCTAGTGAGTTAACATTAAAAGATAGACATATACTGTCGCGGACATATTTTTGGACATTTTAGGGGGAATAATTCTTTCATACATATTTTTTTGGTATATAGAACCGTTTTCGCAGCGCGCAACGGAAGCCCTCAAAAATGAATAATTTTCACCGTTTTTTCCACATTTTTGATTATTTCTTCGCTCCTATTAGTCGCAGCGTAATGTTATGTAGCCTAAAGCCTTCCTCGCTATACAATAAAAAATTTTTTTTTTTCAATTCGAACCAGGAGTTCCAGAGATTAGCGCGTTCAAACAAACAAATAATCAAACAAACAAACTCTTCAGCTTTATAATATTAGTATAGATTATTGTGAGTTAACCATAAAAGATAGACATATGCTGTTGCGGGATGTTTTTTAGACAATTTTATGTAGAATATTTCCGTCATACATGATTTTTATGTGACTTTAACCATTAAGGCTACACACGCGACGGAAGCTAACAAATGGAGTTACTTCTCCCGTTTTCCCAAAATTTCCCTTCACTACTCTGCTCCTATTGATTGTAGCGTAATGGAAAGTATTTTATAACCTGCCCAGGAGTATGATGAATAATTATACCAAGTTTCGTTATAATCCGTCCAGTAGTTTTTGTTTCTGTAAGGAACATACACACAGACAGACAGACAGACAAAAATTTTACTGATTGCATTTTTGGCATCAGTATCGATCCCTAATCACCCCCTGATAGTTATTTTGAAAATATATTTAATGTACAGAATTGACCCCTCTACAAATTTATTATAAGTATAGATATATATATATATATATATATATATATATATATATATATATATATATATATATATATATATATATATATATGTATGTATATAATAACCGCAGTGGTTAAGCCGGCAATAACCGGCAGCGGCTACATTCTACGTGGAACCGAACTCTTACATTTATGTGTGTACTTTATCTATGTCGGCAGCTCTGCGATCGACTTTCAAAAATTGGATGTTTAGGAATCTGTGATCTCAAAGTCACCGCTGACTATTTAGTCAGCGGTGATTTCGAAATCGCATTCGTAATTCAAAAATAGGTCTCCTGCTCCGATTCGAACCCGGGATATATATACTTGTTCCCTAATCTGGGCAACCCACATCCAATTGTCTTCAATTTATCCTACAATCATGGCATTGATCTGTCTCGTGTAGTAAATGCAGCATTTATCGATCCAATTGAAGTTAATTGAAGATGTGGGTTCTCTCGTGCTCATGAGAACCTTGGTGCTCTGGTTTTTTACTTATATACAATACTAACGAACCCGGCAAACGATGTTTTGCCATATAAATTATTTTATAAGGAAATTACTAAAATCACTATTACAAAATAGTAATAGAAGAATTTTACGGCTGTATATATTTCAATGCCACATTATAAAAAAAAATAAACAGAATAATATTGTCCAAAACATAAAAATTTGTTAGCGGTGCACTACCCTTATCACTTACTTATGAAAAATAGATAGTATTTGATTCTCAGACCTACACAATTTGCATATAAAATTTCATAAAAATCGGTCAAGCCTAAATCAAGGACTAATTAAAAAAAAATAATCTATTTCACAAGAAATTATAGTCAGACAAATTAACAATATTATATTAATAATGATTTCTATTATTTTAATATTCGAATGTACTTTATTTTTATGTTGTGTCTTAAAAATAAGCCTTTGAATAATTAGTGTAATGAGCTACAAATTGACCTTGAACCTTTATATCGCTCTTTATCTATTTTTTTGTGTATTTGGAACTTATAAAAAATTTTATTGTTTGTATTCTTATATTTATTTGACAATGTTTTTATATTTTTTGTAACAAATTGTTTAGATATGTTTAAATACTTATTTTCGTCACAATGTCATAAGTCAGGTTGGCCGAGTGGTCTAAGGCGCCAGATTTAAGCTCTGGTTCCCGAGAGGGAGCGTGGGTTCGAACCCCACACCTGACAAATTGTATTTTTTTCGTAAATGACTTTTTATTTAATATTAAACTTTTTACATATTATATTAGACTAGTTATATATAATATTTAAGCTCAATTTTCAATTTATAATCGTTTATAAATTTTGTCACATCAAAAATCGTGTTTATTAGGTATTTTTCTTTCTATTGTAAAATTTTACGTTTCTAATTCTTATGTAAATATTATAAAAATATATTTTTTTATTTGGGTATAATAGAGCTTATACAAAACAAGCAACTTGTATGAACAATTTATTACATATTTTATTCACATTTCAAAATTTACAAAATGTAGACTTTAACAGCAACTATAATAATAATTAATATCATTTTACTAACACTTTGAATACATATAATACGCATTTGACATTAATTTACCATATTAAATTGTTCTAATAGTATCTAATATATAGTACATATTACTATGAAACTATACAAGATATTCTGTGTATGCAGTTAAGAAAACATTTGGTTAGTAATTAATTATAATTATTGTAGCTATCGCCATCTCTTCGCATCGTTAAATACATAACAGTAATAGAAATGGGTAGTGCTTTCATGCTCGTTACCATAATTATACTTATAACCGCTAGATGGCAGTATTTGTAATTTTTAAATTTTAGCGTCAAATATATTTTATTTCTTTAATTAGAAATAATAAGTAATTTGGCGTTTAGCCAACAAAAGGCCGCATACCTTTTTCCTTCTCCTGCCATCTTCCTAATTTTATTTGGGCTCGGCATAACATGTTTTCCTCTTCTACTCGTCATTTTGTCGCTTACTCCCTTCTACATATCATTGAAAGACTCCATCTATTTATTTGATAGATATGTTATGGGCCAAGTGATTAATGCGAGCAGTATTCATAATGCCCAGGCTGTATGAATTATGCACAGCCATATCGGGCCAAGTGATTAATTACAATCTAAAATTATGAATGATCGGGCAATGTGAATAATAAGTAAATTTTTACTTGGTGTGTTGCGGTGTTTTTTTACATAATTTTATGTAATAATTTTATGTATATTTTGAAGCTTTTTAACTTAAGCGTAAAAAGCTTATTGTACTTTAAACTTGAGAATTGATTTTAAGTTTCATGATCACAGCGAGTATTTTTTTTAATTCAAATAATGAGACTGATTTGATTACTGAATTAAAATTTTAGAGTTTAGTTTAAGTGTAATGACCACTTAAATTCGATTTAGTTAGTTTTTATAATTTGAAATGTTTTTTAGCGCTGGAAACTATTATACCTAGTAGTATCTCGCTGCCTATACGTTTGCGAGTGCGAGCGAGCGCGCAATATTTCCAAGCTGCAAATAAAAATGAAACCACTATAGTTACCTATCAGCGGTAGAAAACTTCATAAAAGCCAAATTATAAGTTTATTAATAAACAAGCAATTTAACAAAAATATTTTGACTTTATTTAAAGCTTCATAATCACAGTTCAGTACTAATGTGATTTAATGTTTTATTTTATGCTAATTTGATTTTATCAAGTTTCAAACACTTAGTGAAAACTACTGAGTTTTAAATCTGTTAGGTACTAAATTACACACAGGTAGTTCATTTTTTGTGATCAAGGTTATTTTTTGTTTATTGAGTCCAGAGCTTTTATAGAATAAATAATATATTCTAACAATAACTATTACCTATGAGACTGATTACTATGACTTTTTTAACTTTAGAGTAAATTTTAAGTTGAATAATCGAAGATGTGATTTCCATTTAGTTCCATTCAGTTTGTTAGTTTTATAATTTAGCTTACTCACGCCGAGAAGTATTATATTCTCATTTCTCGCTGCAGCTTGGAAGCGCGCTTACTCGCAATATCTACCCACATGTGAGTAAAAGCGAGTGCGAAATATTTTCAAACTGTATTGAAACTACTATAGACTATAGTTTCTAAATGTAGCCCTTCAATTTTCCTAAGTAAAACCGAAGTCTGATTACTTAAATTTCAAAAAGTAATATAAAATATAAAGCATGTTTTTATTATTACTGTACCCTATACGAGACGGATTTTGATGCGATTTTTTTAAATAGATAGTGATTGAAGAGGAAGGTTTATATACATACATAATAACATCCATTAAATAGTGGAGAAATACTCTTATTTAACTTTATTCAAATATAACTTTATAGAAAGCTCTTTTAAATCGTCCTATTTCTTTCCCGTACCACTCATTCAGGACGTATTTTTAGCTGATAAGAAGAATGGGTGCAAGAATCTTATCAGGTTTATCAAAACTAATTTACAATAAATTATGTCGTTATCATACAATGTACATTGTGTTTACAATTTATACTGGAAAACTAATATTTACAATTTAAAATGTAATATCTTCAAATCAACACCAAGCATTGGCATCATTTAAATATTCATTGACTTTGTTATAGCCCTTACTTATTAGCGTCTTTTTAACATGTAGGTACCTTGAACTTATGAAAAGGCAATTCAGCTATATGTGGAATCTTGTTATAAAAATGTATACATTTGCCCACAAACGAACCTCTAGTTTTTTGTAGCCTGTACGTTGGAACGGCAACTTTATTTTTATTTCTTGCGTTTAAATTATGCATTTGAAAATTAGTATGAAATGAGTGACAATTTTTATACACATAAATCAAATTTTCATTAATATACTGGCCCGCTAAAGTCATTATATTAATGCCTTTAAATAAATCTCTAAGAGAATTCCTTGCTAGTAAATTATAAATAGCGCGGACTGCTCTTTTTTGAAGAACTAAAATACTTTCTATACTAGCAGCCGACCGCCATAATAGTAAACCATAGATATAGACATAACACTGTGAAAATAACTAAAGTAGTAAATTAATCTTGCCGTTTCAACATCTATAAGTTGCCTTATTTTTTTTACAGCAAATGCTGCAGAACTTAGTCTATTTTTACAGCAAATGCTGCAGAACTAAGTCTATTTTTACAGCAAATGCTGCAGAACTTAGTCTATTTGATAGGGTCTCAATATGTAATGTGATGTCGTAAATAAGGGACCATCCATAAATTACGTCACACGGTTAGGGGGAGGGAGGGGGTTGACGAAGTGTGACATTGTGTGACAAGGGGGTGGGAGGGATCGCACATACTGTTAAAACGCAAACTTTAAATTATTACTATTAGTATGAAAAGTGCTGTAAATATTAACTTTTATTGTAAAGTATATATACTCTCATAAATAAATAAGGGAATAGTATCTTCTTCTATCTATTAATAGGGGTACTCCCGAAACGTACTATTTTTCTAATAGTAGTAGGTCAGGAAATGACTATATACTTATTTAATATAAGTAATCGTTTTTTGTTTTGTTAATTGAATTGATGTTAATATTATTAAAATGAAATTAAAACTGATTTCGAAACCGCTTTTATCATTCAATAATTTATATAATTTCAAAATTTGTGACGTCACATTAGGGGGGGGGGGGTCTCACAAATGTGACTAGCTGTGACAAGGATGGGGCGAGAGGCAAAAAATCACAAAATTCGTGTGATGAATATGGATGACCCCAAATGACATTTCAATCAATTTTAAAGGCGTGTTTTCTTTAGTTTTTTAAACTATAACTTATTATATACAACGTTTACAGTTTTTCTGTAGTGTATTTAGCATCAGCAATAGCATTGCACCCGTGCGAATCCAGGGCGGGTCGCTAGTGTATTAAGTCTGTATTTAGTCTGGTCAGGTCGCCAGTAAAGTATAAATAAGATTACTGTAAGATGGTGAAGGGTTGTTAGTCACTTATACAATTTTTATATTGGCTGTGATAAATAAAACATGTCAACTGAAATGCAAAATATATTTCCTTTCGTAAATCATGGTTGATTAAGTTCTAAATAACCAAAGGATGATGGTGACGAGCAGTACGCCGAGTGTGTACTGGTGCTGTAGGGCCGCGTTGCATTGGTCTGAGAAACACTGGCACACAGTCTCGAAGTGGTCCTCATTGTCTGCCTTGTAGCAGTCCCTGTGGTGGCGCACCCAGCCGCAGCCGCGCATAACTCGCACCTCCGGATCGTGGTGCTTGTGAAGAACTGACAAACAGTAACCTTTAGGCCTTTCTCCCATTACGATATTTGTAGAATACGATACTCGAGTAGATACTAATTGGATACTTGCTCGCTACTCAACGCTCGCATATTACGCTACTAAAAAATGACTATATTCCTCATTTGTGCAAACTCGTTTTTTATGGACGGACGTTATATCGATATCCTACTCACTCCGTTTTACGGTATGTGTACAAACAAAAAAACTGCCCAATTCCTATCTATTGTATTTTTCCGCATGTGTTCAGGTAATTTGTAATTATATAAGCACGCATGTTTTTCAACTTCTTGTACAAACTTAATATTTGTTTCTTGCTTGCCGCCATCTTGTTGAAACGCGCGAGACGAGACGCACAAGCGACCAACACGGTGAGTCGCGCGATACTAGTGGCGGACGTGTAGGATACCGGTATCGTAGTGTGCGAGCCTGCATTCAAATGTATGTGAGATACTTCGCGGTGACAAGTCTTCGAGACTTGAAAGATACTTGAATCGCCCGTGCGTATCGTAATGGGAGAAGGGCTTTAGTAAAATATTACAAACGGCGCGAGACTGTAGTATTGATTCCAGAGTATACAGCGCCATCTGTCGAATGCTTTAATATACATATATAATATAATACGTGCAATTTTTGATAGTTACAAATCTCTACTCCGAGAACAAGCGCCATCTGTCATCTGTGAGCAAAAAGTAGTTCGGCTAAAAAAATTTCTAGGCCTAAGAAAAGCTGGGATGCGATGTCAGATAATCTTCTCGTGGTGCACCCTCTCTGGGCAACGTCTCTTGACGGCTAATATTCTGACAGAGTGTCCCCCGAGAGTCGCCGCTTCTAGCGGCCAGTGAAGGCAAAGCTTCTTCTTTAAAAGGGGGTTGGTTGGTTGGTTGGTTGTTGTCAAGGGGACTCATTTTGGGTCGGTGGATGGCCGAAGGTATCCGGTGACCACCCTTGTGGTGACCTGGAGTGGACGCTTGTCGCCATATGCCGACGGGGTTGTGGTAGTGTCCGTAAGGGTTCCCATGGCCTCGTCAGGGCGCAATGCAGCTTTCCTTCGGGATCGAGCGCTCGCGCCCAGGCGTAGTGAGGGAGATCGCTGAGGTTTTTATTTGGTAGGCCTTCCCTTTCTAAGAAGGAGAGCCTTACGTAACCACCGATTCTTGGGGTATGTAATTCAATGCATTTTCCTCAACGGAACAAAGAAAAGGCCGAAGAAAAGTTAATGTATCATAAAAAATATCTAATATAAATTAATACGAAATATTTCCAATATAAAAAAGAGAATAAGATGAGTTTATTGATAAAATTCGTTATTTCGTAAATTTCCGCCCTAACATTATGGCAAGGGTAAAATTTGACTTTTGCATACCCCCATGGGAAAGAGGCGTTGTGTATATATATTACTTTTAACTGTTGGTTAATTATTTTCAGCGCATGTAACGTAGACTAACATCACTAGAAATACATACGAGGTGTGCTGAATCTACCCTCACTTTATTCAGCAAAAAATGTAGGGTCAGTCTAGACTTCAAGCGATGACCCCCAGATCTTATTCAAATTTGCTCACCAATCATGATGCTAGTCATAATAACAGTTGATTATGCTTAATAAGTTTTAGTAGCGTCCTGCTTAAGTTTTATTCAACATATATTGTTGCTGGCACTGCTTGACTGACGTTCCGTTTTGAATTAAACTTTGCTCTTACTGGTTTGAACAATTTTTCTGCAGAAGAAACTGTGCGGCCCCGGCGTGTAGACGCCCTGCTCGCAGTTGGTGAAGCGCAAGTATTTTCGGATGGTCTCTTCGTCGTAGCTAGACGGATCCAGGCACATCGAATTATTTGCGCTGTTGCATTCATAGCAACGGATCGCTGCGCCTGAAATAAAAATATGAGCAATAAGTTAAAAAGGTGGATTGCTATTACAATTTGAAAGGTATCTCACAACTTTTTTGGGTGTTGTCACTTCTACAAGGGTCTACTGTCTACAAAACATATAATAAAATATTTGTACAATACATATTCTATATAAGACTAATGATTTAGACAGAAGAATGTTTTCCTTGCACTCCATATACTAGCAGATAGTTGTATGGAATTTACTTAGGTAAAGTTTGAGAAACTCAACATAATATATTTTCATATTTTTTAAGTACAGTAATTGCTAGTGTTAATCTTAATTAATAAAATGATATTTCAATATAGAAGAAGCATATTCATAGTGTGCGACGTTTATAAACTAACTCTTGCATGTTTTAAATAGCTCGAATCTCTGGATAATGAGTGCCGTGTCGAGTATCACCGTATTCTGTATCCGAGCCTTATTATTATACTAAATCACCGTTAACAAGAGAAGTTACAAAGAAACATAAGAAATACCAAATTGTTAATATGTTTAATTAGGTCTGTTTGCTAATTTATTTTCAATAATATTATTTACCTATCATAATATGTATTTTTTATATAGCTATTGCAAAAAAGAGTTCCTGCAAAAAGTTTATTTAAACGTCTAGGATTTTTATTTTATTTCGTAGGTGCAGTCGCAAACATTGAAACCTCACATGCAGATACACCCATTTTTTTAGGTCATACAAAATATCTGTCCCGTGCGGGAATTGAACTCGCGACGCGTTGCGTAGAAGCCGAACTCCCGACCGCTGCGCCAATCGTGTCATAGGTATAGTGTTTTGATTGACACGAGTGTTGAACACTTGATTTTTATATTGCAAACTAGCTTTCTGCCCGCGGCTTCGCCTGCGTGGATTTCGGGATTGGGTCTATAGAGGGTTAAGGGTCATAGCTTTTGCCCACGGCTACATATGCGCGGAAGTCGATTTACGGCGCGAAGTTTTATCGCGCTTCCCGTGGGTCTATCCGTTTTGCCAAGATAAAAAATACCGCAATACCTTGCTCAAGAATCACTCTATCTATTGATGAAAACCGCATGAAAATCTGTGCAGTAGTTTTTGAGCGAAGCCTTTATTGCGCATCCCGTGGGATCTGTCGATTTTTCCGGGATAAAAAGTAGCCTATGTTACTCGGGGATAATGTAGCTTTCCAAAGGTGAAAGAATTTTTGAAATTTCTTGCCCGTGGCTCCGCCCGTCGTTGCTCCGTCCGCGTTAATTTCGATCCCACGGGAACAGTAGCTACTTTCTTCCGGGATAAAATGTGATATCCTTCCCCGTACCACAGACTATGTGTATGCAAATTTTCGTGATGATCGGTGCAGTAGTTTAAGCGTGAAGAGGTAACAAACAAACAAACAAACAAACAAACACACTTTCGCATTTATAATATTAGTTGGGATAAAATGTGACTAATATGATTAAAATTTATATAATTGCTAATAATCATAATAAATCGTGTAGCTAAGATTGTGTAATGGCAGCCTTGACATATGACAATACTCACCCAGCTGAGAAACTGTAGTAAATAAAAACAACAACAAAACAGCTCTTGACATTTTAACTGTCCGTTTATCAATGTGTCACCGGTCAAACACTAACGTGGCATAGTTTACTCAACAAGCGAGTTATTTAGCCGATCGAATCAACTATACTGTTGACAATTACCTCGCGTTTAAGTCGCACAATTATGTTGTACAATTGTCCTAGCAGATCGATCGCAGCGTTATTCTGGGAACACCACTCAGCGTGCGAGGATCGAGATAGGAAATATAAATATATATATATATATATTTATACACAGAATTGGGCATCGTCAATTCAATCTATATGTTACGGACAACGTGATTAACAGGCCCGTATTAATAAGGGCCGAGTATTATGAATAGTTCCCAAGAGTCTCGGGCTATTTTATTAATTTTAGTATTTGTATTACTTAGACCGGTCTATATTATAATGCCCTACAGCCCGTGGTCCATTAAAAAAATCTACTACTATCTACTATATTTAAACTCAGTATTGAACCTACCAAAACATTTGATTATTGAAAAATATTTTAATTAAAATAAAGGAAAGGTAACTAGTAATATTATTTAATTTCATAATTTTATATTTGATTGTTAAATGTCATTTATACTATTATGTTAAATAGTTTTTTATGTTCCTTACTATGAAAATGTTGCATATTTAATTTCATTGATAAGCAAAAATACTTTTCTCGTGTTTTATCATTTTGCTCAAATTTCTATAAAAATAAAGGTAATGTTACTTATTTACTTACCTATGTTATTACGTTAAATTGTTTAATTTCTTTTGTACTATTATGATGTTATAAATCGTTTTTAATGTTTCTTTCTATGAGAATTTCGAAGTTTTATATCGTTAATAAACAAAAACATTTCATTTCATATGATTTATTATTTTGCCCAAAACGTATTTGCCCTTGTTCATTCTGACCGGGAAAAGTGATTAGGGATGAAATTTTAATTAAATGGCCCATGAGACATGGGCCTTATTGATACAGGCCGATTATTATTCATAGGGACCAGATTTCTTAAGTTGCCCGTAACATATATAAACCTAGTCCAATAAGTAAGTAGAAAACTTTTTTATTCTATGAGCAATTTATAATAGTCCAGTCACTAGGAAAAAAATGCAATTATCAGTGTTTCTATGGTTCTAATTACTTCAACATCTATTATAGAAATTGAAGATAACAAAATTTGCCATAACTTTTGTCTCCACTTTTTTTCTATATAGTCAACCCTTGTCGAGATAGAGGGCGGAGAACGCCCAACGCTCAGGTATACATACAAGGTCAACTGTCAATCTCGGTGAATGATACCTTGTATATACAGTGAGGCCTCGGTAATCCGGACTCCCGCTGGTTCGGTGATCGCTGTAATCCGGCCGGGCAGTGGGATTCGCGGGGGAGGCCGGGTGTAGGATCTAGTAGTAGTAATAGTAGTAGGACTATGAGCAAGATGAGGATAATATCGTTGAAGTTTTCGCCTTCACAAAAGTTGGTAATTCAGAGGCAGTAGGAGCTTTAAAATGGGCTAAAGATAACATATTTGAAAGCCACGAAGTTATGTTTCTGTCGACTTAGAGACCGGGCTTTCGAAATGAACTGCGAAAATTATAAACGGAAGAGTATTACAGACTTTTTCAAAAGAAGCAACTAATGTTTTAATTTTGAACATATATATTTTGTGTTTTAAAGAAACTGAGGTTAATATTTTATTAACATTAAATATGGTATACTATAATCCGGACGCCTCGATAATCCGAAAAGGGACTTGTTTTTGCCTCTCCGGATTAACGAGGCCTTACTGTAGTTATTAAATTATTAAAATATTATCAACAATAAATAATTTGTATTATTTATCAGTTAATATATACAGTGTGTTAGGGATCGGACTTCCGATACTTTACCAACGTGTTGTATGTTAAGTTTTATCGACAAAAACCTATACAAATGGGGGTCGCATCCCTCACCCCTATGAATGAGAGCAATTTTAAAAATTTATTTGGTCTACATACACAAAAGTGGCCTTATTTCTAAGTTAATGAGCTGTGCTAGCATTTAACAATAAATTTGTTAAGAATCCGAGGCTCCGCTGGTGTTCAGGCAGGCCTTTTTATTTCCAAATGTGAGAGCATACATTCATGCTAATTACTCCCGAAATGTGAGAGCATACATTCATGCTAATTACTCGCCATGGATCGGACGTGGCGGCACGATCGCCTGGCCGCCTCGTTCACCAGACTTGAGTCCTCTGGACTTCTTTCTTTGGGGAACATTAAAACAGAAAGTTTATCGGGAAGTTCCAAACACCAGAGTGTGACTCCTTCACTATTAGGTAAGTTATATGACATTTCTTTGTCAACTTAGTGGTATAATCAATACGTCGATTCAATTAAGAAGAAGAATACGAAACAAGGTCACAAATTATTTATAAATTCATCAATGCAATATGAAGCGTACCACGATGATATTATGACTACCACTTTATCATCTGCTATAGAACTAACATCATCACTTCAAAGGTCAAATGCTATCGTGTTTATCAGTTTTTATACATTCGCAAGCATATAAAGACATATAAATAAATAAGTATTACTCCAAACGGAGCTTCATCTTGATTTTTGCAAACAACTATAAAAATAACACCAAATAATATTCATCATCACAGCTCATATACGTTCCCACCGAGGGGCTCGAGCCTACCCTAACTACGTTAGGGCGATTAGGCCTCAGTCAACCACGCTGGCCCAGTGCGGGTTGGTTGACTACGTACACCTTTGAATCGCTTCGCAGATGTACGCAGGTTTCCTCAGAATGTTTTCCTTCATAGGAGCGTCGGATAAATGTACATATTGTAGGGGTGCATTAAAAATAATTGATCCACCATTTTGGTAATACCATGTTGGATTTAGAATGACGTCACACACATAACCATGCTTGTCATTCGACTTACACGTGCATGCAAAATTTCAGCTCAATCGGAGACCTAAGTGGGTCAATTTAAGATTCCAAGATTTTCTTACATAGTTACAAGTGAAGCTAATATAAAAGCTTGTAAAAAGAAAATGTACAAAAGAAAGACGAAACAGATGTAATTATAATAAGTTAAAAATATATTAATAATACATAATAATTGATAAATACATAAACACTTATAACTACATTATATTATTATATATTAATTTGAATATAGGTAGTGGCATATCAATTTGTTCTTATTGAATCCACTGTAGAATATTGTACTTTAACATTTATTTATATGCCATAAGTAGAGATCGGATAATCGGATGCATATTTACCTAAAGTTAGTTTAACACAAAGTATGGAAACGGCTTTTTATTGTTTTGTTAAATAAAAATCCCGGGATTGCGGAATTGGATAGCCGGATGTTTATTTATTTACCTAATTTAGTTTTTGACAAAGTATGGAACTGTCTTTTTATTTTATTTTTATTTTTTTATTCATAAATCGCACGGGGAACTGAAACTAAACTTCATGTAAATACGTATGCATAGTTGTATAAATGAACCCGGAGTCTCGGTCTTTTGAAAATAAATACCACGTGCTAATTTAGTAATTTTCTAACAATATCACTACGTTAAATTTGCAGTCCCGTATTTTCCCGGGATTTTTATTTAACAAAATGTATTTTAAAAAGCCGCTTCTATAATTTGTGAGCCAACAATTAACTTTAGGTAAATATGCATCCGATTATCCGATCTCTAGCCATAAGATGAGTTATTTGTCCATTTATCGTGTACTTACTAATATTTATTATGAACGCGAAAGTATGTAAGTATGGACATTTGTTATTCTTACACTTGACTAAAAACTACTGACTGTATTTTAATGAAACTTTACAATAATATAGCTTATACATAAGAACAACATATAGGCTACAATTTATAAAGATACTAGCTGGTGTCCGCGACTTCGTCTCCGCTACTCGAAATAATAATTATATACAAATATAAAGTGTCAGGCAATCTTGATTGGTGGTCCCTTTTTTCCCCTGAGGAAAATGCATTAAATTGCATACCCCGGCTGTGGCGAGCCGACGGTTATGTGGGGCTCTCCTCCCCAGAAGGGGGAGGCCTACCCACTAAAAACCTCAGGGATGGCCTTCCTCAGGCATGTAGGGAGCCCCCGGGAACAGCAAGCCACCTCCGGGAACCCCCAGCCTCCGCTCCCCTGCCTAGAAGGGAGCCCTCCTCGGGGGAGGCTACTACCTCCCCCGGTCTCCTCCACCGACGGCGCCCCCCGGCCACGGAAGGGGCGTGGTCCATCCCGGGTCGCCGTAGCAGTCGCGATTTCCTCGCGCCCGCCGGCGACCCGCGGCGGCGCCGCAGCTGTGCTACCGAGCCCGGCGCCGCCTTCTTCGAGCGGGATCGGCCATCTCCCGACCCCGCTCGGCGGCCTCCTTCTGGAGCATCACTGCTTCACAGAAGGAGGCCACAGCCCTCCAACCTCCCTCGTCCGCCAGCATTGCCGCAATCAATGCCGGCGGAGACAGATCTCGCCCGATCTCTGCGACCAAGACTCGGCGCTCGGAGGCCCACGCGGGGCACTCCGCCAGCGTGTGCTGGGCCGAGTCGAGGTCGGATGCGCAGTGGTGACAATGAGTCGATCCCTCCCGTCCTATTCGACACAGATACTCACCGAAGCAGCCGTGCCCGGTGAGTATCTGAGTCAATCGGTAGGTGACCTCCTCCTTCCCGTGAGGGGGAGGCCTACCCACTAAAAACCTCAGGGATGGCCTTCCTCAGGCATGTAGGGAGCCCCCGGGAACATCAAGCTACTTCCGGGAACCCCCAGCCTCCGCTCCCCTGCCTAGAGGGGAGCCTTCCTCGGGGGAGGCTACACTACCTCCCCCGGTCTCTTCCACCGACGACGCCCCCCGGCCACGGAAGGGGCGTGGTCCATCCCGGGTTGCCGTACCAGTCGCGACTTCCTAGCGCCCGCCGGCGACCCGTGATTGGTGGTCCCAGAATTATAGCCAAGGTGGACACAGACAATTTGCATTCAGTCAGATACGATAATATCATTATACCATTTTGTAGTAATGTAAAAGACCTAGGGCTTTATTTGGATTCAGCGCTTAGCTGGCAGCCTCAAGTTACCAGCATTTGTCAACGGGTCACTGGAATTTTACGGTCACTATATCGCTTAAAGAACTTTCTGCCTGCTGACATTAAGAAAGTGCTTGTACAGACCTTAATTTTTCCTGTCATTGATTATGGTGATGTGTGCTACCTTGACCTTAATGCAGATCTATTCAATAAACTTGACCGACTTCTAAACAATTGCATTCGGTTCGTCAACAATTTGCGAAAATATGACCATATCTCCGAGCATAGAATACGGTTGAACTGGATGCCTATTCGGCGGCGTAGAAATGTTAGAACATTGAATACTCTCTATTCCATTCTCAATGGTCCCAACACACCCAGCTATTTGAGTCCCTACTTTCAATACTTATGTGCTTCTCATGATATGTCTCTCCGATCATCATCTAATTTGCTTCTGAAATGTCCATCTCACCATTCCGAAACAATTCACGCTTCCTTTGTGGTTAAGTGGGCCACGCCCAGAACAGTTTCCCCGCCGCAATAGTGGCGAGAACATCCTCAGACAGTCAGACGGAAGAGAGTATTGTTTTGCGATACAGTGCGAAAACATCTAAGAAGTGATATTGGAGAACTAAGAAGTGACTTTCAGTGCTTTCAGTGAAGTGATTAGTGATTGTTAGTGTGCTAATTAATGAAAGTTCAGTGTTTTGGTAGACCGCCGATTGATTTATTGACCCCAGCTCGTAACAATATAATAATTACAATAAACAAATAAAAAATCCATCCATACTTACGTCACTTATTCACGTTTGTAATGTTAGTAGGAATATGCTCACATTACAGAATAGGTACGTTTTACGCACCGCTGATTCGGTGTCAATTTTTTGCTGTGCATTATGGCATTAACAATAACCCCGCAGGCTCTGGACGGTGGACGTCAGACAAAAAGCGGCATTGGGACGAACAAACCATGTGTGGCAGCCTCGCAATCCATTTATTACCACCACAGTATTCCATTGTCATAAATCTATTGAATAAAAAGGTACTCTGCATGGTTTGTTGCAGACCAGAGGTACACTCTATAGGTAACGTCATTTGCGGGGATACCTAAAGTAATTTTAATAATGGCAATGGTTTTTGATAAAAAAACGTTTTGCCAGCGTCAAGTTTTATTTTTCCTCAGGAGAGAGAGGCTGAGAATCCTCACAAGGAGCACGAAACGTGCCCAAGATATCACCCCAACGGCAAGTGTCAAGGTGATTATGTCGGATTTAGGGTTGCCAGGAAATAAAATGCAAAGGCCGAACTGCGCACTATATAAGGCCGGATATTTTGCCCTAAAAGCCTGCCTCGCCCCCTCCCCTGAGAGGGTGAGCGCTCCGATAAAGCCGATAGGGCCCCAGGCTTTCTGCCCGGCCAAAGGCATTAGGCAGAGTTTAGTTGGTAGGCTGGCCTTCTGCTAGAGTCCAACATAACCATCCGCCGTAGACCGGTTGCGGGTGGTATCCGGTGCGAGGTCGTCCAAGCACCAGGGGGTTGTCATAGCGACCACTGTGGCGGCACGCCCCCTATGAGGATTCACTACCATCCCCCGTGGGAAAAAAAGCCCTAAAAGCCGGACATGTTTTTTTATTGCCAAATATAATGTTTTTACAGCTGGCTGTTGAAAAAAAGAATTTATACGTGATGTAAAGTGAGCATGAGACTGCCGGAAGACAGTTTGCTCTCCGCTCGCACTTGTCCGGTCGGGTCGAGCGCTCGTCTGCCTATCGTCGTACGAATCGTCACTCTGACAAAAAACCTGACAAAAGCCGGACAGGCCGAACACGTACCTACATATTTGGCCGGACGCGACCACAAAAAGCCAAACATGTCCGGCAAAGCCCAGATAGGTCTGACCACGTGACCTATCGACTAACCTAAGCCTTAGCCTGGGCCATAAGGGCCCTACGGCTTGAAAGGAAGCGTGTCGTCAGCTATTTACAATAATCAATATGAAAATACCAAAAGAAAGTAATCAATAAAGAATCCGCTCAAATAGGCAATCCGAACCTGAAACGAAGGAAAAATACTACCTAAGCTACTACTAAATATACAATAAGAAGAACGAAACAACACTACTTACACTGTATATTTAGTATTACTTATGGAGAAATATAACAAACATAAATCCGCCAACCTTAAATGTTTATATTACTAACTATAAAATTTAATAAAACCCCCGACCCAAAAAAAGTACGCAATTATTATAACAAATGTTTAAAAATGCTAAACCCTATAAAAAGCAAAAAATAACTTTTAATACTACGTAAGTATCAACTAAAGCGTGTCAGACTATCTACCCGGAACTTTGTGCCATCTTTATGACGGAGGCATAACCGCTAATTTTGAACTGCAAATGGTTATCATGGCCTGCTGTTGATCGTACGTATGAATTTTTTGATTAAATTTTGTCGCGTTGGGGGCCGCTTCTTTTGCCCAGTGTTATTGCATCATTAGTGTACTTGTGTACATATTTAGTTTTAAATTAGGTTCACTTTTATACTGAATACCTACTTCCTTTAAAACTTTATTATAAATATAATTTTGTTTAAATATTTGTTTTTTTATACGAATTTATATATTTTGAACATTTATGTGCTTCTCATGATAGGTCTCCTCATATATTGCAAGAACACAAAACAAAAGTGATTATTTTTCGGAAACATTATTTCACTACAACGCCTGATGAAAACTTTATGTTATGCATTCAAACTACGTAATACTGGTTATGAAACGCTCAGGCATTTAATACGATTTAAAAGTTCGATCAATCTATATATTTACAAATTAATGATTATTTCCAAATATTCTAATTTTAATATTTTAATGAAATTGATGTATGTATAGGATAGTTGTGGTTATAATGAAGAACGACACTTGAACAGAAAGAGCACAGGTTTACTAAAAAAATCGTACTCGTTTCTTAAACGTTGCAAGCAGTTAAAATCCCATTTAAATCCTATAAAGCTCTGTAAGGCTTCTATTATGGGTTTTAGGGTAATGCATAGACATACACTTTAAATATTTTCGATAGAGATATACATTAACAACCATGACTAAGGCACAAATCCTTGCGTTCATCACACAAACATCTGCCCCCCACAGGACTCGAACCCAGGACTTTAAAGATGGCGACACCTTGAAACCGGTGAACCTCGGCTACGGAGATCGTATTTTAACAAAGCAAAAATGTAACTGCACCCAGTCCTAACTAAAATTTGATAACAACAATACTGTACTGTATACCCACCGACTTAAATTAATGGAGGTTTTCTTGGCACTCACAGAGTGACCACGACTCCATCTTGACTATTTTTTTTTCGTCCTTTCGAGCCCATTTTATATTGTTAAGAAAAGAAAAATGGAATATCTTTATTATATACGGGGTACATAGTGACAGCATGCAAATATTATAAATGGAAGTTCGCATTTCTTAAATAATAATAATAAATTGTTGACGCCTACGTGTATATTCCCAGCAAAAACGCAGAAGTGCTACTGCGGAGTCAACTTTCATTAAGCTGCACACTTTTTTATAGTTAACCCACAATAAAATTTTACTATTCGTCTATCGACTGGGATCTTTTCTCTTAATATCTTTTACTAATTAACCTGGAGACCTATTTTTGAATTACGTATGCGACTTCGAAATCACCGCTGACTAAATAGTCAGCGATGACTTTGAGGTCACGGATTTCCAAACATCCAATTTTTTTAAGTCGATCGCAGAGCTGCCAACACAGATAAAGTACACACATATGTAAGGGTTCGGTCCCACGCAGAATGTAGCCGCTGCCGGTTATTGCCGGCTTAACCATTATGGTCTATGGCTTGATAAAGAGGAAAAAAGAAACAAGATTTCAAACTTATTTATTTCTTTAATTAATTTAAGATTTCAAACATATTTATTTCCTTATTTCATTTTAAGTCCAACTGAAGAAAAAAGAAGACTGACTGAAAAATCAACACATCAACTTCAGACTCTTGTCAATATGTTCTCTAAACAAAGCACAGATAACATTTCCACAAGTATGACTTAATTACGAGTGTGTGAGGGCCTCGTAATGAAATCACATGCGTGACTAAGGTAGTCACATAAGTGATATTCAAGAATATCATCATCATCATCATCAGCCCCTCTTCGTCCACTGCTGAACATAGGCCTCTTCGAGTGTACGCCACTGAGATCTATTTTCGGCTTCTCGCATCCAGCTCCTGCCAGCCGTCCTGCGCAAATCATCACTCCACCTTGCCTGAGGACGTTCTACACTACGTTTGCCGTTTCGCGGTATCCACTCTAGAACACGTTTGCCCCAACGGCCATCGGTTCTACGGCTAACATGGCCAGCCCACTGCCACTTCAGTTTGCTAATCCTGTGGACTATGTCGATGACTTTGGTTCTCTGACGTATCACCTCATTTCTGATGCGATCCCTCAGAGAAACGCCGAGCATAGCCCTTTCCATAGCCCGCTGAGCGACTCTGAACTTGTGGACTAGTCGTGCCGTCAGTGTCCACGTTTCGGCTCCGTAAGTCATTACGGGTAGGACGCACTGATTGAAGACTTTCGTCTTTAGGCACTGTGGGATCGACGACGTAAACGTACGTACGTAAAGACTCGACATAGTTTCCCGAATTCAAGAATAAGAATTATTGAAAATCGGTGATTATTAGTCACATCGGTGATTTCGAAGTCGCATACGTAATTCGAAAATAGGTCTCCTGAATACATTTGAAAGCAATAAAATCATTATAGTATTATGTTTTTTAATCTTATTAAGCCTTACACCACAATGGTTAAGCCGGCTACAAAATAATTTACATGTATTGACATTAGTTTAAGCGAAAGAACAAAGGTGGAAACTATTCTATCACTATTACTACACTTTAAACTAAAACATAAACATTTCTGAAAAGCAGTAAACAGTTCTTCCGCTACATCTAATATCCTTCATTAACTTTACTCTCGCCTCTTTCGTTGAATGGCGAAATTAAAGCCTAAACAATAATCTTTCATAATCAAATCATCCTCATTAATTACCTAATATTTTTTTATATTTAAAATTACTTCCGCTGTGTACTCTTAAACAAATTGAATGACATCTCTTTTATATGTTGTGGAATCTTATTAAAAATTAATACAAACATATTATTTTTATGCGAGCACTTCTATTTTCTCTTGCCCTGTTCCCAATCTTTTTTTGGGGTTGGCGCAACATGATTATCTTCCTCTCACACTCTCCTCTATCATTCGCCATTTCGACATAAGAAGGTATTCAACAAGGTCTTCAACATATCAAAATTCTCACAGACATTCCATTCCATCCATCGTTTTTCGGTCTTCCTCTTCTTTTTTATTTGAGCACTATTTAGGATAAAATCAAGAAATAATTTTTAGTGATGTAGTTAATGTACTAACCAGATAAAGGGCTGTTGATGATATGGAGGAGTAGGATTATTGATGCCAAGCTTTACTTTTAACAAAATGAATTTATTGCTAATTACAAAATTGCGGTAATAAAATATACGTGGTGGTGTGTGCGAAAGTCAAATATGAATAATCTTCCAACGGTCATTTCCCCTTCCAACCAACGTCATCAGCTACGTCATCAGCAGTGTCCTTGTGCGGGGGGGTCCTAGTGAAGTTTGCCTTATTAATTGCAAGTGGCAAATTTGTAATGCCTCGTGGTTGCGTGTGTAAATTTACGATGTCTCAACAAGGGCTTTCAGAGATTTACCGGAAGTAAATTAACAAAAATAATCCGTTGGTGCAAAAGTTAACTTAGTTAATTAACGATTAAAAAGTTAATGTTCAACTATACTTACCACCAAACAAACTAAGCAAAAATTATTCGGCCAATTTTCTATCAAAAAATGTAGCTAGATTACAGTGATACCGAAACAATAATTTGGACTCATTTTATTCTTAAAACAATTGAAGACATGAGTTGATGAAGGTGATATGTCACTGATTCATAATTTATCAGGAACAAGTTTTAAAGTTCTCATTATTACTGTGTGGATATTTGATTATATGAGTTACTATTAGTTAGTAATACTGGACTATATATTAAATAATCTAGTGTATTTTTATGTAGTCGATAAAAAACTAATACAAAGTTAGAAATAATAACATTTACTCGTTATATGTACGAGTCTATGGTTAAGTGCCCTTAACACCTTTATACATTTTTGTTACTACCGACCACCTGCACATAACACTTTCATACACTGGTTATCTTCATTTTTAGACATATTTCAACAATGTTTGAAAGAACAAAATGTGTGTACGGACATAACACCTTCATATACGCAATAAAGTGAAAAAATAATAAAATGTTACATATCACCTTCATCCACTCATGTCTTCAATTATTTCTGTCTGTTTTATACACCTCGATGTATATATTGAAACGTTAAATATAAATTAGATATGTGAACCGGATAATGGAAGCAAGGTGGCAGGAAGAAGTAGACGTGATTGACGGAAGTCCGGCTTCCTGCCAATTGGCGCGGGGAACTGGCGCACGCGGGCAGGAGGTCGCCTCACAGCACACAGATCAGGAGACGAATTTTTGAAACAATAGAAAACCAATTCGCATTCGAAATCGTGAGATTCGTATACGAATTACCGAATTCACTATTTCTGAATTTTCATTTCGTGCGTTGTGCAACGAGTGGTTCAACTCACTCGTTTTTGTTTTCTACTAGTAGAATATCCAACGCTGACGTGACCTTGACAGTGATCCGTTTCACGTGTGTGTCATCGCCGAATTTTTGTTTTTGTTGTTTTGTTTTTGAATTTTTCTGCGTGAAACGGAATTTAATTAAGAATTTGTTCTTAATGATAACACTGAATTCGAGTGATACAATCTATACTAATATTATAAAGAGGAAAGATTTGTTTGTTTGTAATGGCTCCGAAACTACTGAACCGATTTCAAAAATTCTTTCACCTTTGGAAAGCTACATTATCCCCGAGTAACATAGGATACTTTTTATCCCGGAAAAATTGTCAGATCCCACGGGATGCGCAATAAAGGCTTCGCTCAAAAACTACTGTACAGATTTTCATGCGGTTTTCATTAATAGATAGAGTGATTCTTGAGCAAGGGTTTGCGGTATTTTTTATCTCGGAAAAACGGATAGTCCCACGGGAAGCGGGATAAAACCTTCGCGCCATAAACCGACTTCCGCGCATATGTAGCCGTGGGCAAAAGCTCTCCCTCTATAGGCCCAATCCCGAAATCCACGCAGGCGAGGCCGCGGGCAGAAAGCTAGTAATCTATAAAATTGTAAACAGTAGAAAATAATTTCGCGCACGATTTGTATTCGTATTCGAATTCCAAATTCACGTATGATTCAAAAATACGTCTCCAGTTTCTACACGCCCACTGTAGGGCATACAATACATTCGGACAGTCATAGGGTCTATTTTAGAATACAATTGGTTATTGCTATCGAACTGATGTTGTTATGATAAATTTAGGTAATACAATAATTATATTATAGATACTAGCTTTCCGCCCGCGGCTTCGCCCGCGTTATATTCGAATTGCCCACAGGAAGGATATGTTTTAACAATACTGCCATACAACCTTTCACCCCCTCCTTTCAACCTTTTACAACCCTTTTCTGCTTTAAAAGGTAGCCTCTGTCCTTTCTCAGCCTCTAGACTATCTGTGTACCAAATTTCATTTAAATCGGTTCAGTAGTTTTAACAATATTTCCATACAACCAATAATCCCTCCTTTCAACCTTTTACAACCCTTTTCAACCTTTTTTGCATGAAAAAGTAGCCTATGTCCTTTCTCAGGCTCCAGACTATCTGTGTACCAAATTTCATTTAAATCGGTTCAGTAGTTTTAACAATATTTCCATACAACCAATAATCCCTCCTTTCAACCTTTTACAACCCTTTACAACCTTTTTTGCATGATAAAGTAGCCTATGTCCTTTCTCAGGCTCCAGACTATCTGTGTACCAAATTTCATTTAAATCGGTTCAGTAGTTTTGGTGTGAAAGCGGAACAGACAGACAGACAGACAGAGTTACTTTCGCATTTATAATATTAGTATGTATGTATGTATAGTATGGCACAAAACAATGAGCTTTTCCACAAATACTATTTTCACAGTACTTTTGATTAAAATTTCACCGTCTTCAATTTTCACAGATGACACTCCAGTTTTATTTATTTGAGTTCATTAAAATGACGATAACTTTTTTTTTAATGAACCGATTTTGATGAAACAAAGTTTAGATATTATTCTGAGTTAAAACAAAGCAAATAGTGAAAGTTTCAAGCAAATCGGTTCAGTACTTTCGGAGATAAACGTCAACATACATACAGACAGACAGACAAAAAATTCCAAAAAATTTTTTTTGCTTTCTAATAATCTATTTAAGTGCCCCTCTATCCATTTCAGTCAAAAATACTAAATGTACAGACAAAATATTTTTACTGTCTTATTATATGTATAGATTATTGGTTTGATTTGATCGTCGCAGGATATTTATCATATTTTAGACAATTTACAGAAAATCTTTATAAATTGTAGCCCATGTGTAATTCTAATGTATTTGTATAACTTATATTGTTATTAAGTTTCATTAAAATCTATTTAGCAGCTTTTACGTGAAAGAGAAACAAACATCCATCCATACTTACAAGTAGCGATGGGCGATTCCGAGATGTTTTAATAATCGAAAGAATTGGAGTCGTTAAAATAAACCATCGAGTCAACCATCGACTCGCCTTTCTACAAAACAATCGAAATATTTTTCATTTGATTTTAGTTAGCGCTATTAATAGATTGTTCACTCACTGACCGAGTCTCGCTCAGTCCCATCACTGGGGTCAGTTGATTGCAAGTATCCCATCCACTTAAAAACTATAATATCCATTTTTGATTTGATTACCTTTAATATAAACAGCTAGATAATAAGATTAAAATCAATGGTTATGGTCCTATGTCCCCTAGATGGGGCAGAGGGCGTCCACAGTGCGTCGCCAGCCCGGTCGGTCTTGCGCTTCGCGCTTGACTTCGCTCCAGGTCTTCCCGATTTTCTTCGCCTCTGCGATGATCGTCCGTTGCCAGGTCTGTCTAGGGCGGCCTCGCTTACGCTTTCCTTGGGGATTCCAGTCTAGGGCTTGCCTTGGTATGTGTTCGGAGTCCCTTCGGAGCGTGTGGCCGATCCACTTCCATTTGCGACGTTTAATTTGATGATCGACTGGAGTTTCACCGCAGCGTTCCCACAGGTCAAAGTTGGTGATTTTCTCGGGCCAGTAAATACCGAGAATACGACGAAGACAACGGTTGACTACCACCTGCAGCTTATGCGAGATGTCTTTAGTGACCTTCCACGTCTCGCTTCCATAAAGCAGCACGGTTTTAACATTTGATCGAAAGATTTTTAACTTGACCCTTCTAGTGAGCTTCCGTGACTGCCATATAGGGCGCAGCCGTGCGAAGGTTGCTCTCGCCTTGGCGATTCTCGAAGTGATGTCCTCCTCGGTCCCCCCAGATTCCGACACTACACTCCCGAGGTATGTGAATTTGTGGACCTTCTCCACAGCCTCTGTGCCAATGAGCAACGGCAAAGAGCTCGTCGCCACGCACCTCATTTCCTTAGTCTTCCGGATGTTGATTGACATGACATGACATGACATTCATATCTAATTAATAAAAACGAACCACCGATATGTTTTATTTATTTTCATGATTCCTTCTACCTAAGTATTCGTACGTAGGTAACTTAACTACCTAATTACATTTTATTCCCGTCGCGATATTGATTATATTCGATTGCTCTTGTTGAAAGAATTAGTTTTGATTTGCAATCACAACGCAAGTGAAGAACTCGTGAAACTAGAAATACTTGAAACCATTGAAGAATAACCATTGAATAACAGACCGAGTCGGACTCGAGTCCAAGTCGAAGCAATCGAAAACCATCGAGATATACGAGCAATCGAAACAATCGAAATAAACCTCTCGCCATCGCGCATCACTACTTACATGTTTTCGCTTTTATAATATTATTGGGATTATGGAGGACTATGCATAATGACTGGCGCTGTCGATAAATGTGGTAATTTTTTTTTTAATTAATCTCATTTACTTTCAAATATAAATAATTGTCAGGCCCCTTTGTTAAATACAGTAAATTATATCATTTAGACTTAATTTAAAATGTTTTCTAAAAAGAATTAGAATCCTTAACAATAAAGTCGTAATTATGCAATAGATTATTATCTGTAAAACTGTTATATATATACATGAGTTCTAAATAGATATAGTTTCTGATCGATACCACTGGTCTGGTTTTGCAATCAGAACATTTCTTTTCCATGGAAAAATCCTTATAAGAAGTGAACGAAGTCACATTTTCTTCGCAAAGACCCTTGACAATCGCATTCTATTGGTCATGGAACTCGTTTCGATAACGATAATGTATGCAAAAGATTCCAAATTCCACATTTATTACCGAACGAAAGCGAGTGTTCTTAGTGTTACTTAGCCCAGCTACAGACGAGCTACGAGTGCACCTACGCGTAGAACCAGTATTAAAAATCGTAGCATTAAAAAACAATAATGCTACGTAATGTCAAAAACGACTTTTTTCTAATATATGTAGTTCTTTTATGCTGCGTTTGAAACAAAAGACTTCTTTGGTCAAACATTATTTTGTGCATACTATCCAATGGAGCCCGTACAGACACGGGAAATTTCGTTTCGTTTCACGGGAAATGTACAGACACGGGAAATTTCGTTTCGTTTCACGGGAAATGTAGAGACACGGGAAATTTCGTTTCGTTTCACGGGAAATGTACAGACACGGGAAATTTCGTTTCGTTTCACGGGAAATGTACAGACACGGGAAATTTCGTTTCGTTTCACGGGAAATGTACAGACACGGGAAATTTCGTTTCGTTTCACGGGAAATGTACAGACACGGGAAATTTCGTTTCGTTTCACGGGAAATGTACAGACACGGGAAATTTCGTTTCGTTTCACGGGAAATGTACAGACACGGGAAATTTCGTTTCTTTTCACGGGAAATGTACAGACACGGGAAATTTCGTTTCGTTTCACGGGAAATGTACAGACACGGGAAATTTCGTTTCGTTTCACGGGAAATGTACAGACACGGGAAATTTCGTTTCGTTTCACGGGAAATGTACAGACACGGGAAATTTCGTTTCGTTTCACGGGAAATGTACAGACACGGGAAATTTCGAATCCCTACTAATATAATTAACGCAAAATCTTTTAAATATGTGTATATGTTTGTTACTCATTCACATAAAAACAACTAGATGGATCCTTTTTTTTTTCCTGAGGAAAATGCATTAAATTGCATAGCCCGGCTGTGGCGAGCCGGCGGTTATGTGGGGCTCTCCTCCCCAGAAGGGGGAGGCCTACCCACTAAAAACCTCAGGGATGGCCTTCCTCAGGCATGTAGGGAGCCCCCGGGAACGCCGAAGCAGTAATCGAACCATACTCTCGCAAACGCACTGACGAGCTATTAAAGCTTAACAGGAGTAACTTGAGCGTGATGGTTAGGGCTTTGACCGGCCACTGCAAGTTGAATAGACACCTCTACAACATGAAACTAAAGGACACTGACACATGCAGAGTCTGCGAACAAGAGCGTGAAACACCAATACACCTCTTGTGCTACTGTGAATCGCTGATTCACAAAAGAAACAGACACCTGGGGAAACACATCCTTGACCCAGATGAAATAAAAACAATCCGAACTGGGAACATCCTATCTTTCTTGGTCAGTGCCCAGTTAAGGGAGCTACTGTAGGGCCTACATAGAACCTACATAGGAGGCTGGTCACAATAGATCTTAATAGGTCGCAGTGATGCATATCAGCCCCGACTTACACACGAAATAAGATAAACCCTCAGCCTCCGCTCCCCCGTCGATACAGGGGAGCCCTGCTCGGGGGAGGCTCACTACCTCCCCCGGTCTCCTCCACCGACGACGCCCTCCGGTCACGGAAGGGGCGTGGTCCATCCCAACTAAATGGATCCTAATGAAACTTTACAATAATATAACTTGTACGAAATAATCCTGCACAGATGCAGCACCGGATAGTCATCTGCTAAAATGTGATGGTAACATGAAAAAAATAAAATTACACATAAATATATTTATTTAGTGTGTTTGTGAAAAGACAGGAGTATCTTTTTAAAACTGCATGTGATAAATTTCCTAGAAATTGTCGACATCCAGGTAGGCTTAACTTGGATGATTTTCCGAGATTAGCAAAATATAGTAAAAGTGTTCTAAACATGTGTATTAAAATTTATAATAAAATCCCAAAGGACATAAAAAACTATAATATCAGATCGTTTAAAAAGGAATTATATAAATGGCGGTGTAAATTTAATTTTTATAGCGTCCAAGAATTTCTAAATCTAAACACCGTCTATGTATTAGGAAAATTCTGTAAATTTAATATTTATAGCGCCCAAGAATTTTTTTGAACCTAAACACATCTATGTAATAGTAAAACATTTGCATGCTATGAGATTAGCTAAACATGTTTGATCAATAATATAACCACAAGACAACTTGCATACCATGTTTACGCAAATAAATGAATTTATTTATTTACTAGCTGACCCGTACCCACTTCGTTGGGCAGAATATCAATAATCCCCGAAGCGAGCACGAACGCAATCCGAATTAAGCCCGAAGCCATCGCGCGCCGTCCGCTGCTTTGGCCTTCACACTTACGACGATGAGTTTACTTATTTTCATAAAGATCTATAATTTTTGGTAATATAAATAACCAAAATAATAAATATGACCTAATGAATTAAAAATTAAATTATCTATACTAATACTGAAAAAACAACTTTTTGTAACTTGAATATAAAAGTTAGACATACGAGTATGTTGTCGTTGACTTTTTTGTAGGCATTTTCAAGCTCCATATTTTTTCTCTAGAACTCAAAAATATATCTTTCATAGTTAAGGCAGCGTTCGTTAGAAACAGTTCAAAACAGACTACCATCTAAAAACCTTTTTATTTTTCGGTTTTTTATATAGCCTCTGACACTCAGCAATAATGTAGCTTTCTATTGATGAAATAATTTTTAAAATCGATTCAGTATATCCCGAGATTACCCTTTACAATTTAACAAATATACAAACGCACAAACTTTACTTCTTTATAATATTAGTATAGATTTATTTAAAACTAGGCAGATGATACTAGGACACAGGCTACAAATCACAGGGTTATGCAAATATCCTATATGAGTATATCTACCTCTCGTAGGAGCCATTTATAGTCGATTGTGGCAATTGAATAAGTGTTCGACGACGGATAGGCACCTCAACTAGTCTAGTCAGTCGCGCGCTGGCTGTGTTGCGCGCGCGCGGGCTAGAACCACCGAACACCCAAGATGGCCGCTGCAATCCTATGCTTACTGGCGCTATGCAGCCTGCTGCATCAAGGTACGTAACTGCTGTAAAGAAATCCGGACAAGCACGAATCAGACTCACTTACGAAGGCAGCCTTAGCAGAAAGTAACATAATTATAAAATAGTGTTGCCGCGAATACTCGGTATATTATTCGGTATTCGGTATAACTCGACATTTTTTTATATTTTCGTCGATCACCGAGTAATAGTTAGTATTATTTGAGTATTATTAGACGGCGAATAGTCGTTTAAAATTATATTTTAACGAACAAATAACTAATGAGTATAATCAATCTTTATTGATTTCCATAATGAAACTATACGCAGAATCAATTATTATCTCTAATGTTAAAATTCAGCCCTGTGCCTAATTACATTCATGAACTTAGTTTAGCTCTTTAAAGTAATTTTAAATTACTACATATTAATGTATACTACAACAAGATGCAGATTTTGTTTAACTTAATTTTTCTTAACTTTCGAAAATATTAGGTTTTGAAATTAAAATTGTTATTAAACTTAAGTAACTAATAAATAAACGGTAAGTTTAATAATATTATTAAGAATTTTTATAATCATTTAATACAATTTAAAATTATTTTTAATGTGCCGTATTTATGTCGAATAGTAATGGCGAGTTATTTGAGTAGCACCAAAGAGATCGAATAATCGATATTCGACTATTCGCTATAATTGACGACATGTTTAGCGCCGCGGTCGAGTAATCGGCTTCTACACAACGGGTCGCGGGTTCAATTCCCGCTCAGGACAGATAATTTAAGGACCAAAATAATGCATATCTCAGCTAATCTATTTCTTTTAGCTCCCGAAGTCAAATGGGTGTCCACACATTACCCTGCTTAAAAGGGTTGAAAAACAATCCAAAGTTATAGAATAAAATAGGGAAGATAAGGTAACAATTGCTCTCGGAGTACACTGAATAACACAATTAACCACGTGTCAAAAGCCAAGCCTCCTTACAATATGTTGCAAAACTAATAAATAAGTTATATGCGTTTTTCACCTTGAAAAACACATTTGTATGTCTGACTGTGTGTGAACATGCATTGTCGTGATACAAGATGATACGGAATTTAGCGTTATTTTCACAGATTTCCAGTAAATAAATTGTCATGTCATTATTCACTATACTACAATTTTTACATATGGATATAAAGGGAAAAAAATATAGAATACAGCTTGGATATTGGGAAACTCACTTAATAAATAGAAATAATGAATGTTTTTAAGAAGTGGTCACTTGAACTTTTCTGTACACAGTTCATGAATTCACAATTACACACACACACATACATTTTCACACACACACACATATAGGATAATTGATTAGTTCCACACAAATATAGTACATTAGGTAGTATATGCGGGTGCTTGTTCTACTATGATTTGTTTTGTTGATCAGAGACTGTACCACTGTCTTCCAAACCACAGGTTGTACCTAAATTGGAAGCCAGCGGGCTTAGGTAATAGCTATAAGAACGATATTGTAAACAAAAATTATATATGTGATATAAGCTGTATGAATCTTATATATAAAAATGAATCGCAAAATGTGTTGGTAAGCTCATAACTCAACAACGCCTGGACCAATTTGGCCAATTCTTTTTTGTTAATGTTCGTTGAAGTTCAAGGAGGGTTTTTACAATGAGGAAAATTCGAATAATTATCGGAAATACCCTAAAAACAGCCCTTTTATTTTCCCATGCAAACGTTTTCTAACTAAAACGTACAGTCGATTGAAATGTCACGTTCCAAAATTGAATAGCCACAAAATGTAATAGGTCATTTAGACTTTTTTTGCTATTTGGTTGGCTATGCGACATTATCTATAAAATAATTAGGAACAAAAAACTGCCACTGTACAAATCTTTTTGACAGGGCGAAGTCTGTCGGGTCCGCTAGTGTGAAATAAATGTAATTAAATTATTATTATCAGGAACGTTTACATTTCTCAGCGTGAGTGCTGGTTCTAACTGTAATTGCGGGCGTAAGCCAAGTAAATTACAGAATGTGATTTGTTGGTAGTTTATCTATTAGCAAGATTTATTGTTTTTATCTATTTGCAAGAACTTTCTAACAATGCGGCATGTGTTAAGGGTGGCTGCTTTTTGTAGGGTTATGAACAAGGTATCTTTGAGATTTAATATTTTTAAGCTATTGAAGAAATGATTTGAAATTACACCAGTTGTGGACAGGACTATAGGTATAACATAAACTTTGTTTTGACGCCATATTCTAGTTACTTCGTTTTTGAGTTCTGCAATTTATTTATTTTATCTGTAATCGTTTTCTGTATATTAAGGGTGTTAGGTACTGCAATGTCTATCAGATATGTAATTTTGTTTATTTTGTCCTGTTGGATTATACTCGTATAATGAATCGTTTTGTCGGTCAGTATGGCGCGATCAGAATAGCGCTTGTGTGTGGTGTTTTCAAAGATTTTTTCTGGTATGTATTTATAGTAAGGTATATGTTTATCTATACTAATATTATAAAGAGGAAAGATTTGTTTGTTTGTTTGTTTGTTTGTTTGTAATGAATAGGCTCCGAAACTACTGGACCGATTTCAAAAATTCTTTCACCTTTGGAAAGCTAAATTATCCCTGAGTAACATAGGCTACTTTTTATCCCGGAAAAATCGACAGATCCCACGGGATGCGCAATAAAGGCTTCGCTCAAAAACTACTGCACAGATCTTCATGCGGTTTTCATCAATAGATAGAGTGATTCTTGAGCAAGGTTTTGCGGTATTTTTTATCTCGGAAAAAATGATAGTCCCACGGGAAGCGCGATGAAACCTTCGCGCCATAAACCGACTTCCGCGCATATGTAGCCGTGGGCAAAAGCTATGACCCTTAACCCTCTGTAGATCCAATCCCGAAATCCACGCAGGCGAAGCCGCGGGCAGAAAGCTAGTCTTAATATAATTGTCGCTTATGTCACGTGGTTTTATAGAACACGGTCCTTTATAAGGTGTACGCGGGGATATAGATCCAACGCGTAGATGCCATTTAAGCGAAATTTAATGAAAGTGTGCGTGGAGTGTACCAACTGGATCCAATCTCTGTCTGCATTATGAAAAATACAGTTAAAGACTACCCAGTTAGATGCACAGAAAGTATTATCATTTGCGGTCAAAACGTTTGTGCATTTCGATTTTGGTGGTAATGTAACCGGGCTATGGGAGAGACTCCGATCACCTGCCTTCTCAAAGCCTCGTAATTCTCATAAATATGGCAGGTGGTGACTCGCCGCTCACTAAATGAGCCCCCCAAAAAAGCGGACCAATATTGGTGCGAAGGGAGCAACATTGGTGTGAACGGCTAAGGGTGTAGAGAGGTGTGTCTGCGACAGCGATCGAGACGCCGTCGGCGTTATGACATTATTACACTTCCGCCCTTCGAGCATCTGCTCTTGCGACTCCACTCTGTCTGGCTGGTTAACGCAAGACAGAGGCGGGTGGCATACGCCCCCCTGAAGCACATCGGTACCCTCAGTGACGCAACTCACCGACAGCTCGCCACAAGCTGCCCTGAGGGAGAATGACTGCACTGATGGGACATTTATGGCAGTTATTATAATAATAATTATTATTCCGCTATTGATTCGTGGAATTCATGAAATAGTCTCAGCTATGGTGTTTCTTTGCAGGTGTCACCATCACATGCTATCAATGCAACAGTCACAACGACTCTCGGTGTCTTTTGGAAAAGCTGCCGGACTCGCTGCGGCTGCCGTGCGGGCCCAAGGACACCATGTGCCGCAAGATCTCGCAGGTCGTGGAGTTCGAGATGAACGGCATGCCGCCGGACAGCCGCGTCATCAGGGGCTGCGGCTGGGACGACAGCAGTTACAAGGTAACAAAAGTTCACACGCTGGGGGAGTGCCCCACGTGGGCCTCCGAGCGCCGAATCTTGGTCGCAGAGATCGGGCGAGATCTGTCTCCGCCGGCATTGATTGCGGCAATGCTGGCGAACGAGGGAGGTTGGAGGGCTGTGGCCTCCTGTGAAGCAGTGATGCTCCAGAAGGAGGTTGCCGAGCGGGGTCGAGAGATGGCCGATCCCGCTTGAAAGAGGCGGCGCCGGGCTCGGTAGCACAGCTGCAGCGCCGCGCAGGTCACCGTATCCGCGGGCGTGACTTCCTCGAGCCCGCTGGTGACCCGGGAGGGACCACGCCCCTCCCGTGGCCGAGGGTAGTCGTCGGTGGAGGAGATCGGGGGAGGTAGTTGTCTCCCCCGAGGAGGGCTCCCCTGGATTATCGCAGGGGAGCGAAGGCTGAGGGTTCCCGGAAATGGCTTCGCGTTCCCGGGGGCTCCCTACATGCCTGAAGAAGGCCATCCCTGAGGTTTTTGGAGTGGGTAGGGCTCCCCCTTCTGGAGAGGAGAGCCCCACATAACCGCCGGCTAGCCACAGCCGGGGTATGCAATTTAAACCATTTTCCTCAGGGTAACAAAAAAAAAGGTAACAACAAGTTAAAAATACTTAAGTTATTTCATTACTAGCTGATTCGTACCCACTTCGTTGGGCATAATATCAATAATCGCCGAAGCGAGCACGAACGCGAACCGAATTAAACCCGAAGCCATCGCGCGCCGTCCGCTGCTTGGCCTTCACACTTAAGACGATGAGTTTACTTATTTTCATAAAGATTCATAATTTTTGGAAATAAATATGACCTAACGATTTAAATTAATTTATTAATATTGAAAATTAAATTATCTATACAAATATTAAAAAAAAAAACTACTTTTTGTAACTTAAATATAAAAGTTAGACATATGCTGTCGTTGACTTTTTTGTAGGCATTTTCAAGCTCCACATCTTTTCTCTAGAACTTAAAAATATATCTTTCATAGTTAAGGCTGCGTTCGTAAGAAACGCTTTCATTCGACCGTTTTTTCTCCGATTCACTTTGCAAAACTTTCCACGTAAAAGCCTTTTTATTTTTCGACCTTTTTTTATATGATATTCGGCAATAACGTGGCTTTCTATTGGTGTAAAGAATTTATAAAATCGGTTCAGTAGATCCCGAGATTACCCCTTACAATTTGACAAATATACAAACACACAAACTTTACTTCTTTATAGTATTAGTATAGATTAACTACGACGACCTCCGTAGTTGAGTGGTTGGTACACCGGTTTCAAGGTGTCGCCACGACTGAGGTCCCAGGTTCGCGTCCCGATGCGGGCAGATGTTTGCATAATGAATGCGAGCATTTGTACCTTATAGGCATGGTTATTATAATATATGTGTACCAAATTTATTTACTTATGTGTAATATATGTACGTCTATCCGTTACCTTAGATCCTTATAACCAGCATTGCCAGTTTTTTTGCCAAGTCGAGACTTTAGTACTTTTTTAGTTCGTTATAAAGTAAGTGACTATCTTAATGATCACACTGTTTGGGAATAGGGACACTATTCATAGAGCCATGTTTGGTAACAACATTATTTATAATATTGTATTATTTTATATGTGTATGTAAACATACATACGACTGTAATCGTGTTAGGTGTGATTGTATCTTGTACTATATTGTATTTTTGTATTGTATTATTGTGATTGTTAACATTGAAAAGAGGAGATAAAAAATAGACCTTCAGAGTTTCTTGCCTGTTCTTCTCGAGAAGGCTCTCCCAATTTCCGAACAGGTGTCGAGTCAATATATTTTTTCTTTTTTTTTTCCTTATTCGTACGTACGGACAAGGTTTTGTTTCTTTTTATTTAAGCTTTTTTTTTTGTTTTGTTTGTTGACGTCAATAAGTGCCTGTAAAGGTCTATGTTGAATAAATATTATTTTGATTTTGAGTGAAAATAGCGGGATTCTTCCGTCAGAAGCGGGATATAGTAAAAAAACGTATATAATCATAGGTTTTTAAATATTTATCTTTTTATTTGACTTATAATCACGTTTACGTGACAATAGATAGCAAAAGTAGCCATAGAAAAAGTATTTTAACGAAAATGTAATATTTTAAATCAGATTTACTCTATCGTTAAAATCTTTAGAATGAAGAAATCGGGACGTCCCACTAAAATCGGGACGTCTGGCAACGCTGCCTATAACACTAGCCCTACAGAGTTTACTTTGGGCTAGGCTAATTGGTGTGAGTGTAAGAAATATTTATAAAATATTTATTTTTTTATAAACGAGACGAACTAATGCGATTTCCAAAAGGCCGGCAACGCATCTAAATACAAATTTTATTCTTCAAATAAGACTTTTACCGTCACAATTGCACCTCAAAGTTACTACGCTATTAGTTCACAAGTCTACGGTGAGAGATTTTGTACTGGAAACAACCAGCAAGAAAACCAACAAGGACTATAGTTTTTCCCTGCATTTTTACAGAGTCATCAGTAATAAGTTGTACTCAGATAAATAGTCTGTACCCAACTTCCTTTACAAGTTCACATATGATATGGGCTTTTTTTATGGGATAGGGCAGCAAACGAGCAAACGGATCATCTGATGGTAAGCGATAACCATTGCCCATGGACACCCGCAACACCAGAGGAGTCACAGATGCGTTTTTTTTTTATTGCTAAAGTTGACAAACAAGCAGGCTGCCCACCTGATGGTAAGTGGTAACAGTCGCCTATAGTACATGTGGTTCCCACGAGATTCGCAGCAAATCTGCAAACCTCATAAGAACCACAGTGTACGTTGCCAACTTGTGACATAAGATGTAAAGTCACAGTACCCAGTAATTTCACTGCCTATCTTACCCTTCACGCCGGAACACAGCAAAGCGAACCCTGCTGTTTGGCGGCGACTGCGTTGCTGTTGGCGTAAGACGGAGGTACCCATGCAGACGACCCTGGTACAGAGTCTAGAAAAGCTCCTAGAAAAGCGTTGCGGGCCTTTTAAAAGGGATTAAGGGGGGAAGAGGGGGCTGGGCCTCCGGTACCATCACTCACTCGGCGAAACACAGCGCAAGCGCTATTTTACGCCGGTTTTCTGTGAGGCCGTGGTATCACTACGGTCGAGCTAGCCCAATTCGTGCCGAAGCATGGCTCTCCCATAGGCTTGGAGGACACCGGGGTTTTAGTGGGCCTTCTCAGACCGGAGAGCCCCACACACGGCCGCGCTTTGCCAGCGTGGTGCCACGGTACATAAGGAGCATTTCCCCTCGAAAAAAAGGGGTGTAGTGCACAGGTAGGCTTGCCAGGTGTCCGGCTTTAGCCGGACAATTTGGCTTTTGCGGTCGCGTTCAGCCAAATATGTACGTGTTCGGCCTGTTCGGCTTTTGTCAGGCTTTTTGTCATAGTGGCGCTTCGTACGACGATGGGCGGACGAGCGCCCGACCCGAGCGGACAAGGGCGAGCGGAGAGCAAACTGTCTTCCGGCAAAATCTCATCCTCACTTTACATCACGTATAAATACTTTTTTCAACAGCCCAGCTGTAAAAAACATTATGTTTGGCAATAAAAAAAACATGTCCAGCTTTTAGGGTAAAATGTCCGGCCTTATATAGTCTGGCAACCCTATGCACAGGGAATGTTTTGAATCTGTACAGGGGTTGTCACAGAAGAAGTTACAGTAGACTCTCGTCGTGAAAACGCCGGATTACTAGATACACATAAAAATACACAAAAAATACAAAAGAAATCGAATTTTATTTTCAAGCTTTAAGTAAAAAGTACATATGTATTGAATTACAGACAAAAAGACTTGGTCTCTTTAAAACAAATATGTTTTAAAATACATAATCGTCTTACGCCTATTGTGAACAGAAACATAAGCATACCAAGACTTACAGTTCTGGTGGACTATTCTATTGGAGTAAAGAAACTGTCAATTTTCTTTTACTTCTTCGCCGATCGGCATTTATTTGTTTATACAAGTACGAGGGCTGTTCCGATAGTTTTTAGTTAAATGATATAACAACTATTTATATTTTTTCAAAGTATTTCCCCCCAACACCAATACATTTACGCATTGTCTTGTTTGTTTTGAAAGCTGGCTAGCTTTCAAAATAATTGAAAAACGCATCTTGGTGAAGGTCGAAAATCCGTCGATTTTGCAATATAAAAAATATATATAAACGCAAAAAACGTGCTTATTTACGACATCACATTTGAAACCTCTAAATTTATCAGTGTTTCTCTACTATATTATGCATGTATTTTACATATAAACCTTCCTAAAAAATCACTCAATCTATTAAAAAAACTGCATCAAAATCCGTTGCGTAATTTTAAAGATCTAAGCATACATAGGGACAGACAGACGGCAGATAGCGACTTTGTTTTATACTATGTAGTATGACTATGTAGCTACTATGAGTTTACATTCGTTTTCAAACGATATGAACAGCGTAATTTTTTGTATGAAAACTCTGTACAGCGCCTCTAGCGGAATTTACGAGTAATTATACTCTTCTTTCCTATTAAAATGACATTACTTTTGTAGTTTACGTCGAAAACCTATCGAAAACGATAGCAAGCTCATGAAAGCGCCGCTGATCTCTAGCTGAGGCCATGAAAATGAAGCTTGAAGTTCATAAATAATTGAACAAAGACGTGTCAACAAAACTAATGTATAGTAGACTTTGTGAAGAGAAGAGCTAGTTTGAAGAGCAGCAACAGTCGCCGTTGTACTCAGTTGTACACAGTACTTGTGTGTTACTAAAAAAATCTAACTCGAGCCCTTTCATGTTACAAAAGGATACAGTATAATCAGATGTTATAGGAAGCCTATACCTCATTTGAGGTATATAAATTATCCTGCCATTTGCACAACCTGTCGACCAAATTTGTACCACATAAGTGCAGTATGCACATCTTATAATGAAAGTCCTAATTAAGGAAACTTCATCACTTCACAGGAATCGAAGTGTAGCACAGCTACACTTCGATACACGATAGTTTTCGTGTTGTACGTAATATGGAAAACATTTTAAAGTTCTCATTATGTTATGTATTTCGATCTGCCGAAATCAAGTGGTTTTAAAATGGTTCACGCAAGAACACATACTTAATTGAAAGTAATTTGATTGAGGGAAATTGAGCTGCTGTAAATTTGATAATGAAAATGTCATCCCCAGGGTCGGTGCTACCAGCGTTCAGGCTTCGGCGGCCGGCAGGAGGTGTGCTCGTGCCTGGAAGATGGCTGCAACTCTGCATCAGTCCCCGTGGGAGCCACCGCCTTAATGCTCCTCACATTCGCGTTACTTAGGTTTTAGATTAGCAACTCAAGCCGGAATGGTGAACCTAACAATACAATAGCACACTCGTAAATTATCCTTTTTTAATTACGTAATTTATTTTAATGGACATTGATTAAGAAAATTTACAGTGACACATTTAGACGTGTTACCGGATCAAATGCCTATTATTTAATGTAACTTGACCATAAAGGAGATGTCCTCTTATTACAAGGAGGTTGGTTTTTTGTGATCAGCGTTAACTAACAAACACCAAACTACATTAAATTGAAAGCCGAAAAAATATGAAGTATGAAACAAATAAATTTTTACCACCCCCAATTATTTTTAAATAAATAAAACATGTTTTTAAGAAATATTTCATTATGGCAACACCTTAATGATGTTTTTATTAATCTGTGACTACCGGTATCTTACTCTATGTTTGATATTTTCCGTTGAGTTATGACATTGACAGCAGGTGCCTGACTTGTCAGTTGATTTTTTATTAATATTTTTTTCTGGCTCTAGATAACATACATTAAGTAACATAGCAGTCCCTATATTTTGTTAGTTAAAAACTTCTCAAAATTAGAAATATTCGGTTTATTAAAGCAATTATGTATGTATTTAGATTTTTAAAAGGCTTGTTGATAATTTTTTTAAGCAATGTGTAATTATTGCATTAAAGATATTTCATTTTTTATTATACTAGAATACGAATTATTAAAAATCGGGGGTCTTGAAAATAACATGACTTACGGCGATTATTTTCTTTTAGAGCCTTCTATCCAAATATATCAAATTTACCCGAGTTAGTTACTATAAACCAATATGGGACATCTCCTTTAATATAATAAATCTGGCATCGCATAGCATAATTAACATTGCCATGAAAGATTAATATTTAATGTTTTGTGATTATGAACCGTGTTATAAATAAAATAAAGGCTTAGTGACGATTTGTTGAAGTAACTTTATAACTTCTACACTTGATAATCTACGCGTATCATATTAAGTCTTAGACCTTGTGAGCAGCAAAGTTGTTAAAAACAAATACGTTCCCTTAGCCTTAAAACTTAGTCACGCTGTGTTCATACCTAGTAGGTGTTAAAAATAATATAGACGCGTTAAATATGTAAGGGCTATGTAAATAGATGGTAAATCTCGCAACCTAGTTACAATGTGTAAAACTGCAAACTGAAACGGCGAGTACTGAGGGTGTAGTGACAATACGTTTATTGCGAACAGTATGTTGATTGTTGCGAATGTATTTATTAAAATGTTTTACATCAATCTGCGTTTTTGTTTCAAAATTCATTAATTTCAAAATTAATTTGTCATGAAATGTCATGTCATGAAACATAAACATCAATGAAGACATAAATGTACAGTAGATATATTACCTCATTCTTTGATTAATCAAAATACTTTGACTTTGTATTATTTAACATAAATTATAAAAAACAATAATTAATAGATCAAAATTATTTCTTAATCACGAATGTTACGACCCGCTATACAAGTGGGCACTGTGGTTAATTTTGTTTAAAGCTCTTATTGCCTCTACATAGCGTTGGTTTTTGTAGTGTAAATGTATCGTTGCTTGTTGTACCTATGGTACAAACTTCACCTTTTCTTACACCTCAGCCTCTGGCTAACTTGTGGGGGAAAATAAGCAACACATAAAACTTTACATCTAACTTGGAGATAGTTCTTATGTTGTTCGTAATAATAGTGGTTTTCGTAGTTTTGACATATTTATTTAATCAGTCATGCACTGCATGACTTTTTACATCTGATCCGTTCCAATTAAAGGACCAGACTGTAAGGCTTAATAAAATTTTAAAAAAATGGAAAAAAAGGACCAGACTATTGATATTTGTATAGAAGTGACAATGATTAGAAAATTCCTAGTTTCTCTCAACAAAACTCTCTCAATTACCAAACAGGTAATAGACAATAAGTGTCAAAAAAGGACTATTTTTAATATATATTTTTTTAATTTTGATAGCAGCTGAATATAGATTTATATAAAGATAAGATATCATTTGATTTAATTAAAATTGCTAAACATTAAATATGCTTAACAACAAATGTTTATAGAATAACTACACACCTAGTACAGTTAAGTATAGGTAACAAAGACACATAATCTGATTCCGTCTAACAATCTCAATTGCGTATTTCCGTCCAATCTCGCTCAACGAGTTATTTCCTTTAAGCTCGCATGATAAAATAGTTTAACAATGTAAATAACTCCTGGACTATTGATAGCCGGCAGTGCGACGTACCTCTAGAGCCCGCAGTGCCGAGTAAATTGAAAATGTCTCCTGTGATTAACTTCGCCGTCCTCTGTTCATTCTTCGGCTTGGGTAAGCATTAGTGAAGTAATCCTGAATGTATATGTTAAAATGTATATGTTCACGTTTCATACTGGAGGTATAGGTACCTTTCTGTGTAAGCTTATGTACGTTGCTGTGGCATTTGAATCACAACTGACAGTACTGTAGTGACATTGCTGTCAAACTCCTGTCAAATTGAATTTTAATATAATATGACCACCTCTGTAATCGATTGGTTGGTATACCGGTTTCAAGGTGTCGCCATCTCTGAGGTACCCGGTAGGAGCAGATGTTTGCGTGATGAATGCTAGTATTTGTACCTTAGTCATGGTTGTTATTTGGTTTTTATTCGATCAAAATATTTATATATATATAAAATACTAGCGACCCGCCCCGGCTTCGCACGGGTGCAGTGAAAAAATGGTTATGGTGGGTTATCCCTAAGAGATAGACATATACCATCGCGGACTTTTTTGTGGATTTTTGTAAGTTGTACAATACTGTAGTACATTATTTTGGTCTATCTCGTAGGGTTCAGCCAGCGTTTGCAATATAAGCGCAAAAAAAAGTGCTTATTTACGACATCACATTAGAAACCTTTAAATTTATCAGTGTTTCTCTACTATATTATGCATTTATTATACATACAAACCTTCCTTAAGAATCACTCTATCTATTAAAAAAAACCGCGTCAAAATCCGTTGCGTAGTTTTAAAGATCTAAGCATACATACGGACATACAGCGAAAGCGACTTTGTTTTATACTATGTATTGATGTTAGCCTTTTTTTTTTTTGTTCCCCTGAGGAAAATGCATTAAATTTCATACCCCGGCTGTGGCGAGCCGGGGTTATGTGGGGCTCTCCTCCCCAGAAGGGGGAGGCCTACCCACTAAAAACCTAAGGGATGGCCTTCCTCAGGCATGTAGGGAGCCCCCGGGAACACCAAGTCACCTTGCGGCGGGAACCCCCAGCCTCCGCTCCCCTGCCTAGAGGGGAGCCCTCCTCGGGGGAGGCTACCACCTCCCCCGGTCTCCTCCATCCCGGGTCGCCGCGGCAGTCGCGACTTACTCGCGCCCGCCGGCGACCCAAAAAAAAAAAAATGTTAGTCTACATCCCATAACACAAGCCTTACAGAGCTGACTTTGGGGTAGGCTAATTGGTGTAAGTGTAACAAATATTATTATTATTTAATATTAATAAAGCAGCGATGTACCAGCATTAGGTATCATATTTAATCAGATGTGTTAACAATAATAACGTAATGAGGGGGCATGGTAGTACTTCACCTCTTGCCGGTTTATTTGCAAAGAAACATAGATAATTCTTTAACAACTTACAAATTTAATCGGAATAGATCAATCTTTTTCTTTTATTTTGATTGGTGAAAGTATCTACCTTATGCTGTAAGCCGCAAGTTATGCGCTTATGGTAAAAAAAAAACAATAGTTCCATATTCCACGAATTAAATTTTGCGGTCACTAGCTGTGACAAATTGGATCCCACAAATCTTATTTATAAATGAGTCAATAGAAGCATACAATTTCAATTTATTCACAAATATTTCTCTAGCTGTATAGTTATGTCGTAAACACAATGTAGAGTTTTTAGTTTCTACGCATTTTGTAAATCATTTCAAAAACTGTTTGCTCTAAGCTCTATCGATCAATATATAGATCCTTGTATAAGTAAGCCTAACTCTAACAGTGGATGAATAAATAAATAAATGCAAGCTCTATAAAATAAAGGTCTATTTTTTTAAAAGATTGGTTTTGCACCTGCACAGCGGAATACACAAAATCTGTTAGCAACTCTACATTTTCAATACTGTTATTTGTTTATTTTTATTCGACTATTATTTTTCACTAATTATTTTATTTTATATTTAATAAATATAGCATATTAATATAGGCTATATTGATTGGGATAAACAGTCTCAAAACTTACCTTTCATCATCATCATCATCATCATCAGCCCCTCTTCGTCCACTGCTGGACATAGGCCTCTTCGAGTGTACGCCACTGAGATCTATTTTTGGCTTCTCGCATCCAAACTTACCTTTAATACAAACATAAAAAAAAATGAAAAATATAATTGGAACATAATTATTAAAAGCAAGAATAAAAAAAAGTATCGTTTACAAACGACGTATCGACGTTAAATGTTTCACTTTTACAGTAACTGCAATTGGACAGACCTTCTGTACTTAATATGTGTACTTATACAGGTGTAAGCGATGCATCGCTAGCGTGAGGTAAAGTGATTTTTTTGTTTTGTGTTGTGTTTGCTTGGGGGTCTAGATGAAAGGAAAAATAGCTAAAAATCACAATATTTATTTTACATATTTAGAAAAAAAAAACAGGTATCAAGATACTTCAGGCATTAAGGTCATAAAGAAATCAGATATACCTATGCA
Organism: Scirpophaga incertulas; assembly: GCA_036419045.1. Taxonomy (NCBI): domain Eukaryota; kingdom Metazoa; phylum Arthropoda; class Insecta; order Lepidoptera; family Crambidae; genus Scirpophaga; species Scirpophaga incertulas. Next base: position 19,069,283 of record CM071640.1, read on the forward strand.
TGAAATAATGCGAATCCTTGGTTATTTTTTATTATCGGATAACGACACTTTACACTTTTTACAGAACCAAGAGGTAAGTTTCCTTCAATTATTAAATTTACACTTATTTCTGGAATCCGTAAATATTTTTTCATGACCAAGCAATCGCAACGCACGTCAGTAAAGGTAATACTAGTACACTTGTCCGGGGTCTTTTAGAAGGTACTGTAGTATCTTGTCGACTGTTGGTATTGGGTATCCCCCTTTTATTTATTTTTTTAATTTTGTTGGAAAGAATATTATACAACAGTAAAATACGTACAGCCAACCTATAAAAAAAAACTAATAGTAATGTGAACATTCGGTTTAAAAGATTGGTATCAAAATTGTAACTCTATCGTTATTAAGGGTTAAAAGGCGCATATTTTCAACAATAGAAGTTGCGATCTATTTTTTTTTCGACACTAAAAACTCCTAAGTAGTTGCAACTACATTTTGAATTCGCAACTGATTGCAACAATACCGTTACAGGAGGCAAATATTTGTTATAACTTTTTTCAATTAAAAATGTTAGTTTCAAGCGATAAGGAATCGGTGATTTTTATTTACTTGTATACAATCTTATATTTACGGTTCCTTTAAACAATCGTCTTGGACCCTGACGTAAGATCCGATTACGGCAACAGTATAGTCGTTACAAAAATAATATTTAAGGGATGTTCAAGTTATATATTAGGTAGATCCCAGTTGCTTGTCTAAGTTCTGAAAACTTAATACTTTTCGAGCTAATTGATATAAAAATATAATCATAAACTTTCAAATGACACCTCTGGACAGTTGTCAACACAAAAGTAATACTAACTATAGTAAAGACCATGGTGATACGATAGGACTGCCTACACTAAGAAAAAAATACTTGTAAGGGTTTTTCTCTTTAAATTCAATTAAAACTGTATATCGATATTATGATTTAGTAGCAGATACCCGCGACTTCGTCTACGTAGGATTAGTATTTCGAGTAACTTATATTAGCGTGGTGTATGTCTTTAGTCTATGTGTTATTTTGATATATAAGCTATATTGTATATAAAGGGTAAAAACATGCATCTATACAAACTTTTAAAAATATATGATTATCATGGTTCGTTACTCTCAAGTTGATTTTAGTTTTTGGCAAAGGAGATAATTTTTCTTAAGCCCACTAGAAAACGGCAACGTTTATTGATATTACTGAACTCTAAAATATCAATTTATTATTAAAAGTAATTGCACGATATTATGAGTAAAAATGAAACGGGAATAATAAAATCAATTAATTAAACTTAGTAATGACTTTTGACATTTGAGGTAAAGAAACTAACGTTTTTTAAATCAAAATGAAAGATGATTTAATATATATACAAATAATATATAAATATAATAATAGATAAAGGATAGTGTATTATTTCTTTTTTATTTTATTTAAAAGTATTGAACTCTCAATAATTATTTTAATACTATTTTAGATTATTTTAACTATTAGTTCAGTATCGTCGTGAAACGGAACGCGTCATCATTTTTGACAGCGGCAGAATGGTACCTACCTACACTGACATCCAATTGACGTAGGTTTGTTTTCAACCGAATTCTGTGTTTACGTTTCCAACGGCTTTTATGGCTTGATTTCGTTTTCTTTCCCGTATCCAGTATTTAGAATGCATAAAAATAATAAGATTTCGGACGTTTGGTAGTGGCCAAAGAAGATTGTATTTTTCAAGAATAAGAAAGTGTTAAATAGCATTTACGTAAAAAGCAATTTGAATACAAATCAAAATAAAGCTACTAATTACTAAAAAATTTAGGTTATTTAATCTTCATGTTTTAATTGATTTCGCAATATTCCCGTTAGATAAAAACAAGCCAATGTTCCTTATAATATCTAGGGTTAATAAGAAATTATTTAACGTATGTCTCATTAATAAACGTTACATTTTGTAGTGGGCCTATTCTCCATACAAGAAAAAATTATCTCCTTTACTTTTACATCGTGTATTATTGCCAATATGAATATAAAGATTTATTAAAATCTGAAATAATAGGGCGTTTAGATTTCCATTATATTTTGTAGCATTATCCCTAAACCTTTCAGGATACGCGATAATGTGCTATGAGTGCAACAGCGCGAAGCATGCGCACTGCGCGGACAATTTGCAGCCCGCATTCCTGCGGAACTGCTCCGCGCACGAGCGTGGTGTCACGCACACGCTGTGCCGTAAAATTGTACAGCACGTTGAATTTTACGTCAACGGCCAACTGCCAGCTAGCAGGGTCATCAGGGCATGTGGATGGGACGATACTAAATATAAAGTAAGATAGCTTCACCATAAACAAATCTATCTGTAGGTGCAACATCAGTAATATATGCACCGTTCGTGTTAAAAAAAAACGAATAAGGCTTTTTTCGGACCTATGCTGAAGCCGCAGATGGCTATATTCAGCTTTGCAATGAGTGTGTTTGTGGCGCACGAACAGAAGGTTCGACGCCTTGCCTGCTAACGACACCGGCGACAGTTCTGGAGTCGTCACAACTTGAGCGCGCCGTCTACTGGCTCGGACGGTCAAGATCGCCGTCTAGTGGAGGGTGAGAAACTACCCGGTATGTAACGGTACTGTGTATGTTTGACGAGGGAAGTGTGGCCAAGGTCGTCACGCTCGCCGACGAGCACGGTGTGTGGAAGAGATAACGAATAAGGCATGTTAAGTATTACAATTACGCCAATGAAAATGAAATTAGAGTACATTCTATTCAAAGGACATTGTTCAATTTTGGCCTAAGAACCGATGTGAATATAAATTATACTATAATTTTTATTTATTTTTATATTATTTGAAACATATTTTAGTATTCCACGGACACTTCAAATAAATAAATTCCAAAAAAAAAGTTATGTCACAATTATTGATGCCGTATAAAATGTTTTCCGTCAGCCAGTGGTGCCAGTTTCGGAAGTTTTCGCGATTTCGGTAAATACGGATCGAATAGAAATAAGAAGAAGGAGGTTTTCAACCTCCTTCTTTTTGAAGTCGGTTATTAAAATTAGTTGATAACACTTTATTCATTTAAATACCTAATTTAATTACTAGCTAGAAAAAACCTAGTATTATATATTTTTTAAGCGAAATCGCGAATTTCTAGCTTGGCATTTAAGTTTTAGTTTTCGTAATTGGCAACACTGGTGTACTTCATACCTTATCTGTGTCCGTTTCATTTAATTTTTGATTGCTTTGCCACTATCGTTTCCTTTGTGATTTTCTATGCGTTTCATGGTTTTATTCTAACAACTTTGGCTTGATTACGGACTCCGATTACATTGCGTACTTGGTAGACTCAGCTGTGTATAAAGGACTAGATTTTGTAAAATGATAATTGTCAAAGAATTATCTTAAGCTTGACTAGGTACTATCTTTTTTCCTAGTATTTAGTAGACTAGTCCGTTCCTTGTTCTAGAAGAGAACATATATAGCTGTACATAGTATTGTTAATATTACTTTGATATTACTACTCTGATATTTCACGCAAAAAATAAGCAACTTATTTTTTTTATAACCTCAAAATATTAACTTTTTTCGTAGTTATTTTAGTTTCTTGAAGTGTCCGTTCGTGAAAACTTATTTCATAGGATTCCATATAATTTTAAAAGTTTATATAAGTCACTTTCGATTAGAACGGTTCTTAGGCAGAACATGTATGAAGCCGGAACAATGTCCTTTCAATAATATATGATTTATATGTTTGTATATGTCTATGTTTATGTGTTGTAAATGTCTATAATTTCTATATATATGTAAACATTTATGTATGTTAGTCTCGCTAAAACTTGAGAACGGTTGGGCCGACTTAACTAAGTTTGCAATATGCATTTACATTTATATATATTATTTTATCTTGTAATTAAAAATTTCTTTACTAATAGATGTATTTAAAATTGGAGTGTCGTCTGTTTGTTCCGGCTAATCTCGGAAATGGCTGGTCCGATTTTAACGGGATTTTATTGGCAGGTAGCTAATGTAATAAGGAGTAACTTAGGCTACTTTTATTTTATGATATTAAAGTAATGTTGCAATGTACTGTAGTCTATTGTCCAGTACCGTACGCAGCTAACGCGCATGCCATATAAAATAAAAGCGAAAAAACAAAAGAAAACTAAATAAACAAATTAAGCTTTTTGTTAAATTCCACGAACGAAATCGTGGGTACAGCTAGTTTTCAATGAAGGATTTATATAGCTTTTTCACCAGGGATCCTGTTACCGCCGCTCAGGATTCGGTGGTGGACAAGAAGTCTGTTCCTGCACCGAAGATCTGTGCAATGGTTCTCCGGAAACACAAACAGAATTGGCTACCTTGATTTTTACCATAGTCTCATTTAGATACATTTGATTTTTTTTTGTATGTACAATGTTACTACGACGAATAGCTTACTTAGACTTAAAACGAACAGAAATTTCCACGTATTAATCAAATATAATCTTCAAAGAACCTAATGCTTATGGCAGAGAGAGCACAGAGAGCTGTTTTAAAGGTCATGATCTCTAAGCCTAGACACTTCTCTACTTCGTCCCTGTACTCTATTTGTAAAGTCCTATCTGTTCGCAAGTTGTATATTCTATCCACAATTCTACGTAAGCACTCTCTGACCTCATATGATCCTAATTATCGGACAGGGAAGAGACGTTTCGATATAGTCTTCCGAACTATCTTGCGACGAACCGCTGTGGCTCGCCGGCATTTTCATTATATAAGCGATCGTTTATACAACTCCATAAACAAAATTTTAAATATATACCCATTAGTTTACTCCAAGTGCAAACAAAAATTATTTGATTGGCTTCTCCCAAAATCATATGAGGAAACTGAAGACTTATTAAAAACTATTACTTAAATTTATGATTAATAAAGATGATAATAGGTAAGCATACCGATTCTTACAGACCACGCAACACATACACTAACATACATTCACAACTCACACACGCACACATACACACACACACACACCTCAGTACATTCCTGAATCTACATCAAGATAGAGGCTAATTTTTGTTTAATTTATATAATTTGTTAGTTAAAAAAAAAAGAAACCGTATTTATTATTTTATTTACTATTATAATTTTAAGGGAAACAATGTATTTATGTTACCGGAGGGGGCGCTGGCACCGCTACTCAGTTTATAACTTTTGCGGCTGTCAGCACTCAATTGTTGTATAATGTACCTATGTCTTATGTTCCCAATAAATATTTTTGTATTTTGTATTTTTGTAATTTAAAATCAATCAAATTACTTTTTTAATGAATTTACTTAATATACATTTTTTATACTAGCACTTTCTGAAATTTATTTTTTCCCCATTTGCTGCTACATCGTTCAATCGTAACCGAAGACGTGAAGTCGATGATTTTAGCGCGCCAGCGCGCACTGGTGATTTTTGTCACGGTGACTTTAAAGTGTTTGTCACTGTCACGTCACGTTTCCAAAGTGGAGTGCGCTCATGAATAGTAACAGTGACAAAACATTTTCGAAATCGAAGTGTCATTCTCCACTATGGATTTCGAAGAGACGTTCATTCTTTGTGAACTCGTGGGACTCAGGAGAAAAAGAAAACGAAGCTCTTTCAATTTGTTATCATAAAGAGCTGGTCTCATTTCCACTTCTTCTATTAGAACATCTATGTATGTAATGCTTAGGTTTTGCGTAGATGGTGATGCAATTTTGCGTGCGCCAAAGTCACTAGTTGACTACCGACTTTGGCGCGCGCATTTTGAAATGCAAATGACAAACGACTAACGACGAGTGACAAAAGACAATGCCAAGATTTCTATGGCGCCATGCCCCACCAAATTTTTTCCAGTTACAAACATAATTTATATATGAAATGATAGCTAAACATCTGCACTTTTGAAATAATAAAAGATAAATTATATTAAAGCAGAGGATCGGTAGTTATGATGGTATAAACAATATGATTTTTTTTCACAAATATTAAGTTTATCTTAGACTTTTTTATAAGATGCAATTTTTAGTAGCCATCTACTATATCCTAAAAACAATAATAACAACAACTAATTGTTCTAACTATAAAAAATCAATTTTAAATCCAGTTCAAGTAACCTTATATAATTATTTTATGAACAGCTCGTTAAATTACCTATAATTGAGACTTTATTTGACAATAAAGGTCCTATTTATTACTTAGTATTAGAAGTCTCTTAAAGTATTTATGTATTTACACAAGATATCTAGAAACTTGCTATAGAATTATTAGTTATCTGTACCCATCAAAGGTTCAGTGCATTGTCAAAATTATAAAAAATATTACAAATAATTGATAATTATTATTATAGTGGCATATTAGAAACAAAGAAATAAAAATAATTATACTTATTTTAGTTTTTATTCATTAATAGTTACTAAAATGTTATCTAAAAACATAGCTGAAAAAAACTATTACCTATACTAAAAAGCATTCGACTTAGGTCCAATAGGTTTATGTTGGCTAAAAGGACTTGTATCCAGTGGCCAATAAAATTCTTTAAAAAAATAAGCTTGAAATTCTCCGACTAGGAAAAGGCATAGAATTCCATTAACAACTATTAAATGTAGTTTTTTTTTCCCCAGCTTTTTAGATTTTTTATATTTGTTGTTAGGATCTATAATTTAATTAAATATTTTTCATAAATGTGTAATTACTGTAACTTAAATTAATCCTTGGGGCAGATCTTGGCATTCTCTTTTGTTGCCAGTGCCGGTCGGCGTACACAAATATCACCCAATTGTCACGTTGTAACATGCGGGCACCTCCATACATATTCACGGACTTGACAACAGTGCCGAAACAGTCACCGTGACAAAAATCACCAGTACGCGCTAGATCTATAGAGGCAGATAAGTAACTGCGAGACTGATTAAGATTTGGATAAGATCAAAATCTTATCTTGCTAGCGTCTACATTTATCAACAAAACAACCTTTAGAAACATTAATAATATCTAGCTTGTAACGTGTTATTTTTTACTATTGTTTTCAGCACAATTTAATCATCAAAATGCTTTTAATTTCATTATTAATTTACAATTTTAATTCTTGTTTACATATTCTATTAGGGTTTTGTGACAGATACTTATTTTCTTTTGTTAACCTTTTTAAGTGAAAGTAAGAGTGAAGGGATCGGAACCTGTACAGCCTCAGCATAAGTGCAATTTTTTGTCTTAATTTATATTTAATAAATTTTACTTATAACAAGATGGACATAGGGACAAAACATTTAGTTTCTGTATTCATTTAATCAGCATACAGATGGTGTTGAGTCTGTGATAGGAGTTTTAGTTGGGGTTGTAATTTAAAACTTAAATTTCAATATACAGATCTATGGTTGAGAGATTTGATAGGGTGAAGCCATAGACTGTAATAGTAAACCTTAACATATTTTCATAACTAATATATACCTAATATTATCTATTAGGAGGTTACTTAAAACAAATTCTTTTGTTTTGGTTTATTAAAAGGAGTTTTCGTTTCTTTCTCCTTGTTGGACAAGTCCGCCTTTTCTTCACTCGGTGATGCTTCCAATTCGGAACGTGACGGCTTGCTCTATGGCGATCCCTCCGTGGCTATTTATTGGCTATTTCGAGTCATGGCTGTCATTTGGACGTCGGCGAGGAGGACGCGAAGATGGGTCTTTCGGCGTTCCTCTCCTGGCGGATGTGCCGCTTTAGGCCATCATGAAGACAAACTAATAGTTCTTCTTTTCATTATCTTTTCTTTTTAATATTTCTTTCAATAACGGCGTAATGCCTTAATTAATTAGTTCGTCCTGCAATCCCAGATAATGGGTTCACGGTATACCTCGGAACCATCTCAAATATAGGGCGTTTGGGCCGTTTCATCCCAACGCGACTTCATGCACCCAGCCATGCGGTGATGTAGGTTGTCTTGCTCATCAACGGAAATCCCTGCCATCACCGATGGAATCCCAACGTATAAGGTGACCTCTTACAATTTATACCGTTTTGCGTGTGTGAACCACCGTATTTTGGAGGAATTAATTTTTCTTTTGATGACATTCACCTTGGGTGACGAATGGAGGATAGCTCAGCTCAACTGTGAACTTTTATAATTGTAATGTGTGCAACATACCGTGCCCATTGATTGGTGGACTGTAATATTATATCTTCTTGATTGTTATTTAAATGTAATTTTATTTTTTTATTTTATTTTATTTATTTGGAACAACAAACAATTACATAATTCTATTACAAAAATGAGTTGATATAAAACAAAGTACTTATTATGTAATCAACAACATTGTCCGCAGATAATACATAGAAACATTAATATTTTTTTAAATGCCCAGCACTGAGAGACACAACAGAGTTTACCAGTAATGAGATTGTGAATTAAACTTAATTATAAAAATAATACATACATACATACACTCACGCCTTTTTATGATATGATTATTTTTTGAGCTTTAAATAAATTTTGTTTTTAAATTGGCCAAGAGACAAATTAAATAAGTCTATATCAGCAAAATGTTCATTATAAGAGTACATCAGTCGGCGAAGCGGTGCGCGTTGGCCCGCTATAGTCCTACAGAGTCTGGGAGCGAATACACCGTGTGTACGAGTATCGCGAATGCGCTGGGAGCGACTGGGCACTTGATAGTGTATGTGGTTGGTTAGTGGAGTACAGTCTAGCTGATTGCCGAGGATTTTATACAATTGTATCTGATCTAGGAGTAATCGTCGAGATTTTAATGTTAACAGAGAGTATTTCTTAAGAAGATTATCGTACGAGGATTTAGCATGAAAATATTTATAATTAACTGAGCGTATAAATTTCTTTTGAACCATCTCAAGTTGGTAAATATATTTTTGAAAAAATGGATTCCATACTACTGAAGCGTACTCTAACTGCGATCTGATTAGTGATTTGTACAAAGCTAGATAAGAGGAGGCATATCTAAAATCTTTACAGGTGCGCATAACAAACCCATACATTTGATACGCTTTATCTATTATAACATTAATATGCATATCTAGGTGTAGTTTAGCATCCAGGAAGATACCCAAATCTTTAATAGATTCAATGTTTTGCAGTTTTGTACCACAAAGCTCATAATCCATATTAACTATTCTAACCTTTTTTGTAAAAGTGATTTTATTACATTTAGATAAACTCAACTTTAATTTATTATCGATACAGTATTTTGAGAAACGATCAAGGTCATCCTGAAGAGCGATACAATCATTAATGTCATCAATATTACGATATATTTTAAGATCGTCAGCATATAAAAGATAGTCAGCATTTCTGAAGCAGGTATCTATGTCATTGATGAATAAAACAAAAAGTAGAGGGCCCAAAATAGATCCCTGGGCCACTCCAGATGTTACATTGATTTCTTCTGTAGAAGTGTACCCATTTACAACAACCCGCTGAGATCTCTTAATGACATAAGAGGAAAACCAGCGCCAGAGACTACCGCGTATTCCGTTATATGCAATTTTCTGAAGTAATAACGCATGATCCACCTTATCAAATGCTTTGCAAAAATCGGTATAAACAGCATCCGTTTGACGTCCTTGATCTATACTTTCGAATAAAAAGGTTGTATAAAGCATAAGGTTAGTAACTGTGGAACGACCTCTTACAAAGCCATGCTGCTCAGGTATTATAAGCCTGTGTAGTTTAGGATATATTGCATTGTACACTAATCTCTCCAAGACCTTCGAGAAGATAGGGAGCAGTGAGATGGGCCTGTAGTTCTCTACCTTATTCTTAGACCCAGACTTAAGGACGGGGGTGATGTTCGCAGTCTTCCAGCAACGTGGAAGAATCCCTTCCCTCAAGCTACGATTATATAAATAAAATAGAGGAGTACTGATTGACTCAGCTACTCTTTTAATAAAAAATGGTGGAATCCTATCCGGGCCAGGGCCTTTAGCAACATCCAACGACCTTAAGGCGTCCACTATAGTGTCTACTGATAAATGTAAATCTGCCATTATTTCGGCGTGTTCAGACAGCTGAGTGGAGTCAGGTTGCAGCTGAGACTCATTCATATTGCTCTCTTCATATACTGAGGCAAAAAATTTTGAAAACAAATTACAAATTTGTTCCGGACCAGATGCTTTATCATTACAATAACTCATCGTACTCGGAATACCAGCTCCTTTTTTGCGTCTATTAATGTATGACCAGAAGAATTTCATATCTTTTTTAAGGTTAGTTTCAATATTATTAATATAAATTTTAAAACATTCAGATGATAATTTCTTAAAACGTTTACGATATAAAGAAAATTGTTCATAATCAGATGTGTTATTATAGGTTTTCCATTTTACCCATGCCCGCTGTTTTGATTTAAATACATGAATCAGAGGTCTAGTAAACCAAGCCGGAAAGTCATTGGATTTGGAGGGTCGCAGGGGAATATGTTCTTTTATAATATTGAATAAAATGTCGTAAAATAGGTTCGTGGCCGAATCAAGAGGAAGCCCTTCAAGTCTCTCCACCCAGTTAACGTTACATATGGCATTATTTATATCAGCATAATTACCTTCAATAAAACGATATTTTAGGCAGGAAAGTAATATTTTAAATGTAATTATAAACTTACATATATAAATTTCTTGGTTTAATTTTATCACCTAACCATTTGAAGGTCTGTTTGCATCTATGTGGAGGCGCCCATATCATTAATCCTAAATATCTACATATATCACCAGGTCGGTTCGATTCCGATAAGGATTATACCCACACCCTGATCTTAGCTGGCAAATTTTCTTTTTTCTTAAACTATCATAAATAGAACGCTACAATTGGCGTACCCAACGTTAGGCCTGGAAGACTTCAAATGGTGGTGATTTAACTTTTGTTGTAATACAAATCTTAATACTTGTACTTAAAAATATACATCTAAAACAGATGTAATAATATGTAATGTGTAATAATGATATTGTGTCTTAATTTCAAGCTTACCTAATTAAATCAAAATCACATATAATTGTGTATTCTTAAGTGTTGTCTAGCTTACCTAATTTAATCTAAATCACATATTTGTGTATTCTTAAGCGTTGTCTAGCTAACTTAATTTAATCTTAATCACATACTTGTGTATCCTTAAGCGTGAACTAGCTTACTTAATTTAAACACATTTTCTGTGTAATATTATTTGTCATCTAGCTTACTTAATTTTAATCACCTTTATTGTTTAAACTTAAACTTTAATTTTTTTTTATAATTAACTTACTTTTGTATTAAAACACAACTGTTATATTTGAATGTTTAACTATTTCATTGCATATTGTTAATCATGGACTTTATCACTGCAGGATGTTCTGTTGAGTATCTCTTGAAAGATGAATTGTTACACGAACTCAGTATTAGACATTTACCAGCTGAACCATCTTCCTCAACGGACGACCTAAGGAAGTTCCTCAGACACACAGTGAAATTATAAATTAAGGATTATATATTAAGGATTATACCCACACCCTGATCTTAGCTGGCAAATTTTCTTTTTTCTTAAACTATCATAAATAGAACGCTACAAGCTTATAATCTAGCTTATTACCATGATATATATATGTGTTGAAAATCTGTTGACAGTTTGAAATTGTTGCCATTATAAAAATATTTAAAAGTAACAGAAGAGCTTATCACAATTCAACTAAACGTTTTAGTTTTGACAACAAATCTCTCAAATTTCAACAACCACAGAATACGTTGTCAAAGTATGACATAAGATGTATTTTAGACTATTCACACATTATGATCCGCCTAACGACTCCTGTATCTCACAAGTCTCAGAGACTCATCGCTGTAGAGTATCACACACTTATAGCGTATACACCTTAGTGTACGGTTATCCGTACAAATCTATGGGCGATAATCCGTCGTTTCCGAGACTCACAAAATATATGCATGCATGCGGTAATAATATGAGTCACCTCAACGTATTGTAATGGGACAATGTATTAAAATGTACTAACTTCAAACTTCTAAATAGTCTACTCGTAATCCTGATTTTGTCTGACATGAGACCGTGTGCTTATCAACAAAACGTCAATATATTATGCTATATATAATGTATATCAATATAAATCTAATATATAAGTAATTTTTCCCGCGCGTTTATGACTCACAAACTAAAATATTAATGTTCTAAGAACTTATTTCTTTCAGCGCCTGACGTTATAACAATGGAAAAACATTAAAATACAGAATGATATACGTACTCACGTTTCTTTCCCACGGGAGATCGCAGTTTTCCACTTGCTACGATACTACAACTTCCCTAGCTTCTCCACTTTAATTAATAGTTTCGTGCACATCGGTTACGGGAACTCGTGACTTGGCCTTCTTTTAAAATATCACTTATTTGGTCCAACAAATTTGTTTCGTCAGTCATCTTCTGTCCATTCCTTCTACGTGTCCAAACCATTTAAGCATTCTCTTCTCGATTTACATAACCCTTCTTTTCTTTCTTTCTTACCCTTCAGTAGGTTGGTGGTTTTAGTGGGTAGGCACCGTGACACCGTGACACCGCGCTGGCTAGGCGCGGTGTCACGGTGCGAAAGGTGCATTTCTCCTAAAAAAAATAACACTTAACAAAAACTGTCGCTCTCGTTCTCATCTATAATATCTTATCACATCATATCACATAACATTTCCAGTAAACCCTTACAGTTAGAGATCCACCCAAGAACATAAACTTAAATGGATGTTATAATGCTTCATAATTATAAGATTTTTACAATAGTTAACAACAATTATAGAATCTTTTTTTTTCCCACGGGGTATGGTAGTGAATCCTCATAGGGGGCGCGCCACCACAGTGGTCGCTATGACAACCCCCTGGTGCTTGGACGACCTCGCACCGGATACCACCCGCAACCGGTCTACGGCGGGTGGTTATGTTGGACTCTAGCAGAAGGCCAGCCTACCAACTATACACTACCTATAGCCTTTGATCGGGCGGAAGGCCTGGGACCCTATCGGCTTGAACTAACGCTCCCGCCCTCCAGAACGGGGGCGGTGCATAGAATCTTAATTATTATAATGGCCCACATACAATTGCAAGGTGAGAAACCTTCAGTTCCTGAAGTGTCTTTTGTGTTGCTTAATGTCAGGTGTCTTTATAAGACACGGTCCTTTGAAAGGCGTTCGCGGAGATATAGATCCAATGCTCAAAGGCCATTTAATGAAAGTGTTCGTCGAGTATACCAACTGGGTCTAATGTCTTTTAGCAAATTGAAAAATACAACTAAGACTATACCCAGTTAGATGCACAGAAACTATTTTCAATTACTCGTCAAAACGTTTGTGGACTATTGTATTTAGATTTAGTGGTATAAATATGGTTCTTTATACCTTTATAGCTACGCAAGAGACTCCGGTCACCTACCTTCTCAAAGCCTCTAAATAATTTTATTTATCATTATTACTATATGAAAGATATACAGACATCGCAAAAGACTGCAATTTATGTAACGTGTTTCCATGAACAAAGATATCCATAGGCAAATGGCATATTATAGTTAAAACTCAAAAGTCTTGGTCCGTATAGAAAAGCAAAATCGGGATGACAGAAACAATTGAAGTGAATAGTGAATCATATGGTTGGTTACAATTTCAAATAATTGGCAGCTAGCACATTGACCGACGGACATTCATGAAATTACCTTAAATATTTATAAAAGCAGGATAATACATAAAGCATTAAATAAAATATTAAGAATATTCATATCCACAAAAGTACTTTGATAAAATTACTATTATTTAAGAATAAATTACATCCATTGGTGACAAACCGTTTGACGTGCAGAGTGAATGAGTTATTTCAACATGATTTGAACTTTCCAAATCTCTGAAGGAACGCCCCAAAGTAAAGGTAAGAAAATTGCCTGCAAAATCGCATGGCATTGGAAACATTCGTAGCGATAGCGATATTCTTAGAAATATCATTAATGAACATTTAAAAATGTAGAAATATTCTTACATCCCATTTTAAAACAGACAGATAAGTACGATAGACCGCTAATTTCGAAATAAACATATCGATACGACATCGTGCAGACACCATCTAGATTAAATCTTTGACGTCATAAGCAGAAAATTTTTGTAGTGCCATTTTAAAAATAATGTATTGAACTTATATACTTCTACATTCGTACGGAGTGGAGCATGTAACTTTTTCTATTCTATAACAGATATCTCCACCACCAGATGGTAAGCAGTTATTAAAGTCCATGGCTGTGCTTCTTTCTATTCTATAACAGATATCTCCACCACCAGATGGTAAGCAGTTATTACAGTCCATGGCTGTGCTTCTTTCTATTCTATAACAGATATCTCCACCACCAGATGGTAAGCAGTTATTACAGTTCATGGCTGTGCTTCTTTCTATTCTATAACAGATATCTCCACCACCAGATGGTAAGCAGTTATTACAGTTCATGGCTGTGCTTCTTTCTATTCTATAACAGATATCTCCACCACCAGATGGTAAGCAGTTATTACAGTCCATGGCTGTGCTTCTTTCTATTCTATAACAGATATCTCCACCACCAGATGGTAAGCAGTTATTACAGTCCATGGATGTGCTTCTTTCTATTCTATAACAGATATCTCCACCACCAGATGGTAAGCAGTTATTACAGTCCATGGCTGTGCTTCTTTCTATTCTATAACAGATATCTCCACCACCAGATGGTAAGCAGTTATTACAGTCCATGGATGTGCTTCTTTCTATTCTATAACAGATATCTCCACCACCAGATGGTAAGCAGTTATTACAGTCCATGGCTGTGCTTCTTTCTATAACAGATATCTCCACCACCAGATGGTAAGCAGTTATTACAGTCCATGGCTGTGCTTCTTTCTATAACAGATATCTCCACCACCAGATGGTAAGCAGTTATTACAGTCCATGGCTGTGCTTCTTTCGCTTCTTTCTATTCTATAACAGATATCTCCACCATCAGATGGTAAGCAGTTACTACAGTCCATGGCTGTGCTTCTTTCATAGACAGGTCATAGTTACTTAACCTACATTATTATATTTTTCAGAAATTTACCTAACCTGTGACACTTTGTCCGAACAACACTTTATAAGATCTAGAAGTCTGCTTACCGAGTTCCCTTCCGACCAAAAATCAATGCTCCAACGCGTTTCTAATAAGCCGATCATCGTCAATTTAGCCACTATTGGACATAGACTTCCTCAAGGATCGCCAAATGCAACCGATCCGATGCGAGATACGTCCCCTGTAACCCCTTGTACCCTTTTAGGGGGCCTATAAACGTTGCGCAGTCGGAGACGGCCTGAATTACTATGGTAGCTTCAAACAAAATAAGCCTAATCAGTAAACACACTTGTAAGGTTTTTATTATGAATGAGATGATTAACTTTATAGCAAATAATTCACATGGGACAGACAAAGATATAAAGAAGCTGCGGGCAAAATACTATTTATAATTATCAGTAAAGGTAGCCTAATGAAAGAAAAAATCACTTGTATGTATCAGAAGTCGATTAAGATTATTTGTAATTTAAACAATGTAGATAAAATCTAATTGAAAGAAAATAAAGTAGACTCTTCCTCATTTTACGTATTTGAGTTCACAGTAAGACTACTTTTCTCATCTCATCTTACGGTAGCGATTGGTAACAAAACTATTTCTGTACTCCCGAAAACCTGAGGATTTGCCAGTCGTACATTTCTCCCCGTAAAAGTCCCACTCCCAAATCAGTATATCAGTTAAGAAATGGCACGCTTTTTAGGAAGCGCGAGCCCAAATGCAAGAATATGGTGGCGGCGCATCAGGCAAGCCAGAGTATCGCGATGGCGATACACCCAAGGATAGGCTCACGCATCAGGAGGGCCACCAGTCCTCGCCGCACCAACTGATATCTGCTAGCTATGGTGACGTTTATAGATGATTTTTCCAAAAATCTCAATCAAAATTAAGTTTTATTCAAATATGACTTTATAGAAAGTTCTTTTGAATCATACAAATTTTTTTGTTCCTACCACCCATTCAAGACGTATTTTTTGGAATTTGAATTTTAAGGCGCAAGAAACTTATCAGCTTTATCAAAAGTAATAACAACATTTACAATAAATTATGTCGTTACCATAAAACGTACATACGAGTATGTAGTTAGAATTTATACAGGAAAACAAATAATTACACTTTAGAATGTAATGTCTTCAAATCAATACCAAGCATTGGCTTTATTTAAATAATCATCGACTTTGTAATAGCCCTCACTCATTAGCATCTTTTTAACATGTACCTTGAATTTATGAAGAGGCAATTCAGCTACACTATGTGGAATCTTGTTATGAAAATTTATACATTTGCCCATAAACGAACCTCAAACTTTTTGTAGCCTGTACATTGGAACAGCAAGTTTATTTTTATTTCTTGTGTTTATATTATACATTTGAAAATTAGTATGAAATGTGTTACAATATTTATACATATAAATCAATTTTTTATAAATATACTGGCCCGCTAAAGTCATTATATTTTTGCAACTTCAGATTTTTTCTTGAATTCCATAACAGCTGACTAACATAATTTAACTTTTCAAAATTACACTTGACCAACGTAATGGAGAAACCTTTAATAAAAACTATACAATATATATATATATATATATATATATATATATATATATATATATATATATATATATATATACATATATATATATATATATATATTATATATATATATATATATTATATATATATATATATATATATATATATATATATTGCAAAAACTATACATGAATCCCATGTTTTTCAAACATTGTTTTGCTAAGACCCATTATATTTTAACACTGTTCCATCGTAACCCGTAATATTTTCAAACTGATTCCATTAAATAAAATTATATAGATTTATTAATAACTAGTGCAGTGTTATCTAATGCGGTACCTAGTACATAATTTTGGCCTATCTCGTATGGTTAAGCCAGCGTTTTTGTTGCAATATAAGCGCAAAAAAAGTGCTTATTTACGACATCACATTTGAAATCTCTAAATTTATCAGTGTTTCTCTACTGTACGAGTATTGTGCATGTATTATACATATAAACCTTTGAAAATTACGATATTTTTTTCCTCTGGAGAGGAGAGGCTGAAACTGAGAATTTTCGTGAATACCGCCGCAATGCTACAGTGATATGTCCGACTCCAAACCAATCGAGGCGGCTCGACCAGAATGACGTATCGACTAAACTCAGCCTGAGCCTCGGCCATAAATTCTAGCATTTTAAGATCCTAAGCACGGGAGCTCGTACCTACCTCGTTATTGTGATTTTTTATATGCAAAACGGGAATATTGTGACCCGGTATTTTATTTTGATGACCCTGTACCAGTGTACCCACCAAAAGAGAAACGCTGCTCTACATCAGTCCATTTGGCTAATGATTTATCTCGATGGAACAAATTTCACAAGTGAAGGATTGAATACCCTCAAAATGTCATTTAATTGTATGTCAGAGTTTAAATCGTTATCATGTGTTGCATATGTAGTATATATATATATATACTGTTACGTAAATATAAAAATGTTCCCCGGAGTAACAAAAAAAACCGGCCAAGTGCGAGTCGGACTCCTGCACGTAGGGTTCCGTACCACTATACATCTAATAAATGTTTTTTCTTTATTCTTTATTATATTGAAGCTGATTGCGTAAAATGTGTGTAAAATGCGGTTTACGGTGGAATTTTCGGCGGAAGTTTGATAATGTACATCATATATTATTCTTACATTTATCATTCCCTTATTTTAGAAGTTTGGGGGGACACTTTTTTCCATTTTGGAAGTGTCTCTCGCCCAAACTATTCAGTTTAGAAAATATATAGAAACCTCAATATCGTTTTTGAAGATCTATCCATATATACTCCACACGTATGGATTTGATTAAAAAATTGAGTTTCAGTTCTAAGTAGGTATGTATGGGGAACCCCAAAAATGTATTCTATTTATTCCAATTATTGTATGAAAATCTTAATGCGGTTCACTGAATACATATACTTAGCAAGTTTCCACAGTATAGCTCTTATAGTTACGGATAAAAGTGGCCGTGACATACGGACGGACAGACATGACGAATCCATAAGGGTGCCGTTTTTTTGCCATTCGGCTACGGAACCCTAAAATCTATTACTAGGACAAAATGACTAAATAAGTGTATAAAACTTATTGCAAATATAATAATAAATTATTATTTTACTTTTAAGGGTGTACCAGTAAGGAATCACCAGATCAAAATATAGCATCATATTGCAGGGTGGTCACTGGCGTCTACGAATCCTCAACATCTGGACAAAAATATCAAAATTCAAGGTACAATAATTAATTGTTTTGGGTAAGGTTACCTTAATGTTGGGTAAAGTAAAATTTTTAGTAAGGAATGTTTGTCCATTGCAGATATAATAACCAAGCCACTCCTACCTTTAGTTCGCCACCAAATTCTCCGCTCGTTGGCTTAGTCTTTGACCCTACATCATCTAACTACGGGACAGCTGCGATGTCGGTGGAGCGTAATGCAAACCTAGAGCGAAGAAGTCAAAGTTCATGGTCTCATTCCAATCAGGAGCCTATTGGTACAGGAGCTAAGAAAAAGATTGTCAAAAGCCAAGACAAACGTAGTATGTACAACGCTGACCCTCGCTACCACGAAAGATACAAAGACAGCAGCAAGAAGGAGAGAAACTTAAATTCCGAGTCAACATCAAGTCTCGATTTTTTTGTTGAAGGAGAAAGAATGGTGTCAGAACTTTGCAATATTCCAGAATCTACGTCAAGAGGTGACGGTAATATTCAGAATGTCCAAAAACATAATAATCAAGAAGACTATAAAAAGACTTCATCAGCTGAAGCTTTATTGAATGTACTTGATAAAATTGTAATTCATGATCAAATACCAAACCAAATCGTGCAATTAGCAATTGAAGCTTGTACTGATGCTGAAAATATTGCAATAGCTCATCATAATAGGCCGTGTTTCAAAAATATTCATTCCATTTGTGCTAAGACAAGATCAAATGTTCAAAAACCAGACAGTGCTGTAGCTAACCTGCATTCACAGGGAATTCCGTGGGTTATAAAGAATTTTATATTTTCTTTTGTTAGGATTTTGGATGGATGGAAGGGTGTCAAGGAACTATTGAGTGAAAAGCATGACACTTTTTCTAGAATAGAAAATAAATATTATAGTCCTAACATCAGAGAGTGCTTTGTACAATGGCAGGCTGTTACAAAAGAAATGTTAACGCACATTTACAAAACTTACAAATGTCTTGATCACGGTTTCACGATGGAACAGAAAAGTTTTACCCCCAATTATTACGGAAGCGGTACCGGTGCTCCTCGACACCAAAATCAAAATAAATTTCAATCTATAAAACCACACTCTAGTACCCCCAGGCCTATCAATGTATCTCCACAAACGTTTAACACGACGCAGCCTCCGTGGGTACAAAATCAATCTCAAAACAGTGCAAGCTACAATGACGGTACATGGCCATCGAGATCCAACATATCTTATAAAAAGTTTCCAGTCGTACCTCCACCCAACTCTCATAACTTTTACCCTCTTGCCGACCAAAATGATATGGAATCGTTTCAAAAGACTCAATACAAATGCGATTCTACAATTCGCGAAACGAAACCACGGCAATCTTGGACAATAACAAGTGACTTCCGCAGCCTAGATAATATGTGTCACTCGGAACAGAGAGATTTGTATAACCAATTGAAACATAAGATGGATGCTGAACTTGGCAAAGCTCCTGGACAACCAATAATTGGGAACATGCCGTGTGACATGCAACGACGAGAAATGGAACTCAAAGCAAAAATGATACCTTTAAGTCATGTCGAAAAAAGTTTAATACCTAGTATGGCAACATCTACGGAAGTAAGAGGATGCTACATATCAAAAAATAATAGTTGTGGCGATACCAAAGAAGAGAATGATTTTTTTGCGGCGTGGGGTCAGATTTTTCAAAAAGAATCTAACGAATATATAGCTCATCAGGCTCACAATATTCAAATTCCATCGAATATTGTGACAATCCCCAATAATATTTCTGGCCCCGTGCAGTTTATAGACCCTGATAATGATGAGTTACATGAAATGTCGAAAGTTTATATGAAGCCTGGAAGTTACAAAGTGCCAATAAAGCCAGCAGATCCTGTTTCAGTCTATATTCAAGCAAATCAAGATTTAGTTTTTGATAACACAATGACAGATGAGTTATCTCGCTTGAAAATGAAAATTCCTTGTTCGTCAGTAACATTGGCTCCACATCCAAAATATAATGTTGAATCATGGCCATGCTTAATGCAAAAAAATATTGACGATGTTTTTGTCGACGATACAAAACTAATTTCCCGTCATGGTTTAACTTGCATTGATATTAGAACTAACGATATTTTAAGTTCTATGACATCAGATCGAGCCTGGGAGGCAGCTAAACAATCAGCACCAAAGCTTATGGATTTTCTCCACGAAGGTTCTAACAAATCTGACAGTGCACGTTTATATGATGCGTTAGGTTTGACTGCAGATGACGATTACTCTGACGATAAAAAACAAAATGGATTAAATGGAATTCCTTCGAGGGAATGGCATTGTGGCGCAGTTGCAAGTGAGGTGATTACAAGAGAAATGCCGAATGTATGGACATCTGGAGTAAAAAATCATTCTTTATTGAAAGATAATAATCAAACTATTCTTACTGAAGAAATTGTAAAGTTAATAGAATCGGAAGCAACACATTCAGAAAAAGGTTATAACGTTGAAGCATTTGGAAACAAATCCGAAGAATGTAAAGATCAACGATGCCCTAATTTCGATCAAACTGGTAATTATGTAAGAAGCGAAGGTCAAAAGAAGTCCAGTGGAAAATCGAAAGTGGCCGTTTCTGGGTTTTGGTATCACCCTAAAAAAAAGAAACCTCTTCAATCAAACATCGTGAAAAAGTTTGAGTCGATTATTGATAATTTATTGCAAATGAATGAAGCTGAATTTATACAGCAAGATATGGATATAAAAACGGTAAGCCCCTTAAAAAAATTAGTGAGCCTCGTTTCTGAATAAGCTCCGACACTAATTTAACTTTTAATTACAGGCACCTAGGTTTTATGAAGTTGTGAAATATCCAATGTGTATTCATGATATATCCACAAAACTTAAAAATTCTTCGTACACCGAGTACGAACAAGTTGTACAAGACTTTAGGTGTATTTTCAACAATGTTCGACTTTATCTCAAGGTAGTCTAAAATCCAATTCTGTAATATATTATTTTTTGATAGAAGTTAATGAATACCTTCTTTGACACCGACAGCATTATCCTGATCCACAAATGAAAAGAAATATAAATAAAGTTTCATCAAATTTCGAGAAAATATTGGCTGACGAGTTTCAAATGAAACCCAAAGGTCAAAATGCTTCAGACCATATACATACAAATAAAAAGGGAAACAAGGGTCTCGACGATAAAAATACGGAAAACAGCAAAACTGTCGAGCAAATAAAGACAAATGGCCATAGAAATAATTCCAGTGAAAGAAAGAAATAAAAATTGTGCCGTTTCAAACATTCTTTGACACGTTCCGTCAAACTTTTGCAACGTTTCCGTAAATGATTTGCGACACCTAATATTGTCATGTAAATCTTCGTATATAACACAGCAAGTTTTATATTTATTTATTTTTTTCATGTATTTATTGATTTATGTATGTCTCATTTAATATTTTCTGCTGTAACTTCTGCCACGCTAAATGGTTAATTAGCAATACGCTATATAAAATGCATTATGACATGAACTTTCTAGTCAATCGATATAGTTTATAATTAAATGTCAGTGGTTGTTATCGGAACTATTAAACGTAAGATTTATCTACTTAATGTTAAGTGCTTGCCAATTTTTCGATGCAATTTATCAGCTTCTCAAAGGAAACAATTCTAGTTTTTATGTGCTGATTTTTCTTTTCGATCTTAGGTTTTAGTTTGCTTTCTTTACGGTTTGTTGCTTTTAGTTGTTTCTTCTTATACTGTGTATAGCCCATAATATTTTTTTTAATAATTCTCTTAATTTGGTTTCCTAATTATAAACAAAACACTTGTCTACTACAGTTCTGTCTAGTTTTAATTTTTTTATTTCTCTATCTGTGATGTAATCGTTAGGTAAAAGTTGGTTAATTAAATCATTATATATCACGTTTAATTAATAGGTTTACAAATAATTGATGTTGAATGTGGAGTAAGGCTAATGAAAGTATGGACACAAATAGTTTGTGAATATAAATATTAGCTTTTGTAGTAAATGAATGAAGTCACGTTGATATCAAATAAGAAACTATTCCATCCATCTTGTTAACTTTAATGCACTGCAAATATTTATTTATTTTGTACAGTAAACTTGTTTCTTTGATTTTAATAGCGTAGGGCAACGTAATGTTTCTATTTTTATGGGAAATTTCATTTTTATTACACCTCGATGTATAGGTGCATGGATCTCTTATTATTGTTTATTAACTTTAATTTTTTTGATTCCGTTTTACCTGCCATAGAGTAAGTGAATTCGATGTTGGCAATTTTTGTTCTGGTTCCCTCATTGTGTTTATAGTATGCGATATTAAATTCTAAATTGTTGATTCAAAGTGTGGCGGCGATCAAGTTAATTTTAAGAATTCATTGCGTTCTGACGATGTTGCCTGAACAACTTATTTACTTAAAATTATGGCATTAAACCGCTATGTTCATTAAAGAGTTGTTTTGTAATGGCCCGTTTTTTATTTAGTACTTTGATTTACGGTTTTATGTATGTTAATTTAATGTAAGTGATATATTTAAAGAAGCGATAGAAGCTACTATCGACGATAAACGATATCGACAGCGTAAATTTTTGTATGAATACTTAGAATTTTTTCATTTTTAAAAATTGACACTTCTATACCTCATATACGAGTACATATCGAAAACAGTAGCAAACTCATGATAGAATCGCAAGTCGAGACGAGCTTGCACGAACGTACGATGTTAGAAGTATGTTTGGGTCGTAGCAACTGGAAAACTGATTTCCTACCACATGGGAAAGAGGCATGAGTTGTATGATTGAATGTATGACTTGTATATTGCTTAAATTACGGTACAATTATCAGTACATTTGAAAGTTTTCTGCATCTATTTTTGACAGACACATTTGTGTCATGGTTATAGTTAAGTTCGCACATAAACAATGTTATGGCGCAGGCCTTTAGGCCTTCACTCTGTAGTTCCCTTAGACATTGATGAATCGATTCCTTCTAGACCATTCGAGACCAAAAATGTATTTCCACTAAAGTTGTTTTATGTAATGTATGTGTATGTGAATATTGAACTATATGTAATCACACAATCACATTTACAAATTTACAATTACAGTTAGTCAAAATGCGGCAAATTTAAAAAATATTGGAATTTTTATGAAAATGTATTTTTGAAGTTTTATAACTGTTTGGGGTATATATATATACTTTATTGCCATAATTAGTTACAACAAAAGTAAAAAAAAATGTGGTTCACAAAGGTGGACTTATCTCTATTGGAGATTTCTTCCAGCCAACCTGTGAGTGTCTACGGAATGCTACTTATAATGAGTAACGTCAAAGCAACCAAAACTGTTATTCATAATACAAACATATATATACCATGAATATACATACAATACAATAAATAAACAGATATATATATATATACATACACATATATACATACATGTAATGCTATAAATAAATATATACGTAAGATGATGATGACAATGTGACATTTATGACGAGTTGCCAACTAGCGCCTGAAAATGTTGCTTCAGGCTACGTTTAAATGCATGAACGGACTGGCTCTGTTGAACTATAGAAGGCAGATGGTTCCACATTTGGGCAGCACGAAAGCTAAATGAGTTGAGCAGGAAGTTTGTGTTGCACTTAGGCAATTCAAGTGTGTCCTAATAGCATGGGCGTAGAGAACGTGAGGAGGGAGGCAGCATATGAAACCGAGATCGAAGGTATTGTGGGGAATTAGGGTATATGTGGCTGATATTGCCAAAACCACCTGTCATTAGAGTTTATATGATATACGGGGATGATAAGTGATAATAAAACGTCCCGGAGTGCTACGAGTAAATAAATACACACTGATTTATAACTTAGACACAATGCAGTAACGAGCTGGCACATAATTTGTATTTCTGTAATTGAAGTGAATTAGTTATGTCTGTTACTCGTAGTATGTTTTTAGTGGGTAGGCCTCCCCCTTCTGGGGAGGAAGGCCCCACATAACCGCCGGCTCTCCGCAGCCGGGGTATGCAATTTAATGCATTTTCGCTCAGCGTAACAAAAAAATTGGATGTCTGTGGAACTCCGTCTACTGCCGATATTTGAACGTGACAACGTCTATTACATGGTAATTTTTTCTAGGTGCAATGAAATTATTTAAAATAAAGTAATGTATAACATTTATATTTTTATTTAATAGTTTGTTTAAATTTTCTGCTTCTGAAGTTATACATAAATTAATTATTATGAGTAATGTGCGTGGCTCCGTGTGGCGTCAGATTCGGCCGTTACGGTGTTTTCGAGAATGACTCCACGCCGTACCAATTTAATAGACGTTGTCACGTCAAAAAAGTTATAATGTATGTTCTTAACAAAACTTTCGACTTTCATGATAACTACATTAATCCAATATTAATAATGTATTGTTAGCACCAATAAACGTTTTCTTTCTTTCTTTCTTTCTTTCTTTCAATAATTTTGGAATCCAAGTTAATGGTCCGGACGGAACCGTTTAACTGTACAACTTTACCACCAAAAACAGTTTCTTCTACATTATCTTTTTGCCATAGCTACCTTAATGAAGAAAATTGCGAAACCCATTTGCGGCTAAGTCTTTATCTACCTACAAAACGTTACAGTTAACAGAACGCCACCACGCCGCAGCCACATCTTTTGAGTAAAGCGTACAGTGTGTAAATTAAGCCTTAAAGTCTTATGACGTTCAAAGTTAGAAGCTTAGCTCTACATGAGGTAATAATAATAATTCCACAGTCCGATTCTCATAACCATCAAAATCGAAATGCACTAATGACAATAGTTCCTGTGCATCTAATTGTTTATAGTATAGCTGCATTTTTCATGATGCAGACAGAGATTGGATCCAGTTGGTACACTCCACGCACACTTTCATTAAATTTCGCTTAAATGGCATCTACGCGTTGGATCTGTGTCCCCGCGCACGCCTTATAAAGGACCGTGTTTTAAAAACCACGTGACATAAGCGACAATGTAGGGAAGTGACGACCCCATCGCCCGCTGGTGGGGCATTTAATGCCCCTTAACTGCCATAAATGCCCCATCAGTGCAGTCAGTCTCCCTCAGGGCAGCTTGTGGCGTGCTGGCGGTGAGTTGTGTCACCGAGGGTACCGATGTGCTTCAGGGGGGCGTATGCCACTCGCCTCTGTCTTGCCTTAACCAGCCGGACAGAGTAGAGTCGCAAGAGCAGATGCTAGAAGGGTGGAAGTGTAATAATGACATAACGCCGACGGCGTCTCAATCGCTGTCGCAGACACACCTCTCTACACCCTTAGCCGTTGCTCTCTTCGCACCAATATTGGTCTGCTTTTTGGGGTGCCTATTTAGTGAGCGGCGAGTCACCACCTGCCATATTTAAATCAATTAATCGAAATGCAATAGGCCACAAACGTTTTGACCACTAATGACAATAGTTTCTGTGCATCTAACTGGGTATAGTCTTTGGCTGCATTTTTCATGGTGCAGATAGAGATTAAACCCAGTTGGTACACTCCACGCACACTTTCATAAAATTTCGCTTAAATGGCCTCTACGCGTTGGATGTGTATCCCCGCGCACGCCTTATAAAGGACCGTGTCTTCAAAGACACGTGATGTAAGCTACAATAATAATAATACATTTCGAACAGATGTACAATTTGTGGTTTAACAAAAAACCGAAAAACTTTCGGTTTATAAATATAGATGAATGTTTGTTACTCTTTCACGTAAAAACTGCTGAATGTATTTTAATGAAACCTTACAATAATATAGCTTGTACATCAGAATGTGGGCATGATCGAAGGTGGGCATGGTACTGTTACGCCGGTGGCTTAGTAAAACTTCAAAAGTGATTTTCTGTGACTTAGAAACGTTTTCAGCAGGCTGAAACGTTTCAGAAGTAGCTCTTTCACATACTAAAAAATCTAAATTACACCCAAGTTACAGTAGTTTTCAGGCGCCTGAAACATGTTTTCAGTACGTTTCAGGCTACCCTCTATCCAACGCCGCAATAACCTGAAAACCCGTTTTCAGGCGTTTTCAGGACCCCTTATGAGCCATTAAGCCTACTTCAGTAAAAGGACATAAATTTAAATAGGAGTGAAAGAGATAGCAATAGTAGAAAGAGACAGATATAGTTGGAACATTCGAGAAGTATTAGAATGAGAAAACATCATTAGAAAGAGATAGACAAACTTAGAATATTCGAGAAAGATAGTACTTACGGGAATATTCGAGTATTGTGTGACAAGGATAGCACAAGGAAGAGACAGTTATACTCGAAATGTCTCGAACGCGCGACGTCATTCCTACGCGCTTATGTATTGGACTACACATTCGAGTGTGTCCGCGAATGTTCTGGCAAAAGTGGCAAGTACCTTAGGGGACTATATAAGGCTGTGTCCGGCCGCCGGGAAGAGTATTGTTTTGCGATACAGTGCGAAAACATCTAAGTGATATTGGAGAACTAAGAAGCGACTTTCAGTGCTTTCAGTGAAGTGATTAGTGACTGTTAGTGTGCTAATTAATAAAAGTTCAGTGTTTTGGTAGACCGCCGTTTGATTTACTGACCCCAGCTCGTAACAGTACATTTTGCGAGGCCCTCTGTTGGTGCAAGAAGGGAATATAAAATAAGATTTTCCATACTATTTGAAATATATTTTCGGCTGTGAGGCGCGAGGCCTTTTGCACCGCGAGGCCGTGGGCGGTGGCCCACACCGCCCACGCCTTACACCGCCTCTGGGTACTCGAAATAATAATCATGCGCAGACGAAATCGCTAGCTAGCTAGCTAGCTGTTTCACACAGTACACGATAGATGGACATGAATTTGCTTACTTTATTTTAATTTAATCCGTTTTGTTTACTTTACTATTTATTTTTGCATTTCATTTAAAACCCACAGCATAATATTTGGTTACTCTTGAATCAAACAATTGGTTTATATTAATAAATAAAAAATATGTAATTATGTTCGAAATTATTGCAACGTACTGAAAATAATATTATTGCGTTCAAGTTAATGTTATTAATTAGTTTAATATCGATGTGAGCTTAACATTGTGCTTTGTTAGTTATTAAATAAATAAAGAAAACTACATAATAACAACAAAAACGACAATACAATATTGTAAAGTCTTGATGAATACTTCATCAACCACTAAGTAAAAGCTCTTGCATAAAATCTATGTAAGTTTAGAGCTTTGCATTCCTAACTACTCCATACTAATATATAATGTATTATAATCTTCCGCAGCAAAAGCCTTACTTTCACGAAATTTGCACAGTAGATTTCGTCTTCATGGCGAGTCCACCGGAACGCTACGCTCTCCCTGATTTAAATAAAAGACCATAAATTTTTGGTGATACGCATTTTAACGCCGTTAGTTAAAACGGCATGAAGGTCAAATAATATTAAGACATTGTATCCAAGGAATCAACTAAATAGGTACGAGTATTGTTAATGTTACCTTTCATAACATCACAATCACAAATTACATATCTATAAATTTTCCCTCAATAATTTTCCTCCCCAGAAGGAGGAGGTCTACCCACTAAAAGCCTCACCGATGGCCGCCTTGGGCGTTGTAAGGGGCTCTCAGGATCAAGTGTCGCATCTGAGGAACCCCGGTCTTTGCTCCCCTGGGTGCGCTAGAGGAGCCCTTCTCGGGGAGGAATGCTCTTGCCGCCTCCCTCCAATCTCCTACGACGTCAAACCGGGGGTGAGGTCCCTCCCGGATCGCCTCCACGGGTGCGAGCTTCGTCGCGCCCGCCAGTGACCCACGGCGGCACGTCAGGCCAGGCTATCTGGCCGCCTCCTTCTAACGGGATCGGCCATCTCCCAATCCTGCTCGGCGGCCTCGGAGGCCACAGCCCTCCAACATCTGATGAGGGACATCCGCCAGCATAGCCGCAATCTACGCTGGCGAAGACAGATCTTACCGCACTCCGCCAGCGTGTGCTGGGCCGAGTCGAGGTCGGATGCGCAGTGGTGGCAATGTGCTCGGTGAGTATCTGAGTCAATCGGTAGGTGACCTCCTTCCCGTGGAGCCAAGCTTCGAGGTGCGTGATATACGAGTATCTATAGAACAGAGTCATTTATTGACACCGCAATCAATGTCCAATTTAAAGCGAGCGCTACAAATTCTTTCTCATACTAATTGAGAAATGAATCCAGTAACAAATAAGTTACGAGTATTTATTTTTACGTAACTTGTAATCTGTAAAAAACGATGAATGCGTATAATTATCGTGTTAAATTATTGTAATTTACTTATTTCAGGTCATCTTGCCTATTCACCCTTGTTGCGTTTTTCAACTGTAAAGGCCAATCGAATTAATTATATGGTATAGTTATGTATATGCGATTTGTAAGTGGAATTTAAAAAACCAGTCAAGTCTGGCACAAAGGTTCTCTCATTGTTTGACAAGTTTGACGCGGCGGTATAATGATCGGCTACTGCGCATCAGCCCGCATGTGAGAGATATTTTGTATGACCTACATAAATTTGTTCCGGTCTGGGAGTACGTGCATGTGAGATTCTATGTTCTGCACCTACGATACAGGAAGATAATCCTACTATAGGGTATTTTTCTTATAAAAAGATATATTTCCAACTGGCTGTGCCCACGACTTCATCCTCGTGGGATCGTTACTTTGGTGTTTCTATACCGATTTCTATTATTCTTTTTTATGGAATAGTTTTTTTTTCTCTTTATTTTAATAGGACTTTTATCCAAACGGATATGTCAGTCCTATCGGAACATATACATAATCATACATAATACGGAACATATTTACAGTTAATCTCAAAGTAGTCGCGGCGGGCACAGTACATTGTATAACATATGGGCCTCTTTGGAAGTTGGCTGGGCTAAAATATTGTGGAACATACCAACATCCATAATATTAATTTTTAATCTGTTGACTAGGAGGTAGACTCTGTACCAGGGTCGTCTGCATGGGTACCTCCGTCTTACCTATTTCCGCCGCCAAACAGCAGGGTTCGCTTTGCTGTGTTCCGGCGTGAAGGGTAAGATAGGCAGTGAAATTACTGGGTACTGTGACTTTACATCTTATGTCACAAGTTGGCAACGTACACTGTGGTTCTTATGAGGTTTGCAGATTTGCTGCAAATCTCGTGGGAACCACATGTACTATAGGCGACTGTTACCACTTACCATCAGGTTGGCAACCTGCTTGTTTGTCAACTTTAGCAATAAAAAAAAAATAGTACTCTCCTAGCATCTTGATAACGGACACATTCCACCAACAAGTGTTGGACTATGGAATAGTTGATAATGTTAACTTTTTTTAATCAGGGATGACTGTTATAAACGTAAAAGAAGACAAATATAATCAGAAAGCTACGAATTGCTAAACTATCGGGAGTTACACGTGTTATTGTGTGTCAACCATAAACGATAGACATATGCTGTCGTGGGAAAATTTTATATATATAAATCTTCTGTACGTGTGTTAGTCATTGAACTCCTCCTAAACGACTGGATTTTGATGAAATTTTTTGTGTGTATTCCAGGGGGTATGAGGATGGTTTATATTCACAATACGGTCATCTAGATATTGTTTTTTGACATTTGAGACGTGGAGACAGGACAATGTCTGTCGGGTCAGCTAGTTTTTTATATATTTTTAAGGAGAACATTTCCGTCATACATGATTTCTGTGTAGCCATAAAGGTTGCACACGCGACGGAAGCTAAAAAAACGGAGTAACTTCTCCCGTTTTTCCAACATTTCCCTTCACTGCTCTGCTCCTACTGATTGTAGCGTGATGAAAAGTATACTATAAGCAGCCCAAAAGTATGATAAATAATTGTACCAAGGTTTCTTAAAATCCGTCGAGTAGTTTTTGTGTCTATAACAGTTATACAGACAGACAAAAATTTTACTGATTGCATTTTTGCATCAGTATCGATCCCTAATCACCCCCTGATAGTTATTTTGGAAATATATTTCATGTATAGAATTGACTTCTCTACAGATTTATTATAAATATACAGTGTGTCCCTGGATAAAGTGCAATCCCGAAAGGGGATGAAACTAGACCATGAATCATTGACTAGAAACATATAAAAAATAAATTAAAAAATTATTGTAGGATTTATTGGTATTTTAAGATTTTCATGTTTCATTAAGGACTCTATGTATCTTCCAAAATAATGGGTCTATTTCTTTGAAATAAAAAAAAAAAACAGTATGCCTAATACCTGGCGATGACCATGAAATAATAAATACTCCGCAAAAAAGTAACTATCTTGGGTAAAAAAATGTATTATTATGAAAAAAATTATTTTTTTAGACGTTTATTTTAAAAAACTTCAAATTACTAAAAAAATGTGCCCTATAACTATGTAATTTATAGCTTACTTTTATTCTTTACCATTTTAGCTTCCAAATAAAAAAAAACACAATGTTCTAACTAAAAAAACACGCTATCTACGAACTTTTAAAGTGGAGCCTAATCGTGTTACCGTTTTTTCCATTGTTTCCGTCCTACTCTGTGCCCTACTCCACTGCCAAATGATGCTGCTTGACCGACTCTACCTTCACGCTTTAAAGATACCCCTCCAGAACTAGCCCCTGCAGCCACAATTCCATTTGAATCAACACAAATAGCTCCTACTGTGTAAAGTCCTTAATGAAACATGAAAATCTTAAAATACCAATAAATCCTACAATAATTTTTTATATATTTTTTTATATTTTTCAAGTCAATGATTCATGGTCTAGTCTCATCCCCTTTCGAGATTGCACTTTATCCAGGGACACACTGTAGATTATGTTTACTTCTCCCGGTGTCTGTCGGATGTTTTATAAATATATGAAGCATCTACCTGTTATCGTCATAAATAAGGAGAAAAATGCAACAATTAAATCACTTTTATTGTATAGGAATCCTCTGAAATATTTGTTTTAATTTAGTGAAAGTTCTTATCTAGATTCCCTACGCTTTCATCTTTATCATCACAGTTCATATCCTTCTTCTCTAAGTGGTACTAGTCTGCCCTAATTGTGTAAGGGCTATTAGGCCTAAGTCAGGTATGGTCACCAGCCAGCTAGCCATCTTGATCAATTCCACACCTTGAATTTCTTTACAAGCGTATGCAGGTTGCCTGACGATGTTTTCGTTCACCTTAGGGAGGTCAGATAAATGTACAGATGAAATTCCAAAAATATATATCTACTATCTAAAAAATATCTAAAATATATACAGGAATCGTCACCAGGCCTCCGACTAGAAAGATCAATGTCGACTCCGCAGCCACCATAAAAAAAAAAACATTTTAGAAGTAAGAAGGATTAGTCATTTACATAACTGAATAAAAATGTGAAAATAGAATGTGTACATTAGGATTATGACAATAGAATTGAAATTTCTGCGAATTGTGATTTGAGATATTACATTTCATAAAGATCGGCAATTGCGTTAGCGATCCATAAATTATTAATAGTATCTATAGTACTGCATATAGATATATATTGTTTAATATTCTCTTTCAAATGTTAAATCTATACTAATATGACAAAGAAGAAATGATGTGTATATGTAATGAATAAGCTAAAAACTACAGAACCGATTTCAAATAATTATCACTATCAGTATGCCATATTAACCCTTATTAACATACACATGTAAATTTTTTACATAAATATTTCTTTGGGTAAATATTTCTTTTCTATGGGAAAACTCGATAAATATTAGATAGATATTGAAAATTCTTTCACCATTAGAAAGCTTCATTGTTATCCTATACGCTATCCCTTTATCTTTACGCTGAGACCGCTAGTTCATATTTAAATTACCTGTAAAAATACACAATAACACGATTAATAAATCCATAGTATCTTATAGATACTGTGGACCAAGGATGGTTATAGATACAGTAGTGGTAGTGAAGACTCAAATCATATCTATTACTATTATATAGGTAGTATGAAACAGCGGCTGCTGCAGCATTACTATTTCATTGATATGTCAAATTTTATAACCGTCTGACTGAGTAGATTACGGTTTAGCAAACCATCAAAAAGAGTATTTAAGACGCCCTTGCTACAGTCGCAAATCGTATGGTTCCTTTAATTTACAGATGCACCATTTTGAGAGAAAGTAAACAGATTATAATGTGCTGCCCATCAGAGAAAGGGCAAGCGAAGAAAAGTCTAATAGAGTGCAGTACGACGCAGGCTGCCCGGCGCGGTCGGACTCACCGCTCTGGACAAACGGCATTTAAGCAAGTGTATTTGAGCAGACATTATTGTGCTTATTTTAAATGAACTATCCTCGTCTAAAAAAACGTGATGGTGAATGTGAAAAGTAAAATATTTTGTTGTTAATTATGATGTTTCAGTACTGTTGTTTGTTTACTAATATCAAATTAAAGACGAAAACGTAAGTATTGATTCATTATTTAATTTGTAAAGTAAGAAAGTGTATTTGCAATAAAACGAATTTTATGAAAACGTATTTCGAACAAAGATATACTTCGATACAACGATAGTTTCACATAATTATAATAAGTAATTTTCTCTAAATAAAACTGTTAATTGTGCATAATAGCATATATCGTAGATACAAAAACAAAATACAAAGACATGGCGGTATGAGTATATGCCCTTTGTCACAAACTCAGTAACAATGTTAAGCTGCATTAAAGTAATTCGATTCAGGTTAATAAACTACGCCTGCATTATTAATGTGAATAATTTTCTGTCGATAAATAATAAATTATGTAACTTTTTACGCTTTTGTATAACTCAATTTTTGTTTGTCTGTTTGTTCAAATGTAATTTTCATTGGTTTGGAAATTCACACGTGTAGCATTATACACAATTTCTTATAAAATGTAAAGTATATATGGATTATATATATTTCTACACTATGGCATTAGGTCAAAACCTGTAATAATAGTTGTAAATAATGGAAATAAATAAATGATTAAAAATAAATATGTAGTTACAGGGCTGAAACTTTCAACAAACTTTCGTGATCAGTAACAATGCATGTTATTTAACCGCCATCGTGGATTTTGATTTCTTTTATTGAAAAAATACCTTTTCTTTACGTTCATAATAAAAGTATAGAATTCTTATCTTATTAACCGACTTATAAAAAAGCTCATAAATATTGGTAATTTTTTTTAACTTTATTCAAATATGACTTTATAGAAAGCTCTTTTGAATTTTCCCTACCACCCATTCAGTACGTACCTAATTTTTAGCTGATAAGAAGAATGGACGCAAGAAACTTATCAGCTTTATCAAAAGTATTAACAACATTTACAATAAATTATATCGTTACCATACAACGTACATATGTGTTTACAATTTAGACGGAAAAACAAATATTTACACTTTAGAATGTAATGTCTTCAAATTAGCACCAAGCATTGGCATCATTTAAATAATCATTGAATTTGTAATAGCCCTTACTGATTAGCGTCTTTTTAACATGTACCTTGAACTTATGAAAAGGCAATTCAGCTACACTATGTGGAATCTTGTTACAAAAATTTACAAATTTGACCATAAGCGATCTAGTTTTTTGTAGCCTATACTTTGGAACGGCATGTTTATTTTTATTTCTTGTGTTTAAATTATGTATTTAAATTAGTATGAAATGAGTGACAATTTTTATACACATAAATCAAATTTTCATAAATATACTGGCCCACTAAAGTCGTTATATTAATATCTTTAAATAAATCTGTAGGAGAATCCCTTACTCTTAAATTAAGTACAAATAGCGCAGACTGAAAGAACTGAAGAAAAAATACTTTCTATGCTAGCAGCCGACCCCCATAATAGTAAATCATAGGACATAACACTGTGAAAATAACTAAAGTATATTAATCTTACCGTTTCAACATCTGTAAGTTATCGTATTTTTTTTTTACAGCATATGCTGCAATTATAAAATTTTTATCTTATTAACCGACTAATAAAAAAGCGGAGTAATAAAAAAGATTAGTAATTAATATTTAGGTGATTAGTTATTTATATTTAGGCGATTAGGATTTAGTCATCTACGCTGGCCCAGTGCGACTTGGTTGACTGACCTATAAGCAGTATAAGGCTTGTGTTATGGGATCTAGGGTAACGGATAGACATACATATATTACACACCAGCGGACCCGACAGACTTCGTCCTGTCAAAAAGATTTGTACAGTGGCAGTTTTTTGTTCCTAATTATTTTATAGATAATGTCGCATAGCCAACCAAATCGCAAAAAAAGTCTTAATGACCTATTACATTTTGTGGCTATTCAATTTTGGAACGTGACATTAAATCCTCCAACGATGAATTCTGTGCTCCAACGCACGCACGCACACTGTTTTGATAGATATGATTGAATTTCAACTATATGAAGCGTTAATAAAGCGCAAATTGACTCTTTGATGTTAGGAACACACCTTCATTGCTTAGACAACAGTGAGTGCTTGCAATATGAACTTTATACAATAACAATAAAGCTCAATTCGACTGTACGTTTTAGTTAGAAAACGTTTGCATGGGAAAATAAAAGGGCTCTTTTTAGGGTATTTCCGATAATTATTCGAATTTTCCTCATTGTAAAAACCCTACTTGAACTTCAACGAACATTAACAAAAAAGAATTGGCCAAATTGGTCCAGGCGTTGTTGAGTTATGAGCTTACCAACACATTTTGCGATTCATTTTTATATATAAGATATAAGAAGATACATGCATAATATAGTAGAGAAACACATGTTTGTATTGTCTAATGACAAAAAAACTGTGAACGTTGTGTATAAAGACATTTTGTAGTAGGTATATTATATATTTACATAAGCATTTTGCACCCGTGCGAAGCCGGGGCGGGTCGCTAGTAAAATAATAACAAATGTTTGTAGTAGACAACCCTTATCACTTAGGGGTATGAAACCGCCCCGACTTCGTACGGGTGTAATGCTGACACTAAATACACTACAGAAAACTGTCAACGTTGTATATAATAAGTTATAGTGTAAAAATCTAAAAAACACACTTTTAAAATTAATTGAATTAATAAATTAAAAATAAAACTGTAGTAATCAATAAAAAAATTGATATTATTGAACAAAACACGTGGGGTGCTTATATTATTATTGTATGTATATTATGCTATTACAAGCTTTTATATTAGCTTCACTTGTAACTATGTAAGAAAATCTTGGAATCTTAATTTGACCCACATCCCGGTCTCTGATTGAGCTGAAATCTTGCATGCACGTGTAAGTCGGATGACAATGTATGGTTATGTATGTGACGTCATTCTAAATCCAACATAGCGGCAGTACCAAGATGGCGGACCAATTATTTATAATGCACCCCTACAATATGGGTATCAAATGAAAGGGCTTGCAAAGAACACCTCGATAAATAATGTGACGTCACTCTTAATCCAATATGGCGGACTTCCTTAAGATGGCGGACCAATTATTTATAATGCACCCCTACAATATGGGTATCAAATGAAAGGGCTTGCAAAGAACACCTCGATAAATAATGTGACGTCACTCTTAATCCAATATGGCGTACTTCCTTAAGATGGCGGACCAATTATTTATAATGCACCCCTACAATATGGGTATCAAATGAAAGGGCTTGCAAAGAACACCTCGATAAATAATGTGGCGTCACTCTTAATCCAATATGGCGGACTTTCTTAAGATGGCGGACCAATTATTTATAATGCACCCCTACAATATGGGTATCAAATGAAAGGGCTTGCAAAGAACACCTCGATAAATAATGTGACGTCACTCTTAATCCAATATGGCGGACTTTCCCAAGATGGCGGACCAATTATTTATAATACACCCCTACAATATGGGTATCAAATAAAAGGGCTTGCAAAAAACACCTCGATAAATAATGGACGTCACTCTTAATCCAATATGGCGGACTTTCCCAAGATGGCGGACCAATTATTTATAATGCACCCCTACAATATGGGTATCAAATCTAAAGCTTGGTTTTTTAGTCGGAAATAGTATAAATCTAAAATAGTAAGTAAATCTCGCGACAAGATTTTATATGTAAATGTTTATTTTGTTCTTTTTGGCGCACTTAATAAAAGCTTGTATAAAAAAAAAATACTTTTATTATACACTAGCTTTTGCCCGCGACTTCGTTCGCGTGGACTTCAGGTTCGTCCCGTCTAGTCTAGTAATAAGTAAGAAATACGGTAACTAAGCACTGCAGAGCCCTAATCATAGGCCTATAGGTAGCTACTGTAGTATTGATCTATCTTGTAGGATTCAGTCAGCGTTTGCAATGTAAGCGCAAAAAATGTGTTTTTTTACGACCTCACATTAGAAACCTCAAAAATTGTAGCCTATGTGTTATTCTGATGTATAAGCTATATTGTGGTAAAGTTTCATTCAAATCCATTTAGTAGTTTTTACGTGAAAGAGTAACAAACATCCATACATTCATACTTACAAACTTTCGCCTTTATAATAGTAGTAGGATATAAACCTTCCTCTTCAATCACTCTATCTATTTAAAAAATCCGCATCAAAATCCATTGCGTAGTTTTAAAGATTTAAACATACATAGGCATATAGGGACAGAGAAAGCGACTTTGTTTTATACTATGTAGTGATTCTAGCACCATTGTATTTATGTGAGAATAGTGAGATAGAAGGTATTTTTTTTAATATTAATAATTCACAAATAAATCGTTGACGTAATTCACATTATTCATAGCTATGAAATGCCTGGCGGAGAGTGACTGGAAAACTACATTACGAGAATGTGACAAGAAACTGTCAACTGAATTGAGCATATATCGAAAGAATGTTTACTTTGAATTTGCAAATGCCAAGAAAGACGATACATGAATTATTCGCATGCGACGTCGCGCTTAATCGTAAATACGCACGATTATGTAAACGTGATGAACGGTCTTGTCTTATGATGATTCGATGACCTGATGAAGTTGTATTTCAACATGTTCAGATGCGACATTTATGATATTCTTTTTTTAATTTTATGACCCGGTAACATAGACTTTTAAGTCATAACTTATTAGGAAAATGTTCGTTACTTTGAAGTCGCCGCCTCGTACGAGATAGTACGGTAGCCTCGTACGATCCGTATGGCCATTATCCGCTGCAGGCTCCGCAGCAGAGCTCTGCAGCGGGGGGACCTCGCGCAGTCTCTCACGAGGGCCACGGATCGCACGACGCCCTCGTACAAGCAGCGAACTTCATCCCTCGGTCTCCCGGAATTGGGTAGCAGGCGATGCAACGCGCCCGCCACCCTTTTTACTCGGGGGACCAACCGCACGAAGTGCTCCTTGAAACTCCAGTGGCGGTCCAGGGTGAGGCCCAGGTACTTGATGTACCGCCCCACCGGGACCACCGCGTCACCCACCCGGATCCGGCAGCTGGGTGGTTCCCGGCGCCTCGGAAGGCCGTGGAACAATAGCGCCTCAGTTTTGTGAGGCGCCGGCGGATCGCCCGCACGACACATGCCACCCCAAGCTAGGCAAGCCTGAGCACCCTGAAGTCGGCCCCAGCCGTCACGACGAGTGTCGTCAGCGTAGCAGACGACGAACACTGTGTTATGTTTATATATAGCATTACCCTTTTTTTTTTTTTTTTTTTTTTTTTTTTTTTTTCCCCTACCCACTAAAAACCTCAGGGATGGCCTTCCTCAGGCATGTAGGGAGCCCCCGGGAACACAAAGGCCACTTCCGGGAACCCCCAGCCTCCGCTCCCCTCTCTAGAGGGGAGCCCTCCTCGGGGGAAGCTACCACCTCCCCCGGTCCCCTCCACCGACGACGCCCCCCGGCCACGGAAGGGGCGTGGTCCATCCCGGGTCGCCGTAGCGGTCGCGACTTCCTCGCGCCCGCCGGCGACCCGCGGCGGCGCCGCAGCTGTGCTACCGAGCCCGGCGCCGATATAGCATTACCCTACTGGAAATCTCGACTACTTTCCTATAAATTAAAGTATTGTTAATGTTAAACCAACAATCAACAATAAAAAAATACGCGTGAATTCTTTAACTTGTCTTACCTAACATTCTTAACGTATATACTATATGATAACCGAAACATATCCCAGTGATTATGTACCAGTGATTTAGTTGATTTTTGATTTTGATATGTATGTACTAGCTTTTGCCCGCGACTTCCTTCGCGTGGACTTCAGGTTCGTCCCGTCTAGTCTAGTAATAAGTAAGAAATACGGTAACTAAGCACTGCAGAGCCCTAATCATAAGCCTATAGGTAGCTACTGCAGTATGCTCCTATAAACTACATTTAACGATCTTTTTCCTTTTGTGGGGTATTCCTAAGAGATAAACATATACCATCACGGACTTTTTGTAGACCTTTTTAAGTTGTACAATACTGTAGTAAATTGTTTTGATCTATCTTGTAGGATTCAGTCAGCGTTTGCAATGTAAGCGCAAAAAATGTGTTTTTTTACGACCTCATAGAAACCTCAAAAATTGTAGCCTATGTGTTATTCTGGTGTATAAGCTATATTGTGGTAAAGTTTCATTCAAATCCATTCAGTAGTTTTTACGTGAAAGAGTAACAAACATCCATACTTACAAACTTTCGCCTTTATAGTAATAGTAGTAGGATAGGATATCTTGCTCAAATCTGTCGTCATAACTGCACTGTTTGAAGCACTTATATAATAATTATATACAGATAGGTGGTGTGATGTGGGTGAAGAAACTAGGTAATGCTTGTTCACTGTCCATCATACCAGAACATCTAATGCGGCAACATCTACATTGTATGTAGATGAATTATGTATACCCATGATAATTTATTTTTTTAAGTATCCATATGTTTAATTATTATGTTTACCAGTCTTTTGTTGATCACTAATGCCATTGCGCGTGATATATCTACATTTCATTATGAATTCACTGGTTTATAACAGCAACAAAATGGCGATGAAATCTATATCATATCAACCATAAACATTTGTTTATTTCTGTCGAAAATTAAGAATGAGTTGCAGCGTAAGGTCTTTTAGAGTGCTGTGGCTCTACCATGAGATTATTTTTTTTTTTTGAGATGCTTTACTGGCCTGGATTCTAGTCCTTTAGGCCATATCTTGTATGGACCATGAGATTAGTAATTTGACGTATAGTGAAGTACAGACGTCATGTCAATTGAATAAGAAAAAATAGTACCATTATGTTTCCGCTAGGGGCGCTGTACGAGTACTCACAAATATTCTTTAATCGCTTTTATATCGGCCAGTATACTTTCACATGGGTCGAGTGTTCTGTCAATTCCACGTGTGTCAATGTTAACGTTTTCTTTGCATAAGGTCGTGAGTGGATTAAAGAGAGCTACTGACTCACGGTTCGCTTCGTGTAATAACATGGAGGTCAACAGCCGGCTGTCCAAACAAAATCGACAGACTCATTTTCGTTTCATGTTTGATGGCCACTCGAGAATTTTCACCGAATAATTTCTAATCGAGTCACAATAATAGACTTTCGCTTCCAGATCGAAATAGAATTATGACATTGTTCTGTTGAAATAGATTTCTGGGGCCTTTCACCATAATCATAAGCCACGGTTATGTTTGGGTCGCAATTATTACACGATTAGTTCAATTGAACAAAATCGGGAATTCGATATCTTTTAATCGAAAACATATTCTTAACAGAATTGGTTTAAGCAGAATTGCATTTTATTAAACACTATAGCTGGTGCTCGGGACTTCGTCTGCACACGTGGTAGATATTTTCCTACTTACTTGATACTTGTCGCCATATTTTGGACAAATCACACAATCCCTACTAATACATTCGAGTTTTAATGAAACTTTACAATAATATAGCTTATACATCTAAATAACACATAATAAGCATAATGCTTGGGGGTTACATTCAAGTATAATTGTCCAAATGTTGAAACAGCCAAATTCCTAGGCATAATAATTGATAAAAAATTAGACTGGAAACGTTAACCAAAAAAATTAGTAGCCTAGCTTATGCCATGTATGTATAAGCTTGCGTCGACCGTAAATATAGATGCTTTACTTATGGCATACTATGGCATGATTGAGTCTGTACTGAGATATGGTATAATTTTCTGGGGAAACTCTACATATAAAGAAGTTGCGTTCAAGTCACAGAAAAGATGTATTAGAGCCATGTTTGGACTGCAAACTACGGACTCTTGTAGACCATTTTATACTAAATATAACAACTTAACGTTTCCATCATTATACATCCTAGAAGTGGCACTATTTGTCCGCAGTAACTTACATCTATTCTCGACATTATCGGATAAGGTACATAGATCCCGACGCAAAGGAGATAAAATTATAGTCCCATTGGTAAAAAAATAATTATTAGTAAAAAGTATCATGTGCATGGCTCCAAAAATCTATAATAAGATTCCTGAAATATATAAAACTGAAAATAAAAATACATTTCGTGCCAAAGTAAAAAAGTTGTTGATAGATAAATGTTATTATAGTGTGCAAGATTTTCTAAATGATAAATTATAAAATCTATCAACTATTAATCAAGATCTTTATTAATATTCAATTTAATTTTTTTTAATTATAATTTTATTTAAGTTAGTTTTCCTATTGTATTGACATGATTATGATTTTGTAATTTATACTAGCTAATAAATTTCTCCAAATTTGACATATATGTATAAAATTCAGATTAGGTTATTAGAAATTATTAATAAATCTGACATCGTTATTCAATTATGTAATTCAATTAAAATTAAGTGCATGTACCTAATTAGATATTATTATTAAATTTGACATCGATCTTAAGTTATGTAATTGACATTCTGTATATTAATTGACAGTAGTACCTAATTAACATTCTCATTTATCTCGAAATTAATTTTGTAACTCATGAAAACAATATTTGCATGCTGACATATGTAAAACATGATGAACTTTACCTATATTATTATAACAACCAATATATTCTCCAAATGTATATGCGCTCATGTTTAGCAAATAAAAATCTGAATCTGAATCTGAATCCATTTCATTTGCTTTTATGATTATGAGAATGTTCATTTGGCCATTTTATTTTATACCATCTGACACCAAGATTAAATCAATCAAAATCAAATCAAAATAATATTTATTCAACATAGACCTTTACAGGCACTTATTGACGTCAACAAACAAAACAAAAAAAGCTTAAGTATAAAAAAAAAAAAAAAAAAAAAAAAAAACAAAAACCTTGTCCGTACGTACGAATAAGGAAAAAAAAAGAAAAAATATATGACTCGACACCTGTTCGGAAATTGGGAGAGCCTTCTCGAGAAGAACAGGCAAGAAACTCTGAAGGTCTATTTTTTATCTCCTCTTTTCAATGTTAATAATTATAATAATATAATATAAAAATACAACATAGTATAAGATACAATCATACCTAATACGATTACAGTCGTATGTATGTTTACATACACATATAAAATAATACAATATTATAAATAATGTTACCAAACATGGCTCTATGAATAGTGTCCCTATTCCCAAATAGTGTGATCATTAAGATAGTCACTTACTTTATAATAACCTTTACTCATGAGTGTCTTTTTGATATGGTTTTTAAATTTATATAAAGGCAAATCAATGACACCTTGCGGAAGTTTGTTAAACATAGATATACATTTCCCCAAGAACGAACAGCTAGTTTTATGGAGTCTGAACATTGGAACGGCAAGTTTATTTTTATTTCTGGTATTCACATTATGTAGATCACTGTTTTTATTGAATTTATTATAGTTACTATATACAAAAACTAAATTATCATATATATATTGACTAGCTAAAGTTAAAATATTAATTTCTTTGAACAATTCTTTTAGGGATTCTCTAGCCCGTAAACAGTAAATAGCACGAATCGCTCTTTGTTTTGTGTGTCGAATCGATTGTGACTAATACTGGTCTGGGAGCTACCGACAGAGAACTTTTCATAGAGAACTCTCCCGCTGCCATCACTACATACTCCATCTTAAGCACCCAGCATAAAGTTAATCAGAGAAGCTGAATCTGCTCTGATTAAGCTAAAGAAACTATCGACAGGGTTTATTGCCCAGGAAGAGCACGGTGTGTAAGACAACAGTATCTATCTTAGGGGCCGGGGTGGCTACCGTGAGGTGCCAACGCACTTCGACCCATTATGGGTCTTTTGTGCTACCCCATTAGTTCCTACTCCTTAATGTCGTTAGACAGTTACTTGACCACCGTCAGTCCAATCAATCGTGCTCAAGAGCCTGATTATGTCCCTTGGTGGCATTACGCTAAAGTCGTTGGGTTTTGGGTATCCAATCCCTATCAACCTTTGCCTACTTCCGGCCAGAGCATCGCAGTTGCACAATAGATGTGTCATGAAGACAACAGTAAAGAAAACAATGATGTATTTTGCCGAGTGCTGCTTTGTCAAAGAGGCCCATGCACAGAAGGTACACGTGACTGAAATCAAGAACAAGTCCGGAGGAGTGCCGAGAATGGCCAAAGTTCGAAATGACCATAACTGATGTAACATTAAAGTGACTCATATCTTCAAAAAACTCACGTACACAAACAATGTGCACGTATTTCTAAAGACCTTGGCTCTACCAAAAGGAAAGAAAGGAAGGGGTCACCTCCCTATATCTCGTGGTGGAACAGCACGGCGAAATTAAATAATGACCCAACAACCCAAGACAATGTATTGGCTCCCTTTTTTTTTAGGGGGAAATGCATTATGCACCTTGACACCGCGCTGGCTAGGCGGGGCCGTATGTGGGGCTCTCCGGTCTGAGAGGACCGGCCTACCCACTAAAAACCTCCAGTGTTCTCTAGGCCCATGCGGGGCACATGACTGGCTGCGCTTTCACGATTCTACCGCCATGTGCTCCGGGGCCGGCTCAACCTAGAACTGAGGGGCTATCGCACTAATAAATCGCAACCGAAGCGCAACCAAACCGTTCGGCTTAACCAATCCGAACGCCATAATATCACGTCATCGATATTCTAGCTCTCGGATTGGTTGAGTGGAACGATTTGGTTTCGTTTCAACTGCTATTCGTTAGTGCGATTGCCCCCCTGATCGAGCCAACTCCAAGGACTGTATTGGCTCCCTAAGATGATAAGATCTAATCTAGCTCAATGTGCGATAAAATGAAGTCAAAAAATATTACTATTAAACTCTGCACAAGTTAAGTATGCTGTTTTGACACAGATTAATATTTTATATTTATAGGTATATATTTGGGAATTAAACAGTAAACATTTTACATAAAGGCTACACATAAATTGATTTATCATACACCAGTGAAGTTTCTATTTAATTACTAAAACATGTTTAAAGCAATAATTTAAAACAACAAACATGGAGCGCTATGGGTCACGGATAATAGCACGAATACTGCTCTTAAACTTATCAATATGTAACAAAAAAATATTGACAGACCCAAAATGATCGTTACAAAAAATGGCCTTCAAATTCGCGGGGCTCCCCCTCCACCGCGCGGTGTGCTACAGTCTTTACTGGGCGTAATAAATTCTTTGATCCTTTAGCTATCCAGTGGTGTGATTGGAATTTGCATGGGGAAGATAGATATGTAGCTACAACACTAAACTGTATCCCCCGATTTTGTTATCATTCGATTTTTTGATTTGCGTCCCTATGGAAGCAATTTTAAAGACGTATTCACATCAAAAAGAACATGAACGATCAAAAACAGTGTTCTTACAATAATTTGTTCGTCTGAGTGGGAGGTGATACAACGATACACTCCTAGAGTTCCGTCGAGGGTATCTAAACGGAATTTGAATTAGTAAAAATGGAGAATCCAAATAATTGTTTATTAATTTAAATACGTATTTCCATACGTCGAGTTTCCAACGATATCAAAGCAGGAAGCATACAATCATTATAATGTTTGAAAGTAAGAAACTTTACGAACTTATTCTGGATTCGCTCAATTTGATTTATGTATTTTTTATACTGAGGGTTCCATACTGTAGATGCATATTC
The DNA here is from genome assembly GCA_036419045.1 of Scirpophaga incertulas. Classification (NCBI taxonomy): domain Eukaryota; kingdom Metazoa; phylum Arthropoda; class Insecta; order Lepidoptera; family Crambidae; genus Scirpophaga; species Scirpophaga incertulas. The sequence continues at coordinate 19,113,681 of CM071640.1, forward strand.
TAAGATGGAACGTACAAATGAGTTATATAGTAACACTAGCTGACCCGCGCCCACTTCGTTGGGCATAATATTAATAATCCCCGAAGCGAGCACGAAAGCGAACTGAATTAAACCCGAAGCCATCGCGCGCCGTCCGCTGATGATGATGATGATGATGATGACACTCAGCAATAATGTGACTTTCTATTGGTGAAAGAATTTTTAAAATCGATGATGATGATGATGACACTCCGCAATAATGTGGCTTTCTATTGGTGAAAGAATTTTTAAAATCGCTTCAGTAGATCCCGAGATTACCCCTTACAATTTAAAAAATATACAAACACACAAACTTTACTTCTTTATAATATTAGTATAGATTAGTGTAGAAATATTCCCTTCCAATCCGAAGAACAAATCCCAGCATACGATACGCTTTAGAGCAACAATATTGTCATAATGCAACGAAGAAGACTTCAACGAATCTTTCACTTCACTTAACCTATCCAACGCGATATTATTTATTTGATATGCAAATTTATAGGATTCGTTTTCCGTGAAAATACAAATTACTATTACAGTATAAAGTTTATCGAGATCGTTTTGCAAAAGAATGGCATCAATAAGAGCTTTTACAACTATAAAAATCTTCATAACATCAGCATTAAGAAGCACGTTTGAATGTTTGAATACGGAAGTCAAACTTTTTCAAAACTACTTTTGATATTTTGACAGATGAAATATGTGAATAGGTTAGGTTAAGTTAAACACATTCCGTACACATCTACATTATTGCATCAGTCAGCCTGTCAGGATAGTGTAGGTAAATAAATATTCAGCTCCAAAAAACAAATGTAATATGTTACGCAATTGATCATAGAACGTCAGAGGAACGCAACGCAATCTTCCTGTTAGTGACGATGCTCAAAATTTTCCCACCTCTGCTTGTTTAGGTATAACACATGTGTGGTTCCGAGATATGAGCTTGCATTGTATTTGCGAAGGGAAATTAGGGCACGTGCTAATACTTGTAAAATACGTGTTCAGAAACGCGTCTGGTTTCTGTGTGCTTCCTTTCGAAAGACGTAGATAACCGCAGCCGAAATTCCCAGTTGTATATTCAATTTGTTTAATTCTTAACTGTAATTAGGACTTTGATTAGCAATAACATTCAAAAATCCATTGTAAAGATAAAACACAAATCAAGATATTTATTTTATTATCTGACTAACTGACCCGTGCCCAGTTCGTTGTGTGGGGCATAATATTAATAATCCCCGAAGCGAACACGAACGCGAACCGAATTAAACCTAAAGCCATCGCTTTTTTTTTCCTCAGGAGAGGAGGCTGAGAATCCATCATGGATACCAACGCAACAGGCAAGCAGGGATGCGTTGATTATGTCGGACTCCTGGTACTGTCGAGGCGGCTCGACTACACAGACCTACCGACTAAACTCAGCCTAGCCTTTGGTCCTATTGACCCTACTGGCTTTATTGACGAGGGAGCCGCACCTCAGGAGAGGCACGGTTAGCGCTGCCCCATGTTGAGGGCATATGCGCTATAAGAAGGCACGAATCTCCAAAGTGGGACCGGCCTGTACTGACGGGAACCTACACGTGGCTAAGCAGAAGGCTGCCGATTAGGGGTTGACAAGGGGGGGGCGACGACTCAGACGCCGCCGCTTGCAGGTCTAGAAGTTCCTGCGTGAGTTGGTTAGGGGGGTCGCTAAGGACATGTCGCGGTCTACGTATCCTCTGCCGGTAGTGACTAGTGTTGCCTTGAGACTGGCTCACAGTTAGTGGTGTTGACGGGTGAAACCATCGCACGCCGTCCGGCGCTTTGACTACATATTACAATTGTATGGCAAGTCAACGTTTGGCGGCTCAGCTAGCCGGCAAACGTTGACTTGCCATATAAATTACTTCTAGGGAATTTCTAGTATAGAAAAAAATTAACTAACTTATTAAAATTACTATTAAAAAATAGTTGTGATGATAAAATTGTGAAAATTTAGGATTGTGTTTAATTTTTAATGCCACATTATAAAAAAGAAATTGTAGAGAAAATTAAATATCAAAAGTGGACTACTCTTATCGCATAGGGATATGAAAATCCTTATTCTTACTAGTTCTTATTAATATTATAAAGTGAGTTTGTTTGTTTGTTCCGCTTTCACGCCGTTTCACTGAACCGATTGCTTTAAAATTTTGCAGACGTAAAGATAAAAGTCCGGATTAAATAAACGGCTACTTTTTATCCCGGAAAAATGGACCCCGGATAAAGGCTTCGCTCAAAAACTACTGCCCAGTTTTCATGCGGTTTTCATCAATAGATAGAGTGATTCTTGAGCAAGGTTTTGCGGTATTTTTTATCTCGGTAAAACGGATAGTCCCACGGGAAGCGCGATAAAACCGTCGCGCCATAAACCGACTTCCGTGCATATGTAGCCGTGGGCAAAAGCTATGAGCCTTAACCCTCTATAGACCCAATCCCGAAATCCAAGCGGGCGAAGCCGCGGGCAGAAAGCTAGTATCTTTATAAAATGTAGCCTATGTGTTATTGTGATGTATAAGCTATATTATTGTAAAGTTTTATTAAAATCCATTCTGTAGTTTTTACGTAAAAGAGTAACAAACATACATCCATACTTACAAAGTTTTGCGCTGATATTATTGGTAGAGACATAAATGTTCATACGTATTATGAGAACAGAGGGCGCTATGTCTTTTGTTGGCTCAAATCAGTTGCCCTAAATTAGATCTGCAAAAATAAACCTTACTCGCTTTGTTATACAATCAAAAATATGTGTCAGTATGCAAAAATGCCAATTAAATTGGTATTTTTGTAGTAGAAAAGTCAAAAGGTGTGTTGTGATACCACTCCGCACTGGGTCAGCTTGAGTGAAGATTAATCATTATAGACTTAGCAAAATATATCATTCGACAAAAGCACCTTGTCAGTTCCATGAGAATATCAAATAATTTAAAAAGTTAATTTTTGGCTGTCAAATTTTGTGTAATAAGAGTTCTAATATAAAAAAGTCGAGGATGAAACAAATTCCAAATTGTTAATCGAAAATAAAATAAAATAATCGAATGGATAATTACATCGGAATATGTAAAATATAATGCCATGTACCACTATTCTTAATTTATCCGACAACTTGCTTGAAAAAATTGCCCTAACTTGTTTAGAGCAGGCTTGTTCCCCTTAATGGGACGGATATGAACGGTGGTGAATAATGATGGAAGAAACGTATCTTTGTTGAGATTGGATCATTTGTATCCGGATCAGTACAAAGATTCGAATCAGTAAAGTGCTTCATTTGCATCAGTGACTCTGAACCGATTTAATCGTCACGTTCAGAGTCACTGATACAAATGATGCAAATTGCCATTGTCAATCGTGTAAGCGTCGCGTATCGAATGAAACCGAGATGCAATTGAGCGACGTGATCCGAAGCGCTCCGACTCTGGGGGCGTACTCTTAAAACCGATATTCGATATATCGTGGACTTCGTCGTGTCGTATCCTACTCTTAGTTACTATCGTTTAAAGCATTCCACCAAACGATCGAACGAATGATATTAATTTTGACATAAGAGAGCCTCGAATGACAACGATGAATTGAATTTGACAGACGAACATTCGCAAAATATACGTCAAATTTGCGAAAAGTAATACGATACGGTTTGAGGTGTTGTTGTAATCATCGTAAATTTGACGTTTATTTCGCGAATGTTTGTCTGTAAATTCAATTCATCGTTGTCATTTGAGGTTTTCTTATGTCAAAATTAATATCGTTCGTTCGATCGTCCGTTGAAATGTTTTAAATGATAGTAACCAAGAGTAGGATACGACACGACGAAGTCCACGATATATCGAATATCGTTTTTAAGAGTACCCCCACTGAACTATTTACTTATCTCAATCGTGCGAGCGCCGCGTGCCGATTGAAACCGAGATGCAATTGAGCGAATGATTCGTTAGAAGCGCTGTTGGAGATTTGAATCAGTGAATCACTTGGAAGAAACGACTCACTGAGTCGTTTCTGTAAAGATTGGCACATCTCTAGTGGTGTCTGTAAAGTACTGTATTATCGGAACAACTTTCATAGATATTTATTTATTTAATCTTTATTGAACTATAAAATTGCAGTCGGCGGATTTAACGCCACAATTTCTTCTCAACCACTCAACCAAAGAAAATTGTAGACTTTAGTAAGGCGATGGAAAGAGAAAGAATAAACACTTATAAATATAGATACAGCTTTCCTAAATAAACTTAAAAATATATATACATAAAAACGAGTGGTTATTACCTATACCGGTTTCAAAATGTCGTCATCCCTGATATGATATATATGTACCTTAGTCGTGGTTTTTATTGTATACTAGCTTTCTGCCCGCGGCTTCGCCCGCGTGGATTTCGGAATTGGGTCTATAGAGGGTTAGGTCATAGCTTTTGCCCACGGCTACATATGCGCGGAAGTCGGTTTATGGTGCGAAGGTTTTATCGCGCTTCCTATGGGACTATCCGTTTTTCCGAGATAAAAAATACCGTAAAACCTTGCTTAAGAATCACTCTCATCCATTGATGAAAACCGCATGAAAATCTGTGTAGTAGTTTTTGAGCGAAGCCTTTATTGCGCATCCCGTGGGATCTGTCGATATTTCTGTGATAAAAAGTACCCTATTATTTAATCCGGACTTTTATCTTTACGTCTGCAAAATTCCAAAGCAATCGGTTCAGTAGTTACGGCGTTTCACTTTCACTTTAGGGTAGGCTAATTGGTGTAAGTATCCGAAATATTTACTTCATAATCAATACATACATAGTATAAAACAAAGTCGCTTTCGCTGTATGTCCGTATGTATGCTTAGATCTTTAAAACTACGCAACGGATTTTGACGCGGTTTTTTTTAATAGATAGAGTGATTCTTAAGGAAGGTTTGTATGTATAATAAATGCATAATTTAGTAGAGAAACACTGATAAATTTAAAGGTTTCTAATGTGATGTCGTAAATAAGCAAATTTTCTGGCGCTTATATTGCAAAAAAGCTGGCTGAACCCTACGATATAGACCAAAATAATGTACTATAGTATTGTCCACTTTAAAAAGTTCAACAAACATTGCACCCGTGCGAAGCCGGGGCGGGTCGCTAGTAATTAATAAATACATAATAATATGACGGCTAGACTGAGACTGAATAGTATTTTAATCTCAGTCTAGTGTAGGCGTAGTAGTCATTTGAAGACGACTTTATTTTGAACACAGTGAATCGACAATGAGGAACTTTCCACAGGAAGTCACAGTAAACTTGTGAGCCTCCGACTAGCTCTTCATTGCAGCAAATAAAAGACTCCGGCAAATGTAATTAGTATATCTTTACAATTTTTATTCTCGATCCAAAAGCTCTATCTGTTTGACAACCCTTGTCATGTGAGGAACACCGTCTAAAGTATTTACCAAAAATTATAAAGTACAAAATTGGACCTATAACGATGTACCTGTTACAAGGGTTGGGGATACAGTAAAGGAATTGAAAATGAAACACTTGTATATACAGGTTAAATAATAATAATAATCTTTATTTGCAAAAACCATTTTTCTTATTCTAGTTATGACATATTATAAACATATTTCAGAAATAATATGTAGTTCTATAGCCGTTCATAACTATCAGCATCCATTACCGAACTAGATATAGATCTGTATTTCGGTTTCTGGCGCCTCTAGCCTCGAATACTCTGCTTAGCATATATAACACGTCACAAATGTTTAAATATCTAAATTACTTACAATATGAAATAGAATATATATATATATATAATATATATATATATACAGGGTGTCTCATTCAAATCGGTCAGTATGGGAAAGTCTGAAACTATAAGACATACGAAGATCTGTTCTGAGGAACCATGTCTTCGATTTTAATAACAAGAAAAACTGCATTCATACATTTTAAAAATCATCTGTACTCCGTTCGGGAATCGAACCCGATTGTTTTGAAAAAAAAATACCTACACTATTTCTATTTAGATATCGATTGTGTAGGTCTTAAGTAGTAAATGTCTCTATGAAACATGATGTCTAAAATGAATAAAATGCATTGTTTTCACATACTTTATTTTATTTTAGTAGGTGCTCGAAGTGACCGCCGCCTTTTTCAATACAATATTCAACACGTTTAGTTAACGATCTTATGATTGCATTTTGTATCTTCATGTGGTGAATTTGAGTCAAAATTGTCTCTATGGCAACTTTTAGGTCTTCAACGGTATCATAACTTGTTTTGTATACTTCATCCTTAACGTATCCCCACAAGAAATAGTCCAGAGGCGTTAAATCGGGCGACCTTGCGGGCCATTTGGTAGGGCAAAAATGGCAATGTCTCTTGGCAACAATGCATTTTATTCATTTTAGACATCATGTTTCATAGAGACATTTACTGCTTAAGACCTACACAATCGATATCTAAATAGAAATAGTGTAGGTTTTTTTTTTTCAAAACAATCGGGTTCGATTCCCGAACGGAGTACAGATGATTTTTAAAATGTATGAATGCAGTTTTTCTTGTTATTAAAATCGAAGACATGGTTCCTCAGAACAGATCTTCGTATGTCTTATAGTTTCAGACTTTCCCATACTGACCGATTTGAATGAGACACCCGGTATATATATATATATATATATTATATATATATATAATATATATATATATATATATATATATATATACAGTAATAGTCATGGATTATATTTACACAGTAATATTAATAGTCATACATATATTTTTCATCTTATTACAGAAATTATTTCTTCAGTTTTGTCGTACGATCTGGTTAACAACCAATTAGTTACATTAAGTACACAGTTGTGTAGATTCAATTTAGATATGTTAAGCAATCTATTGATCTTATTATATAGGAACGATTCTAAAAATATACTAAATTTTTTCACGAAATCTGTCTTAGGATGATAGGTTCTAGCACAAACATTACCAAGTCTCTTTTGCACTCCAACCCCGCAGAATGCAAGTGTTTTGTGTTGTTTAATGATTATGGATAAAATAAATAACTGGCGTACGGTCAAAACTTCACAATATTGATAGAGCTGCACAGTTGGGAACGTGAGCGGTTTAAAAGTACAGATCTTTAATATTGCTCTCTGTGTTACCTCCAATCTTTTTAATGTACTCTTATGAACTCCTCCCCATACCGATATGCAGTGCTGAAGTAAAGACTGGCAGAGAGCATAATATACTTGTTTCAGCATAGCAGGTTCTAGTACATTCCGCAATGCCTTAAAAGCGTAAAATAATTTTCTAATTCTTTTACTCACTGCATCTACTTGTGCTTTAAAATTTAAATTCTCGTCAATAAATTGGACCTTGTTAAATCCTTTCTGGGCCCTTTCAAATACTTCCTCCCAAGATTTTGCTGCTGCAAAATAAAGGTTTTGTCCTGGAAATGGCAAAAAGTTATGCCGAAGTGGTAACGAAGACATTCACGTTATATTCAAAACAGCGTCGTATCTAAAGACTGAAGAAATAATGTCTTACGACTTGAAAATTTCAGCTCTATGGCAATCGACGTAATTTCAATGTCTAATTTGATCGGGCTAATAAGTATGTTCATAATGATAAGATATTAACAATTTATGTCACGGTCTCTTTCATAATTAAATATTAAACTAATATATTTCAAAACTAATCTATCTGTAACTGTATTACATAATAGATAGATAGATATTTTATTTGGTCTACAGACACACACACACAACAACTATTACTCAAAAGAAAACAACAAATTTTAGTACGAACAGGATACAGCCCTGTCCTCCATACAGAATAATTGAGGTTTACGTGTGCTGCAGCAGCACAAATTGGTCTATAGCTCAGCGCCAATATTTTCACAAGTGGAACAATCACCGATTTCCCGCTATAGCCCTGGGGCCGTCACTTCGATACTCAGCTACCGCACTTTTTAGACACACACACATACATATATAAGTGACGATGACCGGTAGTATATACAATTCACCTGCATGTCAATATGTATATATATCGCAGCTAACTAGTTAAATAGCCGTTCAATCAAACAGCTAGCCCTTTGACTGAACATCACCATTCAACCATACGTCTAGATTTTTAATTAAATATATATGAGCCGCGCAAAATGTACAACAATACAGCTGATTCAACAGCCGCCGTCTAATTGAAATAGCATGCTTCGGCACGAATTGGGCCGGCTCGACCGGAATGATGCCACGGCCTCACAGAAAACCGACGTAAAATAGCGCTTGTTTCGCTGTGTTTCGCCGAGTGAGTGAGGGTACCGGAGGCCTGACACCCCCTTCCCCCCTTATTCCCTTTTAAAAGGCCGGCAACGCATCTGTGACTCCTCTGGTGTTGCATCTATCAAGTGATCCGTTTGCTCGTTTGCTACCTTATCCTATAAAAAGAAAAGTTCAGCGCTCACCACAAAATTATGAAATACAACTGGATAATAAACGAATTTTTATGGATAAGGTACGCAATCAGGAGACCTATTTTTGAATTACGAATGCGATTTCGAAATCACCGCTGACTAAATAGTCAGCGGTGACTTTGAGGTCACGGATTCCTAAACATCCAATTTTTGAAAGTCGATCGCAGAGCTGCCAACATAGATAAACTATACATATAAATGTAAGAGTTCGGTTCCACGCAGAATGTAGCCGCTGCCAGTTATTGCCGGCTTAACCATTAAATATTATTATTATATATATGTGTGTGTGTACTACATTCATATATGTATAGACTGAAAAATCAAACAAAACACAGATAACATTTCCATAAGTATGACTTGATTACGAGTGGGTGAGAGCACTCGTAATGAAATCACACCTGTGACTAAGGTAGTCACATCAGTGATATTCAAAAATAAGAATTATTGAAAATCGGTGATTATTAATCACATCGGTGATTTCTAAGTCGCATTCGTAATTCAAAAATAGGTCTCCAGATATAATGTTATAATGTTAATTATTGAAATATTCATTAAAATAGGTACCTACCTACGTACAGTATTGCATCTCACCTCTACAAAACTAAAGTGCAATAGAAAACATAATAACAGATATATGAATAACAAATTAACAGGAAATGTTCAAAAGGTTTCGATATTACACAGATAACTCGTAAAGTTTGTATTGTGATCGATAATCCAGTTACAGTACCCAAGATTACTGAGCACTTGTGTACTCGACTCACGCGCCGTCGGCGATGATAAGCCGATGACGAATTCCACTAATAAATATAAACGGGGAACGCTAACTGAGTGTATTTACTGTCAATGTAACCGTTACTCGAGCTGATGTGCATTGCACGCAAATTCATATTTTCATTACTAAACTTTTCGGCATTATTCTTCATTTTATTGTTTCAATTACGCGCCAATCATGAGCAACAGGTATTTGATGATACATCATTTTAATATTAATACTTCGATGTTATTTTTTTAGTCACTACATAGTATAAACAAAGTCGCTTTCTCTGCCCCTATATCCCTATGTATGCTTGAATCTTTAAAACTACGCAACGTATTTTGATGCGTTTTTTTAAATAGATAGAGCGATTGAAGAGGAAGGTTTATATGTATATTAACATCCATTAAATAGTAGAGAAATACTGTTATTTTTGAGATGATGATGTCGTAATTAAATATGTTTAATTTATAAATTAATAGTCTCTTTCATAATTAAATATTAAACTAATATATTTCAAAACTAATCTTTCTGTAACTACGTAAATAATTACATTTTAATCAATTTTAAAAGTATTCTTTTTAGTTTTTTTAATTATAATTTATTATATACATCGTTCACAGTTTTTTTTTGTACCGTATTTAGTGTCTGTATTGCACCCGTGCGAAGCCGGGGCGGGTCGCTAGTTTATATATATTTTTATGTATGTAGAAGTTGATTGTTTGCATTTGATAAGAATTTAATCACGCAGAGAAACTCCAAGCACAGTCTTCTCAATAACCCTTTGGGAGATATTAATCCGCCTTATAAGATCCATATGTTACTGGTCAGGTTTCAATCTTTAAGTACTGTGATATAGGCCAAGAATATGTCGTGTAACATCGTGAACGCTATCCAGGCTAATAGACTGCACTGTTTGTCCCATGTAAAAACACTCGTCACTATGGTCTCAGTATTTACACGACGTGTCTATGGTATGCTCAAGTTTTCAAAATTGCATGTCATTTGTTTTATTAAGCTTGTACACTGTAATGTTATAATATCTGTGGATATTATAACATTACAGATATTGTTTATGAACATCAAAAACCGTCAGAGATATTAGTGTTAAATAGATCAACTATAGGTACTTCAATATTGCATAATATGCACTATTGAAGTACCTACTGGCGTATTATGTGTACCACACCATAGAATACTTTAGAAAAAAAAAATATAGTATTCGTCTAAAAACCAACATATTTTATATATTGTTTACTTTGAACCTTTTTAAAATAAACAAAATATGATCTTAATAAAATATTATATAGTAGTGGAACTAGTGAAAAGTAGTGTTTTATTAAGATCATAATATGGAGTTCCATCAAGAAGTTACAGCACAAAGCATAAACTATTTAAACAAAATATTTTTACTTAGTTCAGTTTCAGAGCGATTTTTTTTATTATGTAAGTAAATTTATCGTTTTTCCAGTTTCATCCGTAGCGCGCGGATGTGGGCGGTGATGCTGGCGCTGTGCGCATGCGTGTCGCAAACGCAGGCGCACGGACGGGTAGTGCAGCCGCCTTCGCGCGCATCTGCGTGGCGACGCGGGTTCCCCACACCACCCAATTATGACGACGATGGTGTTAACTGCGGGGGGTTGTACTACCAGTGGGGTGTCAACGGGGGCAAGTAAGTTGATGGGCCTAAATTCAGTGGCGATGAATCCGGTGCGATCTGTGCCGTCATAACTATATATTTCACCAATAATATTTTTTTGTTATAAACCAGTGTTGGTAGCCATGGAATTTCATCGCATTGAGTCATATGGGGAATGCAATAATTAGAGATGCGTCGAGTAACACTTTTGCCGAGTAACGAGTACCGAGTTTTACTCGGTTCAATTTTTTTTCAACCGAGTACTCGGCCGAGTAACTCGGTTTAATCAATTCTGAACTATTGCCACAATCACAAGATCCTCATGCATCTTTCTGGAAATACTTCGAAGAATTAGCTTCCACCCAGTCACTGGAGCGCGATGATCCTAAAAGCCCCATTACTTTAATTTTCGGAGGCCGGTAACGTCGTCGAAGAAAAGAGGAATAGTCCGTTACCATGCAGAACGTGCAAAGAGCCTTGTGTTCCTGCATCATAACTTACCATCATTAAATTTTAAATATTAATTCTTTTTATTACTGTTCTCGTAATTTTGTGTCATTACTACTCATTCATTAGCATAATTTTGATTTTATTGATTGAGAATTGCAAAGATTTCCTAAATTACTAATAAATACCTAAATATATTGATTTTCCTAAACAAAGTATACTCGTTATCAAATAACAAAGTGTAACCGAGTTATTCGGCCGAGTACGCAGAGTACCGAGTATCCACCGAGTACTCGGCCCATCTCTAGCAATAATTATGATAGATCCTTAAACTTTGCAAGCAAACTATACGGGATCAAGTGGTGTTGACCTGATGACCTATTTTAAATCGATGTGGGGTCGTCTCATCAAATCTTCCACTTATTTCAAGCAAGTTCATAGTATATTTAAACAAAAACTACGAGAGGCAATTTAAAACCACGCACCAAAACAATAATTCACAGAATGAATCAAATAAAACTGTCGTAAACGTAAACTTAAAATACAAAGCAAGAGACATAACCGAGAGTTCATTGCACAGTAAACCAGTGATCAATTAACCGTGTCATTAAACGAACTGTAATCACAGCACCGTTAATGGATTCTCGAAAACAATGGACTGATGCGCGCGGTCTGTTTATAATATCTTGGTTTTTTTCTTTAGATGCGGCGTCTGCGGGGACGCTTACGACAAACGAGAGCCTAGGCCTCACGAGCTAGGTGGAGTGTACGGAACCGGCCTCATCGTGGAAAGATACCTTGCTGGCTCTATCATCAGCGTCATCGTTGACCTTACCACCTCACATCGCGGCTCATGGCAGTTCAAACTATGCCCTGATCCTCACAACAACGATCAGGAATGCTTTGATCAATATCCCTTAGAGCTGGAAGAAGGAGGAAACGTATACTACCCTAAGAAGGGGAGTGTTAAATATATGCTGAATTACAGACTACCCAGTGGGCTGGTTTGCGAGCACTGCGTCCTGCAGTGGCGGTATACTGCCGGGAATAACTGGGGAACTTGTAAGAATGGAACACAAGGTTTAGGCTGCGGGAATCAGGAGCAGTTTGGCGCTTGTTCGGACATAGCTATCACGCCATCAGGGGATACCGTTGAGAACGAAATTCCAGAGGATTATATAGGATTGCCGACGCCGCTTTTGTATTACTTGAAGCACGGATATTTTGAGTCACAGCCAGGTAAGGAGGAAAAGGATGAAGAACTCACAAATAGTATTGATACAGAGTGACAGTCCGTCGCAAATTTGTATTTTTCTGATCTCAGCACTAATACCTCTCACATGTTATAATAAACAAGCAAGACTGCAGGTTCTATAACAATGACAACTATAAAGATCCTTTTGTATCAGGCGAATATCGCATGGAGGAACTTGAAGCAATAGGGTCAATTTGTCGTAAACTACCTACATTTATTCCCACAGGTAACCGTTTCAGCAAAACTGAGACACAAACGCTAAAATACCCCAAATTGGTTTAGATTTTTCAGTAATTCTTTAGCTACACAGTGATAAAAATCAAGCATAAAAGCGCTTTATTACGTTTCGTCTAGTCTAGTATGTACTTTATCGTTTATTAGTCAGAGTATTTTAGTCAGACACCAAAACAAAAGACTCGAATTCTAAAATCAAATTTCAACTTCAGTTAGAAAAGGATGATGCTCGAGACCACATAGCGTCATCCCTTTCTCACTTCAAAAAAGCAAAGATTTAATTTCTAATTCTAAAATTCGTGATTTAAAAATCGAACTTCGATATATCGTCGTCACTTCGCCGCAAGTCTCACGCGTTAGAATAAGACGTGACGCAGCAACAAAGATATATCGCATTTGTCTGCCCCGAGGACAGGAGTTAGATAAAGCAAGTCTCAAGTATTATACTAAGATATATGAATACAGCAGACGCTACCCTAACGCGTCGTCAACATAATTAAAACAATATTGGACGGAGGCTAAGTATGATTGCATTTACTCGATTTAAAGACGATATGTTGTTAATTATATAAGAAAATATAAGATTGTCAATGCTTTCTGTTAATTATTTATTTAGTAGCAATAGTAACTAAGCTATGGTTACCAAGTTCTCCCTTCCATTCAAGCCATATACGTAGGCTTCTATGACCAAGGCTCACGCTGACTACTCAACTCAGGTAGGTCGTATCGGGCGTGTCGCCTTGATTGGTTTGGAGCCCGATATAGCCACAATGGAACCGTGGTAACGATAAGGATTCTCAGCCTCACCCATCCAAACGAAATAAACCAAAAATTCTCTGAAGGAAGTTTGACCGACCTTTATACATTCGTGAACCTTTTTTTTAAATATATTTCTACAATTACACCAATTACCCTTTTGCACCGCGACTCCGCGCTAGCAAGGCGCAGCCGTGTGTGGGGCTCTCCGGTCTGAGAGGGCCGCCCTACCCAATAAAACCCAGCTGTGTTCTCTAGGCCTATGCGGGCCACATGGCGGGGTGCGCTTTCGCGATTCTGCCGCCGCATGTGCTCCGAGGCCGGCTCGACCTAGGTCTGGTCGAGCCAACGCCAAGGGAGGGACTGTCCGAGAACACCTGGATAGTCCCCCAGACGGAGAGACATCACCAAGGCGTGCGCGGTAGCCAGACGCGCACGCAGCTTTGCGGTTACACCAATTAGCCCAGCAAACTAAGCTCTGTAAGGCTAGTGTTATGGGATCTAGGGTAACGGATAGACATACATATATAAATATTTCTGATAGAAAAATATATTAATAACCATGACTAAGGAGCAAATGCTCCATTCGCACAAACATCTGCCCCCATCAGGTCAGAACCCAGGACCTCAGAGACGGCGACACCTTGAAACCGGTGTACAATCACTCGACTTGGAGGTTGTCAATCGTCTTTAGTAACGAATATGAGCTGTGAACCTTTGAGATTGCATTGAGATGTGTGTAAGATATTGTTACAAACTCTTGTAGGACTTGACAACACTACTATATTACCACAACTTCAACGCCGTAAGAAAATACCTCACAAATTCATCGGATAAGAAAACTTCAAGGTTTTTCCCAAGGCATATGCTGTCTGTAGCGTAAAAAGCATTTAACATTGTTAAAAAAATTAATAATAATAATAATAGGGAAGTGACGACCCCATCGCCTGCTGGTGGGGCATTTAAATGCCCCTTGATTGCCATAAATGCCCCATCAGTGCAGTCAGTCTCCCTCAGGGCAGCTTGTGGCGAGCTGTCAATTAGTTGCGTCACCGAGGGTACCGATGTGCTTCAGGGGGGCGTATGCCACCCGCCTCTGTCTTGCCTTAACCAGCCGGACAGAGTGGAGTCGCAAGAGCAGATGTTCGAAGGGTGGAAGTGTAATAATGACATAACGCCGACGGCGTCTCGATCGCTGTCGCAGACACACCTCTCTACACCCTTAGCCGTTGCTCTCTTCGCACCAATATTGGTCTGCTTTTTTGGGGGGCCCATTTAGTGAGCGGCGAGCCACCACCTGCCATATTTAAATCAATTAGGAGGCGTTGAGAAGGCAGGTGACCGGAGGCTCTTCCATAGCCCGGTTTTCATTACCACCTAAATCGAAATGCAATAGGCCACACACGTTTTGATCACTAATAACAATAGTCTGTGCATCTAACTGGGTATAAGTCTTTGGCTGCATTTTTCATGGTGCAGATAGAGATTACACCAATTGGTACACTCCACGCATGCTTTCATTGAATTTCACTTAAATGCCCTCTACGCGTTGGATCTGTATCCCCGCGCACGCCTTATAAAAGACCGTGTCTTATAAAGACACGTGATGTAAGCTACATAAATAATAATAAACCTTGTTCATAACCCTACAAAAAGCAGCCATCCTTAACACATGTCGCATTGTTAGAAAGTTCTTGCAAATAGATAAAAGCAATATTGATTATTCGCCAACTACACCACCAACACATCAAATTTTGTAATTTACTTACGGCTGTAATTACAGTTAGAACCAGCACTCCGCTGAGAAATTTAAACGTTCCTGATAATTATAATAATAATTTTATTTATTTATCTCCTACAATCTACATGTAACAGCTTATAAGTATATAAACAATGCATAAGGTTTTCATTAAATTGTGAGAGACTGTTGCCTGAACTAAGCAGAAGCGTGTATCTCAGTCACCAGTACTCTCCTCTTCGTAAGGTGATCGTAACATGATAGCAAAGTAAGTTTCTCTATCTATTGATGAAGACCGTATGAAAATCTGAGCAGTAGTTTTTGAGCGAAGCCTTTATTGCGCATCCCGTGGGATCTGTAGATTTTTCCGGGAAAAAAGTAGCCTATGTTACTCTCCATCCCTTCAACTATCTCCACGTCAATTCGTCGCTCCGTTTTTCCGTGAAAGACGGACAAACAGACAGACACACTTTCCCATTTATAATATTAGTATGGATGATGACTCAACAATGAGCAGTTTTTATATTTAACTATAGCTTAATTCAGATCCAACACGGTCGTAGTAAGAACAGTTAAAACGGTTTAAATGTGTTCCCAACGAGACAGCAAAACACAATTCGCATAAACTGTACATATGGAATACCTAATAGATGAAAACCTTTATTTTATCTTTAAATTGCATTATAATTACTCATATTCGAACTTCAACCATTTAGAATGGAAATGTTTAATCACCAGCCTAACAAAACCTCCAAGTTGTATAATTAATTCTTCCCCAACGAAGGTGTTCCATATTGATTTACATGAATCATCGCCTAAGAACTGGTGAATACAAATATTCTGGTCTTACCACAAACACGCCATTGTCTTGCCGCTCCACGCATAATGTCCTTTGTTGAAAGCGAACGAGTAAAGCTGGAACAATGCTCGAGGGTCAACAGACTTTTTTGTCAATTGTATGTTTATAAATACAAGCAAGGACATTACAAGCGAGAACTCTTTTCATGTAGGAACACTAGCAATTTAAAAACCCTTTCAATACAAATAATTAATTCAGTGTTGTCATTATCATGGTTTCTTTTCTTTTTATTTTTCCTCAGGAGAAGAAGGCTGAGAATTCATCACAAGGAGCACGAAACGTGCCCAGGATACCCCGCAACGGCAAGTGTCACGGAGGTTATGTCGGACTGCACGCGGCCAGAACGGTCGGCGGTTATGTGGGGCTCTTCTCCCCAGAAGGGGGAGGCCTACCCACTAAAAACCTCAGGGATGGCCTTCCTCAAGCATGTAGGGAGCCCCCGGGAACACCAAGCTACTTCCGGAAACCCCCAGCCTCCGCTCCCCCGCCGATACAGGGGGGCCCGAAGTCGGCCCCAGTCGTCACGACGAGACTGTCGTCAGCGTAGCAGACGACACTCACGCCGTGAGGAAGGCTGGTGCGAAGGACCGCGTCGTATGCGAGGTTCCATAGCAGGGGTCCCAACACCGACCCCGCATTCGACCCTCCTCGACGTTTCCATCCCGTCCCGTCCCATCACGCCGATCGTCCTGTCGCGCAGATAGTCCCCGACCACGGCCCGCAGGTAGGGAGGCAGCTCATGGTATACGAACGCCTCCCTAATAGCCTGCCAGGGGAGGGTGCCGAAGGCATTGACGATGTCTAAAGACACCGCCAACGCCAACGCCACCCCCCCCCCCCCGATCGGACTGCGGACTCCGACAGGGAATGAACACGCTGGACGGCGTCCATCGTTGATCGCCCCCACCGGAATCCAAATTGGCAGTCCGATAGGTCGGAACCCGCGCGCGACACGTGCTCGCTGATACGAGCGGAGATGGGTTATCTCTCGAAGAGTTTCCCCGTCTCGTTCAGCAAGCAGATCGGACGGAACGAAGACGGAACGTCGCCGGTCCTTCCCTCCTTCCTGAGGAGCACCAGCCTGGCCGACTTCCAGTAGACAGCTCGTGAAGAGCTGCCTCACCGTGCTCCCGAACGCCCTGAGCGCCAGCACTAGCACCTTTCCCGGGACCCCATCCGGTCCCGGGGCAGTATTGCGCGCAGAGAGCCGCGAAACGGCCCCGGCGAGCTCGCTTTCCGTCACCCGGAGGTCGTCCGACCAAGGACCAGGCGACGGGGCGGCGGGGGGACTGTCCCGGACCCTCGGGAAGAGCGTATCCACCGCTCTTCCCACGGCGAGAGGGTCAAGGCTCTCTGTTAGCGGAGCTTGCCCATCCGGTACGGGCGCCCCCATGGGTCCGTGACCACGTGACCTGCCGACTAAACTCAGCCTGTGTCTAAGTTCTAAGAACCATATAGGCAAATCGAGAGGGCGACCGCCCCTCAATAGAGGGGCGATGCAGATCATGATTTCAGTCAGTACTAATCGGTCGTTAGCTGCTAGACCTGCTATTTTCATTTAATCGGCAGCCATCTTGTGGCAGGCCTACCATTGCTACAGCATCCGGCACTCGTCTGTACTCAACGGCTGTCAATTGTGCAAGCAATAACCCTTGCCCACTGCTACTTAAGGCTTTTTCCATTCAAGCCGTAGAGCCCTTATGGCCACGGCTAAGGCTGAGCGTAGTTGGTAGGTCATGTGGTCAGACCACGCCTGCCAGAGAGGCGTGGATTCCGACATTATCACAGTGACACGTGATGGGAGGTTGGTGGGATTGGCCGTTGCGGTGGTATTCTGCGCACGTTTCGGGCTCCTTATGAGGATTCTCAGCCTCTCTCTTCTGAGAGAAAAAAAATACTTCGCAATCCTGCAGATTTCATGATTTCTGGTTCGGTCACGCAGAGAAACTACGAGCATAGCACACCCTATTACGATACCCTCGTACACATTGATTGACTTTAAACCTCCTTGTATGACTTAAAACCTGACCACACACAAAATTAGGTTCCAGAACTCATTGCTGTCAAAACATCGAATTGGATTCGTCGATTGACTTCGAAATTAGATTTAAATCTAATATTAGGTCTAGCGATTTATATTACAACCAAAAGGAATTCGGGACCTAATATACTAAAAATATTATTATGTTGGTAGTGTTGCCAACTACACAAAATTTACAAACGTTCTCGAACGATTTTAAATCTCACTATTGACATAAGAAAAGCAGATGAAGATCACTAATAAAATTATTCCTAACTATATCTAGCTGTTTCGATGTCAATAACCCTGTATATTGAATAAATATTATTTTAAGTTTTTAATATTTTAATACTGTGTAAATAAAAAATCATTGCATATTGCGTTAATATCAAATTAATTTGATTACCAAAGAAAAGTTATAGTGAACCAATCTTAAAAATCACGGACTCATACATAGTTTTTACCTAACAGGAACCGTTTCCGCAGCGCACGCAACGAAAGCTCTCAGATAGAAATAATGTTGCATGCTTCTAATAGTCGCATCGTGATGTTAGATAGCCTATAGACTTCCTGAATAAATTAGATAGATAGAGATTAGACAAAACAAAAATGATTTTTTAATTTGAACCGGTAGTTTCTGAGATTGGCGCGTTCAACCAAACAAACTATTCGGCTTTATAATAGACTAGCTGTGCGACGTGCCACGTGCACGACTTTGACCGCGTGGAATCGTAATTACAGGTAGTATTTTTAATTGTTCTTGAAATAAGGCTTTACGAAGCTACTCTCTAGGTGACTCGCTAGCCTCTAGGCGCCAAGCAAGCCAGGCAGGCGCCTGTACTTTCGCGACCTTATACAAAAATAATCCTTATAGCATGATTCAGTCACTCACGATGGCTTATAGCATATTTTATGTATAGCTTTGGTGTTTCTATACCGATTTCTTGATGATTCTTTTTTATGGAATAGTTAATAATGTTAACTTTTTTCATTAGGGATGACTGATAGTGTTATAAACGTAACTGTAGACAAATAGTAGGTAAGCTATCGGGAGTTATCCTGAGTCAACCATATAAGATAGACATAATGCTATCCTTGCGATATTTTTTATACAATTTTAAGAACATTTCCGTCATACATGATTTCTGTGTAGCTTTAACCGTTAAGGTTGCACACGCGACGGAAGCTCAAAAACTGGGGTATCTTCTCCCGTTTTCCGAACATATCCCTTCACGGCTCTGCTCCTATTGATTGTAGCGTGATGAAAATTATACTATAACCAGCTCAGGAGTATAAAAATTATTGTACCAAGTTTGGTTAAAATCCATCGAGTAGTTTTTGTTTCTATATCAGTTATATAGTATCGATGCCTATTCACCAGAGCTGGGCATTAACTCGTTAATCCGTTAATCGTTAATTAACGAAGTTAACATTTTGACTAACGGATTAACTTTTAAGTTAACTAAAAAAAGATTTAACGGACTCGTTAACTTCCGTTGCTTTTTTATAGGTTCGTTAATCGTTAATCCAGTACCTATAATTTAAAAAGTCGCGGTACGAACCAACACACCGCCACCGGCAGACATCGCGGCCGCGCGGCAAGGCGCTAAAAACACGTTTCGACATGTTCATTTGGTCAGATGGTCGGTCTACAGTTCCGGGCGGCAGGGCGGCACGAACCATTTCAGCAAGTGTATTGTTTGTAGGTACAGGCGCGTGCGAGAAAGACCGTGATTAATTATGGAATTAGATGTATTAGAGAAACATTAAATAATACTAAAACTTCAATATCAAGAAGAACTTTGGGCAGACGAATTGTTGAGGAACATAGACTCGTTGTAGATGACTAACAGAACGCATTTTTGATAACGTGTTAACGGATTAACGATTAACGTTAACTTGCGTTAAATCTTCCGAAAAGTAACGCTTTAACGTTTAACGAAGTTAACTTTTTTATTAACGAATTGGCGATTAACGAAGTTAACTATTTGATTAACGGTGCCCAGCTCTGCTATTCACCCTGATAGTTATTTTGGAATGTTATTTCATGTATAGAATTGAACTCTACAGATTTATTTATAAGTATAGATAAAATATAAAATGTTGTAACTCCACAGCTCCGCTGCGACCACCTCGGGAGGACGCGCTGCGCCCGCGCAAGCCATCACACCGACTAAACAGCAAATTCACGCGCAGGCGGAAGAAAGGCAAGAAAAAGCCGCACAAACGCAAGAAGAATAGTTTAATCATTAAAAACCTAATTTGACTTTAGAATAATTTGATTGGATAACGTTTCATAAGGCAACATCGGTTATTTTGTTAGCTAGCTTTTCATTGTGAGATATTTATATAAACCCTGTACATCTTTAAATCACTGAAACACAAAATACATTTCACAGCGTTATTACTGGACATTATATATCTAAAGTTCGATTTTTAATTCGAGTCAGTAAAATGACATTTCCAGTGTCATGTGTCACAAATCATATTATTTATAATATGGTATTTATTACATATTTACAATAAAAAAACGCTTTGATACCTAATAAAATAAAGCATGACTATTGATTGGCGAACATCACTATTGTAGTGGGTTGTAGTGGGTCACCCTTTTTTGTATCAGTGACAGTTGCACTTGTCATTTTACTGACTCGAATTAAAAATCGTAGTTTAAATCTGATTTGTAATATATTTATATATATTCATACATGTACATTTTTATGTACATACTTATCTGTTAATATTTTGCGAAATTATTTGTGAATGAAACAGATCATATAGAAAGTATGCGATGGAAAGAGCCAGCGTTGTGCCACCTTAACAGAATCGGAGCGACTCACGTCTTCACACTCTCGTAATTACTATGCGACTGAATCAAATTACACCAATTGGGTAGACGACAATTTTTTAAATTCTATATATAATAAGAGTACCCTTTAACTGATAAATATTGTAGAACCAACAGTACACCTGTGCCTATTACTTTTGAAGATACATCGACATGTTTGCGGCGCTGTCGCGGATTGCTCAAAAACGCTCTGCAATCGTGACGTCATAATTAAGTAAACTCGCCTAAATTTTATGAGCGTATAAACAAACATCAAAATAACTTTGTTATTTGTACGTTTATACGTATACTTTCTATATAAAAAAATACATTTAATGTGTGATTGCTAGTAAAGTGTTCGTTTCATTAGAATTGCGTAAATAATAATTGCAAATTTTTTTGAAATCTAAAAACCAAATTTTACTTAAATTTCTATATTGACATACTTTCATGAGATATAAATTGCTCAAATCAGATTATTATAGTATAAAAACGGCCATGATCAGTTGTAGTCGTCTACCCTATTGTTCGAATTGCAGCTTTTCACACACAGTTTCGGCATTAAATATCTATATAACTAGGCGTGCCATCTGTCAGATTATTAAACAAGCCATCTTCATTTAGGTCAAAATTCTGCGTGTCCGGTCTTGATAGGTTTTGTACCTTATAACTAAATGCGATAAAATGAAATGCAAATAGTCTACTGGAAAAAGGGCCGAAATATTAAGCCGCAGCGCAGTTAACGTCTCACTCTTTCGAGGATTTTAATTTATAATAGTTATCACTACCACTACATAGTATAAAACAAAGTCGCTATCTGCCGTCTGTCTGTCCCTATGTATGCTTAGATCTTTAAAACTACGCAACGGATTTTGATGCGGTTTTTAATAGATAGAGTGATTCTTAAGGAAGGTTTATATGTATAATACATGCATAATATAGTAGAGAAACACTCATAAATCTAGAGGTTTCTAATGTGATGTCGTAATTAATTTCATTTTTTCAGCAATGCAAACGCAGGCTGAACCCTACGAGATTAATCAAAACAATGTACTAAGTATTGTACCCATTGAAAAGGTCTACAGAAAACTCTGCTATGATTAGAGATCGGATAATCGGATGCATATTTACCTAAAGTTAATTTTTGGCTCACAAATTATGGAAGCGGCTTTTTAAAATACATTTTGTTAAATAAAAATCCCGGGAAAATACGGGACTGCAAATTTAACGTAGTGATATTGTTTGAAAATTACTAAATTAGCACGTGGTATTTATTTTCAAAAGACCGAGACTCCGGGTTCATTTATACAACTATGCATACGTATTTACATGAAGTTTAGTTTCAGTTCCCCGTGCGATTTATGAATGTAAGATTTATTACATGAAGAGTGTTATACGAAAGTAGTGAGCTAGTTTGACTAAAACAATAATCAATTAAATAATTGAATAAAAAAACAGAAATGGTGTAAAATTTTACTTAACAAAACAATAAAAAGCCGTTTCCATACTTTGTCTTAAACTAACTTTAGGTAAATATGCATCCGATTATCCGATCTCTAGCTATGATATATGTCTATCTCTTATTATAAAACGTTCACAGTTTTTCTGTAGTATATTTATATTTAGTATCAGCGTTGCACCCGTGCGAAGCCGGGGCGGGTCGCTAGTCTATGATAAAGACGATAGTGTCCGGTTTGAGGCTTTAGTAATTTTAGAAGATGGCAACCCTATAAATTACCGTAACATGAGGTGTATAGCCATACACGTCACATGGTAACTCGACCAAACATTGGATAATAATAAATATAACAATTATAAAAAAAATTACAATAAAGATATACCAAATATAAAGCTTTCAATTACATTACCTTATCTACCTATAAAAATATACATTTTTGTTGTGTTCTTATTTAACTAGCTTTACTTTTTAAATATATGAAGTACAATCATTTTTTTAACAAGCTGATCGCAGAGACGTAAAACTATATCATAATTAAAACTCAAGAGGAACAGAAACAAAGAAAATAAAATGGCTGAGAGTTGGTTCGACACGGCCTCAGTCTGAGTGATTGGAAAACAAAACTTAATAATTTGTCACTGTGTTTTGTAGAAAAATTGGAACTAAGGTAATCATATATTATATAATGCTAAGACTTGAAATAAAACAAAATTTCAATTGTAGAACGTATTTTATTTACACAATAACAGCGTCATCAAATAACGAGCTTTCCACGCAGTAACAATTTCAAACGTTCCGAGTTATATTTAAACCTAGTAAAGCAGTCACATCACTATACTACAAACTGGGTACTAAACTATTTCCCTCTCAAATAGAATATTGCTGCTACAACTACAAGAAAAATGCGATTTGTTATATGGCTTCAGCCGCGAACACTTCGATACGTGTTATTCCCACAAACGATCGCAAGCGTTCCAGTAATACGCGTACGTACTGTGCGTAATAGTAGTTCCGAAATGCGAACACAAACTTGTAAGAGAATTAATGATCTGTTTGTATTGATTATTGTATAAAATTAGTGATAACGAAATAACACTACTCATAAAACAAAAATATCAGTAATCTTCAATTACAAAGATACACAGATTAAACAATTCTGTATGTGACGTCATATTGTGAAATACCAACACTCGGTCGACAGAAAAAAAACCTTCCTCAAAACAAATGAATACAAGTAAAAATATTACACTATAATTATTAACATAGCTATAAAAGAAAAAAATTGAAATATATCCTTCTGAAAACACAATAAAGTTCATTGAAACGTAATTATGAAAACTACTGTAGCAATAATCTTCAATTTGAAATATAAAACATGTTGACAATATCGTACGATCGACGAGTTGCAATGTTCTCAAACACGCAGTACAATAAAAACATGTGTTTTCAAACAACAAAATTATTGATTTCGTGCCCATAGACCATTGAATCCCAAAGTGTTCTACATCGACCCCTAGGGGGTCTATGACAACCTGCAAGAGGTCTACGCCAGCGAAACAAAAATGCACTAATAGCCCGAATTTGAACGGTACATTTGGATATCTTCCCACGTTTTTGCTTGCCTGCATATAACGCCATTCTTACTTTAACTACAGGCCCTTTTTACTGAAGCCGGTCAACATAGGGTTATATAGAATATCTATTTTGAGAATAAACCACATTTTTTTTTCTGGCTGCGGTAACATTGCATTTGATTAGAATAATAAAACGCTCTAGACCAGAGGTTCCCAAACTCCATTCCCTCCAGATCCGGTAGACCAACTGCAGCTACTACTACTACCAAACTTTAAATATGGCGAACAAATAAAATTAAGATTAGATAAAAAAATAAATAAAAAAATAAATAAATATTTGTTACACTTACACCAATTAGCCTAGCCCAAACTAAGCTCTGTAAGGCTTGTGCTATGGGATCTAGGGCAACGGATAGACATACATATATTATACAGATATAAATAATTTTTATTGAAATATATACCAACAACCATGACTAAGGTACAAATGCTGGCATTCATCACACAAACATCTGCCCCCACCGGGATTCGAACCCGGGACCTCAGAGATGGCGACACCTTGAAACCGGTGTACTATCCACTCGACTACGGAGGTCCTCTAAAAAAAGTCGGAGATCTATCTAAAAAAAGTCAAACCAACGTTTTAGTTATTCACCATCGAAACCAATTTAATGTTCATGCACCCTCATTTTTTGTTACGCCCAACGTACACCCGGTTGGGTCTCCTGTGGACCCCTGGGGTTCTACCTGGACCAGCTTGGGAATTACCGGTCTAGAGTAATATTGTTACATAATATCTAGTTGTTAACATTAAGTCTACAAAGTGGAGCTGATAAAACGATTCATTAAACTTGACAAGTGGAAACCAGCCACATTATGCACACGGTGCATTATCAACATCAATAATTTCCTATTAATTTACAAATGCCTCTATACGACACCCCAATCTCATGAGCATTATATGACGAATCGTTAAATATATTTACACAGTAAGTAGCAGGCGCTGTAATTTCTATATTTTCCTTTTTTTATTTTATTTATTTATACATAATATACTCTTTTCAAATTCTCACAATAAACCAATGGTAAATATATAACTCTTATTAATCATAAAATCACAAAATATGTTATTCTATGTATTAAATACCTATAGATTATTATTAGAGATCGGATAATCGGATGCATATTTACCTAAAGTTAATTTTTGGCTCACAAATTATGGAAGCGGCTTTTTAAAATACATTTTGTTAAATAAAAATCCCGGGAAAATACGGGACTGCAAATTTAACGTAGTGATATTGTTTGAAAATTACTAAATTAGCACGTAGTATTTATTTTCAAAAGACCGAGACTCCGGGTTCATTTATACAACTATGCATACGTATTTACATGAAGTTTAGTTTCAGTTCCCCGTGCGATTTATGAATGTACGATTTATTACATGAAGAGTGTTAATGACCAACCCATAGTGATAGATAGTGATTAAAACTGTAGTAACCGAGGTAATATTTACGCCCCATTTTAAATAGGATATTATAAGCATCTGCAAGCATCATATTACCGACTAGTTTTGCATTACCAAAATGTTCTACAGTACCGGAATTCCGGGATTTTTATTTATGGAAATAAAATAAAAAGACAGTTCCATACTTTGTCAAAAACTAAATTAGGTAAACAAATAAACATCCGGCTATCCAATTCCGCAATCGCGGGATTTTTATTTAACAAAACAATAAAAAGCCGTTTCCATACTTTGTCTTAAACTAACTTTAGGTAAATATGCATCCGATTATCCGATCTCTAATTATTATATAGAAAATTTAATAATTCACATTAACAAAACAAATTATTAGTTACATACAGATTTTATTATCACTGCATATGTAGTATAAAGTCGCTTTATTTGTCCCTATATCCTTAATAGCGATGTGCCTAATAATTTCTTCTACTCAGGTACTCTAGACCATGCTTTATTTACGTTTTATTTTAATTTACACGTATAACTAACAATTCTTTTATCACCTAATAAATATCACCGCTGGTGTAAATAATAGGCAATCCGAAACTTTGGTACTGTGACAAATTGTGACCCAACAATAATGAAATACCTACACAACTTTTTGATCGAGCATCTAACAGATGTCTTATAGATACAACTGTATAAACAAACAACGGAAATATAGTTACGATCTTGATCTTCTAAACGTCGCTTTATTTGTTTTAGACTCTAAAACTAGTTCATAAAAATTTGTTACAGACATTAAACAAAACATGTCTAATTATGACAGCGTTTCTATTATATTAGTAACTAGCTGACCCGGTGAACTTCGTACCGCCTAATTATTGGAGGCATATTTAGTAAGTCACAAACACAAGACACAATACTTTTTTAATTTTATTGAAATTTGTTGCTTTTAGATTTTTAGGCATATTAAAGAATTATAGTATAGGTGCACAGCAAAGAGGCGTTTACATTTCAAGTGACATTTTACCATAGACAATAGGTTGGCACCCATCAAATATGTCAACACATTAATTATTTTTATATTTTGAAATTTAAATACACGATGTTATAAGCAAAGTTGATATTATGTTGTCGATTCAAAACTCTTGTTTTAATTCGTTCTTCAATTCGAGTGGAACATTTGACGGTATTTGTAATACCGTCAAATGTTTGACAGAAAGTAAGTGATCAACTTTTATATGGGAAAATGAAATTGTCGTCTTACTCTATCTTACTCGCAATTTTTCCTTATTTGCTCACCGTTTAGACCTACCCTGGACTACGACAAACATTTTAAAACCAAAATCAGCTCAATCGGCCCAGCCGTTCTCGAGTTTTAAGCAGACTAACGAACAACAATTCATTTTTATTTATATAGATGATGTGCCGGATCATCAAAAATCTAGATCCGCGGATACAGATCTGAATACGGATATTTGGTGTCAAGGTCAGCAGATACGGATACTGTTCTTAACTTTCTTATACAATCGGTGTCGGTGCGCGCCATCTTGACTTGAAACATGTTTCGACTTGCATTGCGCGGCGGACCTTTTTTTTGTTTTGTTTTACTTTAATGTGACATTGGGCAGCATAGATAACGCGTTTGGTATTGGTACATAATTTAAAAAAAAAGTCAACTAAACAGTCAAGTAGTGTAATATGGAATTATTTTGTGATAATAAATGATGAATGTGATGTAAAACTTGTGATGGAAAGTATTCTCGTAAGGGTAAAAGCTCAACTTCCTTAAAAAATAATTTACAAAGAAAACATCCTCAAGAATATGAATTGTTCTTAGAAGACTGCTAAATAGATCTGCCAAAAAGTAACGGATACAGACACGGATACGACTCTTTCTTCTGCCTCGGATATCCGCGGATACGGATATCGCACATCACTATATATAAGTAGAGATACGGCAGTAGCTACCTATTAAAATATTAAAATTTTAATAGGTAGCTACTGCAGTATCTCTACTTATATATAGATACTTACTTACTTATATATAGATAAAATTTAATTTCGTAATATCAGTACTTTTCTACGCCACGCTGATATAAGCGATTGATATACTAATCCTGCGCAGACGAAGTCGCGGGCAGCGTCTAGTAATATAATAATCTATATACGAACATAACTCTGATTGCGAATTTTAATCTGACATGATAATCTCTACGTGAATACATCTTGTCTAAGTTTCACTACGGTTCCACTTCTTTCGTACGTTTACGTTAGTAATACGTACGTGCAAAATGGTACGTACCTAAGCGTACGTATACGTACATAGGCGTACGTACACGTACGTTTGAATACGCACTAAGAAGTAGAGCAAAGACTACAAAAACCATCGACAATTGCATTAAATGACATGGGACTTTTGTATTTTAACATCAATTGGCTGAGATGACCTAAGGCTTCCATGTCCGCTTGAAAAAAAATTTCATCAAAAACAGCGTATAGCGCCATCTCGCTTGCACTACGGTTTTAAGAGATCGTGGTAGGCCTACAGGTCGCACAGAAAAGTTAAGTGTTAACCACAAACGCGGTAGCAATCAGCTAAAAGTTTGCTAGTACTTGGGAATATTTATTATTATATATGTAAGTACCCCCCCCCCTTCTACCCCTTCACAATAGTTATTAATACTAACCAAGCAATTATGTGTATAAGACGTGTGTGACAATTTTAATATAATCCTAGCTTAACAATTTTACAACCACACTGTATAAAAAACATATGTATGTATTTAAGTATATGGGTGTTTCAGGGGTGGCGAAATAATATTCAAGGGACATGCAAGTTCGATAATATACGTACCCTTGGTGCTTGTCTAAGTCCTGAAAACCTAATATTTTCAAAGTTAACTGGCATCGAAATGAAATCGAAAATCTTTTGAATAGCACCCCAAGTCCGCTGTAGACGTGAAGGTTCTCGATACTTAGAAGAAAAAAAGGTATTTAGTTAAACAAAGTTCCAATTTGTACACTTTACACAATATGAGACGGTAGATTTCAATAACTTTAAAATGAACACTCCATTAGAATACTTCTCAACAATCCAACATTATGCAGAGAAAAGGAATTTTTATCAAAAATATTACATTACCGTAAATTATTTGACTTTGTAACAACACTGTCCGTGTATGATAAATAGAAATATAATCTTTCAAATTCTTCAATACATATTTTTTTTATGTATATATTATGCAAATTTTTATTTTACAACAACAAATACGATGCGCCTGGCATTATGTATCGTAACTCCTTTGTCTTTAAAACGCGATAACCTATTTCCTTATCATATATCTACCCTTGTCCAAAGAATGTATGTGCTATATAATAACTGGAAGGTTCGGTAAAAATTGATGTATTTACGTGAGAAATATTTAATAATTAATTTTTTTTTTTAAAGATGTCCAGCACTTATTGGTGGAATTTGTCCGTTATCAAGATGATAGGAGAGATTTAATCAACAGATTAAAAATTAATATTATGGATGTTGGCATGTTCCACAGTATTCTGGCCCAGCCAACTTCCAAAGAGGCCCGTATGTTATACAATGCACTGTGCCCGCCGCGACTACCTTGAGATTAACTGTGATTTTGTATGATAATGTATATGTTCCGATAGGACTGACATGTCCATTTGGATAAAAGTACTTTTAAAATAAAGAGAAAAAACAATTAATATATTTAATACTAGCGGACCCGACAGACTTCGTCCTGTCAAAAAGACTTGTACAGTGGCAGTTTTTTGTTCCTAATTATTTTATAGATAATGTCGCATAGCCAACCAAATCGCAAGAAAAGTCTAAATGACCTATTACATTTTGTGGCTATTCAATTTTGGAACGTGACATTAAATCCTCCAACGATGTATTCTGTGCTCCAACGCACGCACGCACACTGTTTTGATAGATATGATCGAATTTCAACTATATGTAGCGTTAATAAAGCGCAAATTGACTCTTTGATGTTAGGAACACACCTTCATTGCTTAGACAACAGTGAGTGCTTGCAATATGAACTTTATACAATAACAATAAAGCTCAATTCGACTGTACGTTTTAGTTAGAAAACGTTTGTATGGGAAAATAAAAGGGCTGTTTTTAGGGTATTTCCGATAATTATTCGAATTTTCCTCATTGTAAAAACCCTCCTTGAACTTCAACGAACATTAACAAAAAAGAATTGGCCAAATTGGTCCAGGCGTTGTTGAGTTATGAGCTTACCAACACATTTTGCGATTCATTTTTATATATAAGATTAACCCAATAACACTAAGCTGCAAGTTCAATAAAACAACTCCAAATCTCCCGCTACCAACTTGTAACAGACGATTGTTCGCAATACAAAGCGAAATGCCAAGATCAGACATACTTTCTATATTGTCAATTCATATTAAAAGAAACTTGTACAACTTCATCAATTAAAACTCATTTTAATTATTATGCCCCGCCCCGCCCTGCCCCCGCAGTGAGAGGGGGCTCTTAATAACATTATATCACGCAACATTATCTGAACAGCTTATAATAGTTATTTATGCAACTGTTACATAATCAGGGGTATTAAAACACGAAAATGGGTTTTAATACCTAATTATAACAGTTGCATAAAAGAATATATATACAGTTGCATATATAAAAGAATCCTCTCATACATATAGATTGTATGATGGCGATTTCCAATATTCGAGTGAAAAAATGGTGGGAAATAACACGATAAGACGAGAATCTGAAATTACGAATTAGTCTAGAATATATTGTTCTTTTTTCAAAATATTTGCGATCTGGTGGTGAATATGTCATTGCATGAGAATGTTCTTTTTTTGAAATTCATAATATCACGCGTTTGGATGATATAATGATCATAATATCATTGAGTGTTTTAATGTTGGCAATAAGCTAATTGTTATAGGTTCTTTTATAGAGGATTAATAGCATGATAGTAGATAAATTTATGAATCATTCTGATTATTCAGCTATAATAAATACTTTTTACCGCCAACAGCAATATTGTGTACAGAATAAATATTAACGTATATGTAATGGCACAGCAAGATACAATGATACAGCATAAAATTCTAAGTAAGCAACTCTGACACAAAACCCTAAGATTGACAATTGATTGTCAATACTCGCTTAATTTCAATTCAATTGAAATCAATTACATCTGATATGATCAAATAAGCATTACAACACTTTGAGTACATAAACATACATAAAATAAGTGTACACATTTTACAATGAACAATTTCAACGACAAATGTAATAAAGCCGAAAGTATTTTCTTTTATTACAGTAGTAATTTCAATTAACAAAATATACACCTGTGGCAAACTAATATACATAACAGAAAAACCTTATAAAAAGGAACAAAAAAAAACCGAGATCACACATTAATTCCGAATTATTATGGATGAATTGAAGAAAATCGTATGAATCGTAACTAAATTTCTCAGACATCATTGAAATAGCACCTTTGGAAAAGTAAAAACAAAAAACTTTACTGATAAAATTTGGATAAGATTGGTTTAAAATGTCTAAAACCTCAAGGACAAATTGAATTTAAATATCGCAATAAAGTCGATTTTCCTACAATAGAATAACGATTACTAAGGCAATTTTAGCGATATTTTACAGATAGCTATTATTCAATTTTGATAGAATAATTTTTATGCCGATAATCGGTTACTGTAGATAATAAAAATTCATTAACAGGAGTAATCATTGACCCTAAAGTACGGCCATCTAGCTGCGATACGAAAGGTCATTTACCTAAAAAAGGACTATGAAGTTGACAATCTCTATTTATTTCCTTCCATCTTGTGTATTTGTCATTTTTATTTATTATTTATTTATTATTTACTTTTGTTGTTATTGTTACTGTTATTTTGTTTTGTTGATTATTGTTTTTTATTTTGTTAATGATGGAACCACACGGAAATACATCAAGAAATAAATGAACAGATTTTAATTTTCAATTCAATTATGTACACATGAAAATTCAGATTATGTAATCTCTTGGTTTACATTGCAGATATTTTTTAAAACTATATTATCTACTTACTAAATTATATACTTTTAACTATTAAAAAGTTACGTTGTTAGTTGCTAATCCTAATGTAATGACCTTGCACTAGTTTTGTTTACATTTCGTATCGCTTCTCGTTGGCCGAACTTTAGGCATAAATACACGATCTTCTTTAGAAAGAGTAGGAACAACAGAAATAGATATTTACAATTTCATATCATGACTTTGGCTTGAAATGCGATTTTAAACTCATCGGCTGACTAACACAAAACAAAGTCAACACAATTTGCATCTCATCTCCATTTTATCTAAGGTTTCATCATAGATCTATCTAATCTTCTAGAAAAACAACATTAAGGCCTGCATTCATAGCCGACATATAATCAGAGATTTAGATAAAATCACGTGACACGTGACACCGCAATCAATAGTTTTTAACCCATATGTCGGAATGCAAAGAAAAACCGCACTAACAATATCCTTACATAAAGGAGTAATTAATTATGAGTATTAAATTAATCTCTTCTCAGTGGTAATATTGACAAATAATCTCTGATTCGTAAATCAGCGATTCGTCAGAAACCACTTCGCCACTCAAGGATTAATAGGTCAAACTATCTGTCATTGTATTCGGATTTATTAGTTTCTTCGATTGGGAATTTTACATCACGCCACACACCAGAGGTCCGACTCCGCACAATTCATAATAAGTTTGAACTATATTTTTCTCCTGCAATAGGCTTGTATCCACTATGAACAAATCTGATGCATTAGGTTGCATAACTATTAAGATGATCATTTAATTATGAAAAAACAAAGTTTTATAAAATAATTGATTATTTATATTTTTATAAAATAAAATTGCACAAAATAAGCCATAAGTCACGTGACAGCAAACACCAATTAAAAAGTGTTACGTCACGCCGTGCGAAACGTCAAAGTCGAAATGTCATTCCCAAGTGTCTTGTGGAAGTGCGAAAAAGAATGGGCATCATTCCTTCTCGCGAGTGTTAGCCACATCTGCTGATTGTTTGGCACGTATATAAATAATTTTTTTGGTGTTTTTATACTTGTGCTTGTACACTGGGGCACTATGCAGTACTTGTAATACGATGAATCCATTTTTCATTAAAATAACTTCACAATACCTAATATTCCGATACTAAAACAGCTGTGTTTTGCACGGCGTGACGTCATTCAAGACGCCATGACAGTCATGAGCGTTTTTGATGACTAATGTCAAATATTTAATAAAATGCAAAATTATTCTTATAAATAAGCATTTTTTTTCAAAAATAATAATTATTTTGTATAGAATAGGCATCAAGGTATATTAGTATCTAACTACTGAAATTTAGGCAACAAGCCTATTACAACTCAACCAATCATATCGGAGGAAATGTCGAAATCAGCCATTTATTAGGGAATTTCTCAAATTGTCTCGAGTAGTTGAGAGATCATTTTGAATTTTGAAGTACTGTTTTATTTATTTGTTTCTTTTTTTTTATCCAGTCATATCAGTGTATTGATTAACTGAGCTAAGATACTCGAGAAAAAAATCCAAATCGAATCGACAAGAATCAACCAACAATCGTGCGCAGAAGTCAAGTGAAACGCATATGATTGCATTAAGAGAATGATATATCTGACGATAATTATATCAGTGATTAACGAATCATTAATTAGTTGTCGACTATAAACGCTGGCCTGAAAATCGAACGTTAATCAATGGTTAAGTCTCATAGATTGTTGATTACACAACAGCTGATGAGATAGAAAATCACAGTTCACATTTGCATACAAAAAAAACCTAACGTTTATTATTTATCTAATAAGCCTAAACGCCTGATACGTGAAGCCTTGCGTGTTGGCCTGTGATGTAGCGTCGATGACTGGCTTCAATTTCAATTTATTCACCTAAAAGAAGAAAATTATTTAATAATAAAATATGTTTTCTTTCGCGTCAGATAAATGTACATATGAAATTCTAAAAATCCTTACTAATATTATAAATCGGAAAGTGAGTTTGTTTGTTTGTTCCGGTTTCACGCCGTAACTACTGAACCGATTGCTTTGAAAGGAGATGGCTAAACGACCGCCCTTAACATGTATAAATATATCACACTGCCTCGTAATTTTTATATATTCATTAATGAATTGTTACATGATTATTATTTTCCTAGAACTTTCGTGAAAAAATAATTAAATAGAAATACAAACAGCTAGGGGGTGAAATAAGGGTTGAAAATTAGTATGCAAGTTTGCCAAATATCACGTCATAAGAATAGTTTGTTCTACCATTTTGAAATTTTTACCAGTGTAGGGCTGAAATAGGGATTAAATTGAAGATAAGACCATGAATCTTATTACCTTAAACATAAGGGACCAGGATTGACAAAGACTAATTTCACGCGGGCGAAGCCGCGAGCGGAAGCTATTTTAATAAAACTTGTTACTTCATTTTATTTATAACACTGACAAATAAACCAACATGCTGATAAAATTGTTTATCAACAATTATTAGTATGGCTAAATTATCTACATGTCATTGAGCTTTAAGTTTTATGAATAAAAAGAGATATAAATTTGAAATAAAATAAAAAAATACAACAATATGTCGTTGTAAATGTTTATGATATATATATTAATTTAATTATTAGAAATAAAATTGTATTATTAAATGTTATTAAGGCTCAAAATTGAAATATACTGAAATATATAATATTGTTATTTAAAATTTTATAAATAGCATACATATATTTCTATTTATTTTATTTATTCTCTAGATATAAGAATAATAAAACGGTGTGATAGTTAATTAAATAAATAAAAATAAATTCATGATTGATAACTCCTGTTGATATATAGTAATTATAAATGTCATTAGATTTTGGTAATTGTCTATATATAAATAGTGCACGCTTCTCTCCGAAATTGCTGTGCCTTGTCAAGCTCCATAATTAGCGATGTGCCGAGTACGGTTTGACTCAAGTCAGACTCGATTCCTGCTTTGGACTCGCCTACTCGAATACCAATTTATTTTGATTCGAGTACGCCGGGCTCCGGTACTCGAGTCAGGAAGAGACGGTCTTCATTCAATGTTTATTATCTTTTAATAAAAATGACAGTATTATTATTTTTGTGTCATTATGCTTAACCTAACCTACACGCTGTTTGAAGCTAACTCCTTTCTTTTTTTCCTTTTTGTTCTAAAATCGGACTCTATCTCAGTTCTGGACTGGACTAGAATTTCCAGACTCGAGTCTAAGAATCGGACTCGAGTCTAGAAATACTCGAATACCAAACATAGAATTCGAGTACTGGACTCGAATCAGAGAATCTAGTCCTGATTCGAATACCGTATACCTTGACTCGAATCGACTCGATCCACCAAAACAGCGACTCGGCACATCACTAGTACTAATAATTTATTTGACAACTCATGAAACTTATGGTATGCCATTATTCGAATATTTCTAGTAGAGATGAAACGGATAGTAATTTGGCCGGATACCGGATATCCGGATATTCGGCTAACTACGAGGCCGGATATCCGGCCACCGGATATTCGGCCGCTTATCGCGTTACAATTTGATTTGCGAACAAATGCTGAAAACCTAGTATTCATTCACCATAATTTGCCGCTAGTTAATTTTGAGTACTAACACTAAGTAAATTTTTAGTAATTAACTTTTTATCAAACAATTTCTGTCATTATTTTAATTTAATAAATGGTGTCCGTCCATAACCTATTGTTATATTATTTTTTATTTCATATATGTGTGTGTGTCTGTGCAAAATAATCCGTTACTAATATTATAAATTCAGTCTGTTTGTCTGCTACTCTCTCACGCCTAAACTAAAGAACTGATTTTGCTGAAATTTGATACAGAGATAGATTAGACAACGAGAAACAATATAGATAGGCTTAAAAACTTTTGTATTCCCACAGAAAAGCGCGATATAGACGAGTTTAGGGCGTAAAGCACTCAGCGCGAACGGTATCGCGGGAAACATCTAGTATTCGGTATTCGGCCGGATAGTGCCCTACTATCCGGTATCCGGCCGGATAGTGAAAATAGGCCGGATAGGCCGGATACCGGATAGTTACCGGATATCCGTTTCATCACTAATTTCTAGACTCGAGTCTGATTCCTAAACTCGAGCCTGACTCCTTGACTCGAGTCTAAGAATTCGAGTCTGGAAATTCTAGTCTCGCCCAGAACTAGCGTCCGATTTTAGAACAAAATCAAAACAAAAAGTTGCAGGTTGAAGCTTGTTTGTAATATTAGGCCCGCGCCACTTCATTGCTTATGTAATCAGTTTGCGAGAACAAACGAGTAAACCAAATTCGAATACTAGACTCGAGTCAGTCAGTAGTAGAATCGAGTTAACGAGTACGAACCGATTCTTCCTGACTCGAGTACCGGAATCGAGACCGGCGTACTCGAAACAAAATAAATTGGTATTCGAGTAGGCGAGTCCAAAGAAGGAATCGAGTCTGACTCGAGTCAAACCGTACTCGGCACATCGCTATAAGCAATAAAGATTTTGAATTTTAATCTGTGATGTCGTCTCGCCTCACCCGCGGTCTAATCCAGTTCTATCCTGTTCATGGCGGGCGGCAAGCTGCCGCACTGGATCTTGGCCTCCTTGAGTTTGCTCAGCGAGGCCTTGAGGTCGTCCATTGTTATCGGTCGCACCGCGTCCACGAACTCGTCTTCCGAGTCGGATGCGTTTGATTTCTTGGAGGATTTACTCTAGAACACGGATAGGAAACAGTTATTTAAAGTTGTAAATGTAACATAACATAACCCTTTATTGTATACATAATACACACACACAAAAAGAAAAGAAAATAACAAATGTGCAAAAGGCGGCCTTATTGCTAAACAGCAATCTATTCCAGGCAACCTAGGACCAAGCAAGTATTAAAAGGAGATTTAAATATAGGATGGGTCTGCACCCATCGTATATTTAAATCTCCTTTGTTCAATTTTTGACTTTGAAAAATTGACCTGTCCAATCACTGCTAATTGGACAGGTCAATAGGCTATAACTAGTTTAAGTTAAGGAATCTTCAACAGGAAGTGAACACGGATTGATCCTTAAAGGACTCCAGCGTTCGCGCTCTCCTAATACCCTCCGGGAGAGTTCCACAACCGGAGGGCATAAGCCGAAAAAGAATATGAAAAAAAGTCGGTACTTCGGGGCGATATATCCAGAGTCAGATTAAAATTGGAACGCAAGGCACGACATGACGAATGGGGTCGAACAGAGAACAAAGATTTAAGGTAGTATGGAGATGTTGGAAGGTACAAAATATTGTAAAGTAGGGATAAAACATGTCTCCGGAGGGACCACGCCGCTTCCGTGGCCGGGGGGCGTCGTCGGTGGAGGAGATCGGGGGAGGTAGCGTAGCCTCCCCCGAGGAGGGCTCCCCTGCTCCCGCGTTCCCGGGGGCTCCCTACATGCCTGAGGAAGGCCATCCCTGAGGTTTTTAGTGAGTAGGCATCCCTTTTCTGGGGAGGAGAGCTCCACATAACCGCCGGCTCGCCACAGCCGGGGTATGCGATTTAATGCATTTTCCTCAGGGGAACAAAAAAAGGGATAAAACATGTAAGTCACTGCGCTGGCGAATAGGTAACCATTTTAGTTGAGAGCGATAATTAGAAACATGGTCAAACCTACGCAGATTGAAAATGAACCTAATGGCTACATTTTGCAGCTGTCCCATCTGTCAAGTAGTTCCTCAGATGGGGGGGTGGCGTTGGCGGTGTCGTTAGACATCGGGCGCTCGTATACTACGAGCTGCCTCCCTACCTGCGGGCCGTGGTCGGGGACTATCTGCGCGACAGGACGATCGGCGTGATGGGACGGGACGGGATGGAAACGTCGAGGAGGGTCGAATGCGGCGTTCCGCAGGGGTCGGTGTTGGGACCCCTGCTATGGAACCTCGCATACGACGCGGTCCTTCGCACCAGCCTTCCTCGCGGCGTGAGTGTCGTCTGCTACGCTGACGACACTCTCGTCGTGACGACTGGGGCCGACTTCGGGCCGGTGCTCAGGCTTGCCGAGCTTGGGGTGGCATGTGTCGTGCGGGCGATCCGCCGGCTGGGTTTACAAATAGCGCCTCACAAAACCGAGGCGCTATGGTTCCACGGCCTTCCGAGGCGCCGGGAACCACCCAGCTGCCGGATCCGGGTGGGTGACGCGGTGGTCCCGGTGGGGCCGTAGGTACATCAAATACCTGGGCCTCACCCTGGACCGCCGCTGGAACTTCGAGGAGCATTTCGTGCGGTTGGTCCCCCGAGCCAAAAGGGTGGCGGGCGCATTGCATCGCCTGCTGCCCAATCTCGGGGGACCTAGGGATGGAGTTCGCCGCCTGTACGAGGGCGTCGTGCGATCCGTGGCCATGTCTGGGGCTCCCGTGTGGTCGCAAGACTGCGCGAGGTCCCCCCGCTGCAGAGCTCTGCTACGGAGCCTGCAGCGGATAATGGCCATACGGATCGTACGAGGCTACCGTACAATCTCGTACGAGGCGGCGACGGTTCTGGGACGCTCCCCCCCATTCGATATCCTGGCTGACATGTACGCGGCGTGTCGACCGAGGGGGCGATGGGGGGAGCGCCCTGGAACCCGCGCACGAAGTGCCTAAACGGGAGTGGCACCGACGGATTGTGGCGGCCTGGCGTGCGCAGCTCGAATCACGGATCTGCGCGCGCCAGCGGGCCGTCGGTGCCGTACTCCCGCACCTCGAAGCTTGGCTCCACGGGAAGGAGGAGGTCACCTACCGATTGACTCAGATACTCACTGGGCACGGCTGCTTCGGTGAGTATCTGTGTCGAATAGAACGGGAGGGATCGACACATTGCCACCACTGCGCATCCGACCTCGACTCGGCCCAGCAATGCTGGCGGACGAGGGAGGTTGGAGGGCTGTGGCCTCCTTCTGTGAAGCAGTGATGCTCCAGAAGGAGGCCGCCGAGCGGGGTCGGGAGATGGCCGATCCCGCTCGAAGAAGGCGACGCCGGGCTCGGTAGCACAGCTGCGGCGCCGCCGCGGGTCGCCGGCGGGCGCGAGGAAGTCGCGACTGCTACGGCGACCCGGGATGGACCACGCCCCTTCCGTGGCCGGGGGGCGTCGTCGGTGGAGGAGACCGGGGGAGGCAGTAGCCTCCCCCGAGGAGGGTTCCCCTCTAGATAGGGGAGCGGAGGCTGGGGGTTCCCGGAAGGGGCTTGATGTTCCCGGGGGCTCCCTACATGCCTGAGGAAGGCCATCCCTGAGGTTTTTAGTGGGTAGGCCTCCCCCTTCTGGGGAAGAGAGCCCCACATAACCCGCCGGCTCGCCACAGCCGGGGTATGCAATTTAATGCATTTTCCTGAGGGAAACAAAAAAAAAGGCTTAAGGACTCTGTATCCACTGCCAATAAACCATTAACAAAAAAAAGCTAACCTGGTCGCGCTGGTCCTGGTGCGCGAGGTGCGCGCGCGCCACGTCGCGCACGCGGTACACGGCGGCCTGCCGGCACAGCTCGTGCAGGTCCGACCCGGAGAAGCCTTCCGTGCACGCGGCCAGCCGCTGGTACTCGATCTGCGACCCAACGCACTCCTCGTCACCCCTCCTCTCTCACCTCTCTCATGAGTAGCAATAGTCGTTATTTCAATTACAGATAATATCATCAATTATTTTCCCGTAACGAATAACACATCATTTAACAACAGCTTATACTGTTATCCTGCTGTTGCTGTTGACAAAACAATCGTCTAGTCGCATTGTTGTTGTTGCCACTTGAAACCGTTTTGTAGGCATAGGCGCTCGCTCTGTTGCCCGACTGCTTATTCTTTTAATACTCGTATTAACCTTTCTCATACATACACTCACGCCTTTTTCCCACGGGGGTAGGCAGAGATTACGCCCTTCCACTTGCTACGGTCCTTACATATCTCTTTCGCTTCATCTACTTTCATAACATTCCTCATACATGCTCGACGATTGCGGGTACTTCTGACCTGGCCTTTTTTGAGGACACTTTCGATTTGCACGAAATATGTTCGCCTAGGTCTTCCTCGTCCCGTGTCTCCACTCACTCCAGCTTCATAAATCATTTTGGTTAGTCTACTTTCATCCATCCGTTCCACTTCTCACAAGGAAATAAAGTTCCTATTTGTTTATTTCTTATAGTAATTTCACTAATCCCAAATTCACAATTTTGTACCTTCGCGCGTATGATAATTAGACTCATTTTAGATTTACAGTGTGATTTGAAATAACAATTAGGTAAACTGTTGCTGGCTTGCTGGTGCCTAAGCTGTTGTCATTTTTTTTAGTTACACATTATTTGCCGTTGTGTGATCGTTGCAATAATTAGTGTCGTGTACTTTTGAATTAACTAATAAATAATTAGAGTAGATATTGTAAATAAATGGAAATGGAAGAATATTGCAAATATTCCATGTCAATAATGTAAATATTGAATGTAAATAACAAATTATGTACAGATCAATGAACTTTTAAATACACCATAACATTATATTGATTAATTACTTTTTAGTTATTTAAATTATTGCCTAATATTCTGACAGTACTAAGCCTGAAAAAGTATGAAGGAAAGTTCATTGTTAAGAATAACTAGCTATAATAACAATAACAATCGTACTCAACAACATTTGTCAAAACAGCAATATAACAGGAGAACAGACAACAGTTTACAATAACAGTTATAGGAAAATAACACAACAGTGTTATTCATTATTACAAAACAGTCGTTATTGCCATCACTGATTGTGACAACTTCCGAGTGCCTCCCCCTTGGTGTTCCCGGGGGCTCCCTACATGCCTGATGCTATGGGAGTAGGCCTCCCCCTTCTGGGGAGGAGACCCCACATAACCGCCGGCTCGCCACAGCCGGGGTATGCAATTTAATGCATTTTCCTCAGGGGAAAAAACAAAGCAGTGTTATTCATTACATTACAGTATTACAAAACAGTCGTTATTGCCATTACTACTCACGAGTTCCATATCGACGACTTTTTTTTTTCTTTCTTACACTTACACCCATTAGCCTAGTCCAAAGTAAGCTCTGTAAGGCTTGTGTTACGGGATCTAGGGTAACGGATAGACATACATACTAATAGAAATATATATTAACAACCATGACAAATTTATCACACAAACACCTTCCCCCACCGAGCTCGAACGCGGGACCTCAGAGATAGTGACACCTTGAAACCGATACCATTGTTACCGTGGGAGAGCCATGCTTCGGCACGAATTGGGCCGGCTCGACCGGAGTGATACCACGGCCTCACAGAAAACCGGCGTAAAATAGCGCTTGCGCTATGTTTCGCCGAGTGAGTGAGGGTACCGGAGGCCCAACCCCCCTTATTCCCCTCTATTCCCCTTATTCCCCCTATTCCCTTTTAAAAGGCCGGCAACGCATCTGTGACTCCTCTGGTGTTGCGGGTGTCCATGGGCAACGGTTATCGCTTACCATCAGGTGATCCGTTTGCTCGTTTGCTGCCCTATGCTATAAAAAAAAAAAAAAAAAAAAAAAATACCAACCACTCGACTACGGAGGTCGAGTTTTCACATTAAGAAACCAGCCATTTTCTTGATAACGTTGACTGTCACCTGATGTCTAGTCTATTTCTATTACATTCATAATACAATAACTAGAGATTCAATTGTTACAATCCTGATTACGTGATTCACAGTCCTCAAAATAAATCCGTTATATTCTAGAATTACATTATTGCTATTCAATGTACAGGGCTTTGGACTATAATAGCCGTTCCTCACTCCAAAGCACACAGGCCTCTTTAAACAATATTTTGAGAAATTACCGTTAAAGCGCGACCGGTTGCTTTTTCTCCATTAGCCCCGAAAAGCAGAACTGAGCTGGTTTTTGACGTGAAACGTCTTTAAAATCGCGCCGAAACATACGGGTACCAGGTTTTATGGTGTAGAAATTGAATTGTCGCCTGCAATATTTCCGAACCGATGCGATATCGAACCTTCAAAAGAAGAGCATATTCCCATTTAAAAGGCCGGCAACGCATCTGTGACTCCTCTGGTGTTGCGTGTGTCCATGGGCAACGGTTATCGCTTACCATCAGGTGATCCGTTTGATCGTTTGCTGCCCTATCCTATAAAAAAAAAGAAGTATCCGGGCAATTCAAGTCGCTCTCAGTTGGAAGCGGTCCAAAGGGAGAAGCTGGTACTGGGGAGTCCCTACCCAAAGATGGGAACAGTATTTCATATGTGGCTGAACTTGCGCCGTGTAGAGTTGCATTCGGTGGGTCGGTGTGAAATACCGCCTCGATCCATTGAGCACACCAAGCTTCTTTGAGGCTACTTTAGCCTTACCCTCTAGGTGTCCGCGGAACTGCACTTCGCTCGATATGTCGACACCGAAAATTCCAATACTGGCTGAGTAAGGGAGAGCTGGTATTTAAATTGTTTTAAAAATGGGAACTTCCAGGCAAAATGTTGACGCCTGGTAACATTGCGTAGCATACTTACTAGCGATGTGCCTAGTACGGTTTAACTC
This sequence comes from Scirpophaga incertulas, assembly GCA_036419045.1. Taxonomy (NCBI): domain Eukaryota; kingdom Metazoa; phylum Arthropoda; class Insecta; order Lepidoptera; family Crambidae; genus Scirpophaga; species Scirpophaga incertulas. The sequence continues at coordinate 19,155,808 of CM071640.1, forward strand.
GAGTCAGACTCAATTCCTGCTTTGGACTCGCCTACTCGAATACCAATTTATTTTGATTCGAGTACGCCGGACTCGATTCCGGTATTCGAGTCAGGAAGAATCGGTCCGTACTCGCTAATTTGATTCTATTTATACGAGTCCTACTGACTCGAATCTAGTATTCGAGTTTGGTTAACTCGCATGTACTCGCAAACTGTTTACATAAGCTCCTATGCTCTATCTCTTGATTCAATGTTTATTATCTTTTAATAAAAATTACAGTATTATTATTTTTGTGTCATTGTGTTTAACCTAACCTACACGCTGTTTGAAGCTGATTTCTATACTTCCTTTTTGTTCTAGAATCGGACTCTAATTCTGGACTGGACTAGAATTTCCAGACTCGAATTTCTAGACTCGAGTCTAGGAATCGGACTCGGCGTCTATAAATATTCGAATACCAAACACAGAATTCGAGTACTGGGCTCGAATCAGGGAATCGAGTCCTGATTCGAATACCGTATAAACTGACTCGAATCGAGTCGATCCACCAAAACGGCGACTCGGCACATGACTAATACTTTGGCGCCTAGTGGCAAATCCTACGAAGACCCAGACGATATTGCTTAGCAGAGCCACGCTACCCGATAGCCTGTTTGGAGGTTTTTGACTTATCGAGGTTCTACTGTATAAGATATAATCATACCTAATACGATTACAGTCGTATGTATGTTTACATACACATATAAAAATAATACAATATTATAAATAATGTTGTTACCAAACATGGCTCTATGAATAGTGTCCCTATTCCCAAAGACGGAGGACCAAACCCCGTCACCCCAAGGCCCCGACAGTCGTAACTGTCGGCGTCGATGCCACTGCAAGGGGACCAGAGAGAAAGAAGAGCCAGAGATGGTTAGTCCGGTCCCGGTTAGGTTGGGTTGGCTAATACTTACATCGCTGTCGACCGGCTCCTCGTGCAGGATGAGCTTGAGGATGCGCTCGCGCTGCGCGGCGCTGGGCATGGGCACGTGGAAGGTGGCCGGCATGCGCCGCTGGATGGCCTTGTCCAGGTCTTGCGGCCTGTTGGTGGCGCCTGCCGACATTTTACAAGTCAAGCTTCATGAATAGCCAGAACGTATCACAAAGAGCACGACTGGCCGTGCATGGAGGCGTGTTGATCCCCACATTGATGTATGGTAGAAGAAACATGAAAATAGGATTAATGCTGTGGAGATGAGAAGCTTGACAAGTATAATTGGAGGGAATCTGAAGGACAAAGTCAGGAACAGAGTGATAAGGGAGCGATGCGGCGTAGTTGAAGATGTAGTGACAAAGATAGAGAAAGGGATGCTTAGATGGTTCGGCCTAGTGGAAAGAATGAATGAAGGAAGATTAACGAAAGAGATACACAAGGTAAGAATAGGACGAATCGGTGCAGGTCGACCTAGGCGGACATATCTCGATCAAATCGAAGATGTCCTAAAGAAAGGCCAGGTCAAGAGTACTCGCAACCGACGTGCATGCACGAAGACGCTCATGAAAGTGGAGGAAGCAAGAGAAGTGTGCCAGGATCGTAGCAAGTGGAGAGAGGTGGTCTCTGCCTACCCCTTTGGGAATAAGGCCTGACATATATGTATGAATGAAGAAAAAAAATAGTGAATGGAGACCATGTTGAGATTATCAACGGTTACAAGAGAATGGAATAACTCCTAAACTTGAAAAATGCAATTTTCTCAAGAGCGAAATAAATTTCTTAGGTTATCATATAGCCAAGGAATACGCCAGACTGAGATTAAAACAAGATTTTGTCATCAACAACAACGTTAAGAACGATCAATCAACCTACCAACGCATCAAAACAAACGTCAGCGCATTTCCGTTTCAAAGCGAGCCAACCATTATTATACGATCAGCAACATCGATTATGATATATGTACTACGTACTAGATTCGCCCGCCCGAACACTCACTACGTTCAAGTGAAGTGCAGGGTAGACTCTGCACCTCGCTCAGTGAGTCGTCGCCATTCGCGCAGTGTGCATCGCTCATAGGCCGACGATAAACATAATTAAAACAGTGATTAAATAGTAAACCTGAACAAAAATAATTATTGAAAATTTAAGTGAGTAAAATATATAGTTGTTTAAACGGAAATAAGGATAATAATATTATAATTATACAACGTAAACAATATTTTGTATTTATTGACGCCGCGCTAGCACGTGCTTGCTAAAATCATAGAGTAAAGCCATACAGATGTTCCTCCATTCCGTACGCGGCTTAGGTTAATATAATATGTATAGACGGGATGATTATTAAATGTTTAGTTCGTAATGTTTTATTGTTTAGTACAAAATTATATAGTAGTAATAATTAAATAAAGTCCTAATATTTTGTTTTCTTTTATGTTGCCATTCCTTCTATTATAAAACATAATAAGTGTATGAGGTACAATGTGCTTATTAAATTTGGTATCGCTTCTGCGGTGATAACTCTTTGATGATATTGAAAGCGCTTTAACATCATGCTTCACTGCGCTCGGCAAAACGTCATAAGTAAGCGGCGGTTACCACGTTTTCGTTGAACGAAATCTATACTTCGACAAGCGATCCAGCAGTTGTCTTTTTTCTATGGTCAGACGAGGTCACATAGATTTAGCGATCTAGCTGATTATAGTTCTAACATTCTTTTTCCTTTAGTGTTCTTGTCTATCAGCAATAGACCTACCTAGATTGCAATTATGTACTTTTTTATTGAATATTATTATTATAGGTACCAATATTATTTACGGTTGGTATTTATTTAATGGCTGGTTCATTATTTGTTTAGCATAAATATCTCTCAAAAACGCCGTCAAAGACTGGTGGAATATATCCACTTCATTGTGGATTGTATTGTAATTCCTGCACACCCGATACAATGGATTGTTGTAAGTATAAACGAAAAAATGTAATTCTGAACATCATCAAGTCAAAAACAATCAATCAAATCAAAAATCTTAAATAACCAAATTAATCTCATAATCATTTATAAGTTCACTGCATAATGTCACACAAAAAATATTATTACATTAAACAGATCAATAATAAATATATTAAATTCAAATTAACTTGAGTTTGAATACCTTTACAAAAAATCGATAAAATAGAAAAAGAAATCTTAAAAAGTTCTCATTTCTCACCAAGAGAGTCTTATGCAAGATCAATAATTATAATCATACCCATGATGATGACGGTGCAATCATTGTCGGTGATGAGTCCGTCCCACAGTGACATGAATTGAGTCTTCATCATCGCGGTGGCTTCATGGTCGTGTTGCGTGCGCGTGCGCAAGAATGACTCGATCTCGTCTGAAAAGCCACCCCCTTACTTAAAACTTATGCCTAGATAGCTTATTTGAAATTATTTCTTTACTTTGAATATGCAATTCAAAACCTTAACCGGAGAACGAATCTGTCTCTAGATGATAATTTGGTGTTGTTCTTGTTTGAAACCAGTGCTTACGTTGCTGTGTTCTTATTTGAATGGCAATACATTACTTCTTTTTTTTTGTTTGCCCTCAGAATATCATACGAGCCATTTAATTTTGTTATTATACATAAAATACGTTCTGAATAAACCAATTAATTTGATCCTTTAACTTTAAGATACATCAAACCAGTCAATATATAAATAATCATAAATAATTATTCTAGTAATGTAGTAAATTTGTTGCCATTTACAAAAAAATAAATACAAAATATTAGTTCCTAAAGACAATTATTCAAAAAAACATATCTATTTAAATTATTAGCCCTCCCTTCCCCTCTCTTACTAGTCTAATATTATATTTATTACCTGACTTGCCATACAAAAACTATATCTACATGGTGAAATGTAAATATTGAATTCGCCATTACTAACAATTGCGTCACCATAGGCTATTAATTATATGTACTTATAACTCCGTAAGGTTAGTACACTGATTTCAAAGTATCGCCTTCTCTGAGGTCGTGGGTTCCACTCCTAGTGGGGCAGATATTTGTGTGATGAATACAAGCATTTGTACTTCCGTCATGGTTGGTTAATACATACCATGTCTATCAAAAATATTTCTATATGTACAGTATATGTATCTCTATCCTTTACCCTAGATTCCATAGCACACGCCTTACAGACACAAGACTTTGGGCTGAGCTAATCGGTGTCAATGTAAGAAATATTTATTTATTTACTTATAACCACTGCAATGCATGCACAATCATTCAATTATTAAAATAAATTCTAGTTTACATGCAATATAATAAAGTTTATACTATATCAATTATTAAGAACATATGTTGTCATTTTGAGTGTGATAAATTTATTTTAAAAATCCTATGTAGCCAACATACGCTTTACAGCAAAAACATTTTATTGAATTAAACGTTATTGATCTTTATTACTACTTACTGAAAAGTAAATAAATAATTACGATCATAGTTATTTTGGAGTATATATTTATGATTTTGTTAAAATTTATACTATTTAATTTTATTTTAGTTGATGATTTTTTTTTTCGACGCCCTATGCTGAAGCCGCAGATGGCTATGTTCAGCTTTGCAATGAGTGTGTATGTGGAAGGCGCACGAACAGAAGGGTCGACGCCTTGCCTGCTAACGACACCGGCGACCGTTCCGGAGTCGTTGGGGTCGAAACTAGTGTTGCCCAAATGCAAGAACAAGACGAGACTTAGCAAGTCTTGGTCTTGGTTTTGCGCCAATACACATGGTCTTGGTGTCAAATGTCGTGATTTCGGCGCGGCGGCGGCAACTATTGTTGTATGTGATTTCAATAAAAGCCGCCGGCGCGTGTATCATCACCATGTACTTCCGAAAAGCGGCTTTCTTTGAGAAGTCAGTACAAGCCCTTTGATGCCGCATTATCAAAGTGTCGATAGTTAAAACAAAACTATGCATGCACTCTGTTTGATTTCAATGGTTTTTTTTATTAGCTATGTACGTTTATGGTATTAGTCGTAATGCGCATAGGTCCAGTTTTTCATATTCTTTGATACAGTTTTTTGCGTCTCATAGAATTCCTAAGCGGACCTATACACCGAACTGTTATACTTAACTACTCCGTGAAATAGCGCGAAGTCCTTTTTTTTTGGCGAGCCGGCGGTTATGTCGGGCTCTGGAGGAGAGCCCTATTTTTTTTTCCCCCGGAGGAAAATGCGTTAAGTTGCATACCCCGGCTGTGGCGAGCCGGAGGTTATGTGGGGCTCTCCTCCCCAGAAGGGGGAGGCCTACCCACTAAAAACCTCAGGGATGGCCTTCCTCAGGCATGTAGGGAGCCCCCGGGAACACCAAGCTACTTCCGGGAACCCCCAGCCTCCGCTCCCCCGCCGATACAGGGGAGCCCTCCTCGGGGGAGGCTACAATACCTCCCCCGCCACCTCGACTCCACCAGCGTGTGCTGGGCCGAGTCGAGGTCGGATGCGCATTGGTGGCAATGTTTCGATCCCTCCCGTCCTATTCAACATAGATACTCACCGAAGCAGCCGTGCCCGGTGAGTATCTGAGTCAGTCGGTAGGTGACCTCCTCCTTCCCGTGGAGCCAAGCTTCGAGGTGCGGGAGTACGGCACCGACGGCCCGCTGGCGCGCGCAGATCCGTAATTCGAGCTGCGCACGCCAGGCCGCCACAAGCCGTCGGTGCCACTCCCGCTTAGGCACTTCGTGCGCGGGTTCCAGGGCGCTCCCCCCATCGCTCCCCCGGTCGACACGCCGCGACGCATACGTCGCCGCGTACATGTCAGCCAGGATGTCGAATGGGGGAGAGCGTCCCAGAAGTATCGCAGCCTCGTACGAGATTGTACGGTAGCCTCGTACGATCCGTATGGCCATTATCCGCTGCAGGCTCCGTAGCAGAGCTCTGCAGCGGGGGGACCTCGCGCAGTCTTGCGACCACACGGGAGCCCCATACATGGCCACGGATCGCACGACGCCCTCGTACAGGCGGCGAACTCCATCCCTCGATCCCCTGAGATTGGACAGCAGGCGATGCAATGCGCCCGCCACCCTTTTGGCTCGGGCGAGAAGGGGGAGGCCTACCCACTAAAAACCTCAGGGATGGCCTTCCTCAGGCGTATAGGGAGCCCCCGGTAACGCCAAGCGACATCCGGGAACCCCCAGCCTCCGCTCCCCTGCTGATACAGGGGAGCCCTCCTTGGGGGAGGCTACAATACCTCCCCCGATCTCCTCCACCGACGACGCCCCCCGGCCACGGGAGGGGCGGCGCGAAGTCCTAGCTGCAAGATGCAAGTCTTGCCGGATTAGTCTTGTTCTTGCTCAAGTCTTGCACGGTCAGTCTTGGTCTTGCTAAAAATGCAAGAACAAGACCAAGACTGCAAGACCAAGACTGAATTTGGACAAAACTAGTCGAAACAAAGGGAGTCGACCCAACTTGAGCGCGCCGCCTAATGATTCGTTTGTGCGACTGACGGAATTTTTAGTTCATGATAAAACACTATTCACTGGGAATTCTCTCAGTTCACTGGGAATTGTCACAGCTTCAGTGACAATGTGGTCTCCTAACTAACTATACGAATTAGGTCGATCCTGCCATCTAGCAATTTATTCGTTAATCTAATTTCATATGTACATTTATCTGACACTCCTAGAGTGAACGAAGTGTGAAATGTGAGGCAATCTGTATACAATGAAATTCAAGATGCATTTGATGGCCATTCCATACGAGGTCTGTGGTTAATACCGGTTATCAGCCTATTTCCCTTACTTAGGGCAGGAACAGAAATGAGGTGTGATGATGACGAGTTGAGTTTGAATTTACCAATGAAGACAATGCAGGGCTGCAGCTTCACCGCCAAACTAAACACCGCGGCTGCCAGCTTCTGCGTCTCGCCGTACCACTTATCCGTTAGCAGAGATACGTCTAAATTGATAAAACTCATGTTCGCTTCCTTCGCCGTCGCTTTCGCTATGAGCGTTTTGCCGCAGCCTGTCGACAATTTGATATAATTTTATTATTATTTATTCATTTAACAATAACACCTTTAGCACACACTAGCTGACCCGTGCCCACTTCGTTGGGCATAATATTAATAATCCCCGAAGCGAGCACGAACGTGGACCAAATTAAACCCGAAGCCATGATAAGTTTACTTATTTTCATAAAAATTCATCATTCTCGGTAATATATGACTAATAAATATGACCTAATGATTTATTTATTTAAACTTTGCACAACAAAAACTGGGTACAATTGGCGGACTTAATGCAACAAGGCATTCTCTACCAGTCAACCAAATGGCTAGTAGTTCCAAGTGTAAGTGGCGCAGATACATATAACTTACAATAAGGTCATCAGAAATTAAAATAACAACTACCTAATAGATACATATATACATAGCCATACATATACATACATATATACATATAAGCCATACATATACATACATATATACATACACATACATAAATATATATTATATAATACATAATCAATTAATTACTATAGCTCGAAAATGAGGTGCTTAAGTCAGTGATTCGAGATAGTGTCCACGAACCAATCTCTTAAACGTGAGTTTACTAGCAGATGCTCGAATATGGAAAGGCAGATCATTCCATAGACGAATCGCAGTAACTGTAAATGATTCGGAGGAGAAGTTGGTGCGATGAGTTTGTAATGTAAGGTTGCTTGATGAGCGTAAGTCACGACTATGAGTGGACTTCAGATAAATTGGAGTTTTAGGGCTAAAAAGGTTGTCATATAGACAGCAGACAACCCTGAGGTTCCTACGTTGGCGGATTGGAAGCCACATTAGTTGCCGACGGTACGAAGAAATGTGGTGGAATTTACGAACGCCAAAAATAAATCGGATGCCACTATTTATGAGGTGATCCAACCGGTTTAACAAATCTTGGTTCGCATCCGTGAGGCAGACATCCGCATAGTCCAGAATCGGAAAGAGAAGAGATTGCACAAGCAACATTTTGGTTTTAAATGGTAGGAAGTGTTTTAACCTATAGAGCGAACGTAACGTAAAATTTGCTCGGCGGCAGACTTCGTCAATATGCGGTCGCCAGGTCAGTGAGCCATCGATTAGCAAGCCCAAGCTCTTGACCACTGGATGGAAGGGTATGTTATTATATTGAAGCGAGTCAATAGAAGATGATTTATTTCATTAATATTAGAAATTAAATAATCTATACTAATACAGTGTAAACTCTTTATAACATTATTCTCAATAACGATAAACTCTATAACATAAAAAAGATCACAATTTGGTTGGTTTACCTTAAAACCCATACATTGATACACTCTTTATAGCACAGCAGCCATTCTCTCAGCAGCAAACAATGTTGTCGTGGTTCAATAATCAGCGCCAGAATAATGTACCTATCTCGGGTCCAATTGTTAAGAGGAAACACTGAGAGCGAGAGAATTAAAAAATAGGTATTTACAAAATCTATTGCTGTCGCGCTGCGCCCGAACTGCCTCGAACAACCGAGCTATCAATGGGTGAGTGCTACTGTCAATGTGTGCGTAGGTGGCCGCGCTAGGACGGTGGCAACCCGGCAAATCGAATTCGCGTATTCAGTCAGTAGGTGACAATTTGATGTTGATATTGGCGTTTGCGGTGTTTGTTTCGTGTTGTTGAATTATCTCATAGATTTTTGACCATTGCAATTCTTTACTTGACTTATTCTTATTATGAGCCCTAAAGGTTTACTTTATGAAAGAATTAAAAGAGATGTTGCATTTTGGCAGAAAATGGAACCTATATTAGAACTCTTTTACTTAGACTGCCTATTACCTGAAATAATTGACGGTCGTATACCACGAAATTTAGCGGTAAGAGAGAGGAAAGTATTGGCCATGGATTAGTATTTTTTGCCTGGCTTAAGTTTTAGATTAATTGTATTATTAGGACAATTTTATATATTTTTACTTTATTATTTATTTACTGTATTATTTTTATATTTAATAAAAAATATATCAAGAAAAACGATTTGTGATTGACTGCCACCCGCTTGTTTACGCTTTTATTCGCCTTCTGCTATTTATTGAAATTATAATTATTTATGCCGTTTTATTTATGTATAATCCATCTGTAGTGATAGTTTATGAAGAAGTGCTTGTTAATAATATATATTTCTATCGTAACTCTTCTCTCTTCCTGTAGTAATTAATGTAATTAGTGTTGTTGTGTTACGCTTCGATTTGGACTTTATTATACCAAAATTCACCGTAAGTTGGACTGTTTATTTATTACCTACTACGGTGCTGAACAATAGTAACCCTCGATGCTAAAATTTGATTACAGACAAACATTGTACATACAAACATCGGGACAAGGGAAACTAAATAAAATCTTGTAATAAACAGGATATCAGTGATTAAAAATAAGTAGGCACACCGAATGACTTTCAATTTAAGTACCATTATTATCCATTTCTGGACTCAAGTACTTTTGAAAGTTTAATTCAAATTATAGTATAGCTAGAGTAATCAAAGCAATTTAATAAATGAATGTTATGCAGGAGACTAAAATCTGTTAAAAAAATCGACATCGATAAACAACACTAGACTATCGATAAAATTATCGACTATATACCTCATCATTCATTAGTGTATTATTTAATCTGCCTCCCGAACCTCAAGCCTCTCCCCGTAGTGTGCGATAGGGACAACTGCAGTTCGGAGAGAAAATACCTATTAATCGAAGACAAAATGTATTTTCGTAGTCCCCTGTTTATTCCCCCAAAAGTGAATCGATTTCATTAATTTTTTCAATAATAGTTAAGGAAAGGCTCTGGCTGTGTCTCTATGTTTTGCTTTTTTTATATAGTCACATGTAATTTGTTTGCTGGCCGTCTGAACACAACGGAAAATCAGGCTATTTTTATAGGATTTAAAACATTTATATCTCTTTTATTATATAATTTATGTAAAAAACAAAAACATAGGGACACGGCCACAGATGCTATAGATGCTGAGAAAAAAAATTATAACTCTACTGTGATTTTCCAGGGAGAAAACAGGGGACTACGTTTGTATGGAAAATAAGCCGCGCGGTTTCCTCTTAAAGCCAAGGCTGAGAAGTTTGCCGAACGACTTGGCGTAATTAACTTTAAAGCATCAGAAGGTTGGCTCGGAAAATTTAAGCAACGTCACAAAATTACCTACAGTAAAATGAACGGAGGCGCGGGATGTTGATATGAATGTGACTAATGATTGTATAAATAAAGTGTGCCATAAATTAAAGGAGAAGTATTCTGCAAATGACATTTTTAATGCTGATGAAACTGGACTTTTATTTAAGCTGACGCCCGACAAAACTTTAAAATTTAAAGGAGAAAAATGTGTTGGAGGTAAACTCTCTAAAGGGCGCATTACTGTTCTAGTAGCTGCCAATATAAGTGGTACAGAAAAAAGAAAGCTCTTAGTTATTGGCAAATCGAATAACCCTCGGTGTTTCAAGAACATAAAACAGTTGCCAGTCACATATGCAGCAAATAAGTCAGCTTGGATGACAGCGCAGTTCTTTGAAGAGGAAGTGAGAAAATGGGATGCTGAATTGAAAACACGAAAAATCTGCTTCTTGTAGACAATTGCCCACCCTCGCCCTCACCCTCGTATACCTAATCTTCGAAACATATGAGTTTCATTTTGCATTTTTCCCAGCTAATACAACCAGTATCTTGCAGCCAATGGACCAGAGTGTGATTAAAAGCCTTAAGGGTCACTACAGAAAGAAAATGTTAATGGAATTAATCGAAACTGACGGCAAGACCTCGATTAACATGCTACAAGCAGTGAACTTTATATCAAAAGCCTGGAAAGAGGTAACGACGGCTACTATACAGCATTGATTTCGTCACGCGGGACTTTGTAATTGTTTTCAATCAACATCTTAGGAGATATCATAATTTTAAATACCCCAAACGTAACTATATAGGTAGGTTCGGATACACGCGCGCATGCCGCTGACTGGGCGCTGGCCAGCCGACACTGTTACTTCACAGAGGTACAATGCCGCGCCCAAACGATAAATGCTTTGGTAAATATTCAACCTAAATAATTAAAAATGCTACCTAATGTCACTATTCGACACAGAGAGATAACAATGATTTGATATTAATTATATAATGGATTTTAACAATTATCATAAATGTCAAATCACAATAGATACATCGGATATGCATATGTCCGATACAAAATTAAATTGTTTATTTAATAAAGAATCATTAATAAATTTAAAGCACATACTTAAAATACTCTAATAAACGAGGAGATACAAGGTCAATGATTACTTAAATTATAAAATGCTTGGATTTAATTATTTGAATTATGATGATGGAATTATAGTCAAGCTCCTCAAAGCGAGTGGACTATCAGATCGGAAGACCTAGAGACTTTAAGTTCATGATACTGGAAAACACCTAAGACTTGGTGTAATGTTGTGACACTGAACTTCAATATACTTTTTTATATGTACACACATATTTAGTATATTTTTTAGTATACGAGGGCTATCCAGAAAGTAGATTACGTTTTGGAATAAAAAATCAACAAAGTATAGGTAACAAATTTTATTATATACAGGTGAAAGTCACACTCAAATATTACTTTTCTACATAGTCACCATTCAAACTAAGGCATTTATCGTAGCGATGTACGAGCTTGGAAATTCCTTCGTCGAAAAATTCGGCCGCCTGCGCCTTTTCCAAAACGTAATCTACTTTCTGTACGGTATTTTATGCTTTTTTTTTTCAGAATGACTGAAGGTGGTCTTACAGAAATATTAATTATGTGGACAACAAACTGATATATAAATAAAATCTATAAAGAAAGGGGACAGAACCCAGATAAAGGATCAACTACAAACCCATCACAATACTGGGTCATGTTTATAAGCTGTTCTCAAAAGTTTTACATACATATAGTGCAGCATGTTATACATGAGAGTCCAACTTGTCAGTATACTTAGCAATTGTGGACTAAACTAGTTGGAATTCTAGAATTTATAGAACTTTTTAATTTACACCATAGACAATATGCTGAAAAGCTTATTGTTAGAAGGCAAGATTATACACAGATTTAAAGTGTGAGATAACAAACCTACCTGGAGGTCCGTGCAGCAACACTCCTTTAGGTGGTTGGGTGAGGCGACTGTCAGCAAACAAGTCTCGCTTCTGTATCGGCAAGATAACCGTTTCACGCAGTTCTTGTATCAAGTTGTCTAGACCTGCTATATCTTTCCAACTCACCTGGGGATGTGACATGAACAGATTAAAAAGTTTAGTTTCTATTCATACATTGTTAATTGTAATAATTAAAATATATGGTATGTTTTAAAAAAATTGCTAGTTTTAATGTAAATTTATCATATAATCACATAGAATTTATAGGAATACTCTATTTATGACTTCTGACAGCACAGTTTTAAATGTCCATAGGGTAGAAAAAATCAAAATTTGAAATTTGATCCTTTGAAAATAATTTCATTTTTTGGAAGTGCTCTGTGAGAGTTCAATTCACAAGTTTCAATTTCTAAATGCAATGATTTATAGGCATATGATATTTTACTATAAATGATGCATATCTGTGCAACATTTCAAAAATGAATGTGTATATACATATGTATAGCCTTTTTTGAATCATTCTGATTTGTGATAACTCTTGAGAACAGCATATAAACGTGACTGGGGAGTGTGACGGGCTTAGCTTGATCCTATGTATTTCTAAAGAACAGTGAAACCATGCCCCTGTGTAATGAAGCTGATAAGTTTTATGAAAATTGATTTCATAAGCTTTATAAGTTATGAAGTCATAAATAAAATATCACCAGACATTTTTGAAGTAAGTATTTTCTATGATGCTAGCTTGTACTTACACAAAATGGTAGTCAGAATTATCAAAATAAATTATAATAATATTTATTCAATAAGTCTTTATAGGTATTTACAGATGTCAAACCAAATTGCATTTGTTATAAAGTGACACACTGACAATACTTAACATAGAAAAAAGACCTTATTACTGACTTGTTCAGAAAAAATGTGATCTTCTCAAGGTCAGACTAGTCTCATGTACTGTATAATCATCTTATGTCACAAGTGTGGTTCTTGTGTTATTTACAAATTACTTGCGAGAAACTTATTTAATGTATCTGTATCAACTTACTAAGTGGGCAGTCTCCTTATTTACCTAAATACTTGTATAAAATCTATATTACAAATTTACTCACATTAATTTCATCAGGCACAACCAGCTGAGATGCAATGATCATTTCATGATCTGTCAGCTTGTCCAAAGCTAAGGTGTGCTTGCTGCTGAGTCCCGCTCTGGAAGTCACCCTTAACATAATATGCAAATTATGTAGTGGCTTCTCTAACATTTTCACTTAAATCAAAATGTTAGTAATAACCACTCACAGATAAGCTCCAATGTTAACAGAAGCAATATTGTATGTCTGTTAAAGAAAGCCATGTTATATTATGAATTTAATAGAATGACATGACTGCACTATGACATGTCCCTCCTCAAATGAGGCTTAAAGAGAGTAGTCTTATCTCGGTAGGCAACGGCTTAGCTGTGTCTACCCCTGGGATTGCTAAGTCCATGAGCTGCGGTTAACACTTAACATCAGGTGTGCCGCTTACTCGTCTACCACGTAAGGCAATAAAAAAAAATGGATACTTCTGATAAATGATTATAGTCCAACATATGAAAAGTAGAATATCAGTCTGCATTAGATACCTTATATGTGCAAAAAATAGACCACTATCAAATACAGTAACTATACTTTGAATATCCAAACTGATTCATGCTCATATTAACATAATCTAGGTCAGGGATTCCCATTCCCAAGGTGGTCTATACCGACCCCTAGGGAACTATGACAACCTGCAAGGGGTCTACATCGGCAAAACATCAATTTGGAGGTCCATAAAATGAAAACAGGGGTCCACGATAATGGATCTCAATACACACCGTAGAGTTTACCGTGGGAGAGCCATGCTTCGGCACGAATTGGGCCGGCTCGACCGGAGTGATACCACGGCCTCACAGAAAACCGGCGTAAAATAGCGCTTGCGCTGTGTTTCGCTGAGTGAGTGAGGGTACCGGAGGCCCAACCCCCCTTATTCCCCTCTATTCCCTTTTAAAAGGCCGGCAACGCATCTGTGACTCCTCTGGTGTTGCGGGTGTCCATGGGCAACGGTTATCGCTTACCATCAGGTGATCCGTTTGCTCGTTTGCTGCCCTATGCTATAAAAAAAAAAAAAAAAAAAACACACTGATAGTACCTATTTACTTACTTCAAAAAAAAAATTATAGATGCTTATGAAATTTGGAAGTTGTAGGATGTAGGCAAGTAGGCGATCAGGTAAGTAGGGGGTCTACCCATAACCGAAAAACATGGTAAAGGGTCTACGGCACTAAACAGTTTGGGAACCTCTGATCTAGATAATATTGCACAACTCCCTCTTTAGAGAAATCATCATCAGATGAAATCGTCTTAACAGTGGAATGGCTATTAGCATATTAGTTTAGTCTTAGTGTAGAAGACCCATCCACAATGTACATCATAAGTTAAGTTAGAGTGAATAGGAAAATGAAGTGTGACATTGTGTGGAAACAGAAAGTATATAAATCATTTTACATTTAAAAATTTTATATCTGAGTTTTTAAAACAAAAAAAATTAACTATTAACATATTTAAATATAGAATTGTAAAACATGTGATGTCTCATAAAGAAGAGAGGGAGTCTATCGATTAAAGCAAGGAAGTACACACTTCCTTGTGGAAGCAATAGTGATTGAGCCTGTGCAGTGCAGCATAGTATATCTAAGAAACAGTGGTAGAAACAGTCTCGTAAATGTTTTAAGTGGATAACTGACTAAAACAGACACCTCTAATATTGAGCAACTTATTAAATATTAAAGTAGGATGAAAAGCTGAAATTGCTAATGGTACTTCTATTTGATATGGTAATGGTACAGTACAGTAAAAATAGATGATTTTTCCAATAGCGCACAAGTCATACATAATCGATACTTACTTGCGTAACTGTTCCCTGGCTTTTTCTTCTGCTTTTTTTCGGCTTTTAGACGTTGGGTCGATTTGGTTTACTAGCCATTTTATTGAGAAATATGTAACTGCGGACACAAAGGCAACACGTATTGCCATTTGGAACACATCGTTCCGCGTAAATGCTGAACCTTCCACCATCATGCCTTAACAATTTTTGCGAATATATTACCAAATAACAATAGAGTCAGCTCCAAAATTTACGTGCTTTTCACAATTCTATCTAAAATTATTTAATAATTCATAATAAAAAATATTCAATCATCATGCTAATGCTACCTTCGTAATTTTTTTTTTTGTTCAATGGGGCTGGCAACTGTCAAAGTGGCGCTAGCATCGCAGAGACCAATAACAAAGTATTTTTGTATGAAGAAAATTGTAAAGAAGCTATTATTGTTGAAATGCCTAGTTGTTGTGTGCCAAATTGTACAGAAAATGGAGGGCATAAGTTTCCTCGAGATGCGAAACTTAAAAAATTGTGGCTCAAAGCAATAAGACGTGTTAAATTTGAGCCTAAAAGCGGGGCGAGAGTTTGTCATAAACATTTTGTTGACAATGATTATGGAAAGATCGGTAAATACTCAGGTATGTACCAAGTGCTTAATCAAAAGCTAAAAGTAATTGCATAAAGGGTCGCTGGGTCACATTAATAAAAATTAAATAACATAACCTATATCTAATACTAAATAACATAATTTATTGTTTCAAAATTTAAGTAAATAAACTAAATATTATATAAAGCCTGCTATTTATGTCTTTTCAGGGATACAACACCAGCGCAGAATTTTGAAAAAGACTGCTATTCCTTCCGTTTTTTCATGGACCGTCCAGCCTACATCAGAAACTGCTCGAGAAAAACGCCTTAGAATTCGTACTAGCAGAAGAAACTTATTTCAAGAAAAAGATTTAAGTACTCAAAGCACTAATGATATCCAGATATTAGATGATGTAAATGTATCCCATCAAGTTGATATTTCAATAAACCAGCCATTAAGCTCAGATATAATCTCTGAGGTAGACCAAATAAGTTGCACAAAATGGACGCAAACATCAAACATTTTAAGAATGTTTTCAACTGATCTTTTGTTGACTGACAATGAAAGTGTTAACTATTATACAGGTCTTGAAAGTTACTCCAAATTTAAATTAGTATTATCGACTCTGATGCCAATGGCAAATGACATAAAATATAGATGGTCCAGAGTTGTTGGGTTATCCACAGATGATCAATTTTTAATGCTTCTAATAAAATTAAGGCGAAACAAACCAGATTTCGAGATAGGTAAAATATTTGGTGTTAGTAAAACAGTAGTCTCAAATGTGTTAATATCGTGGATTAATTTTGTAAATGACATTTGGAAACTAATAGATATTTGGCCAAGCCGTGAGCTTGTTAACTTTTATATGCCAGAAAATTTCAAAAGAAATTTTCCTTCCACAAGGATTATTATCGACGGAACTGAAATCCCTATTCAAAAACCTAGTCAGCCTGATGCACAAAAGGTCACTTTTAGCCAATACAAGCACAAAAATACACTAAAATTTTTGGTTGGATCTTCACCTGGAGGGCTTCTCACTTTTTGTTCAGAAGGATATGCAGGATCAGTAAGTGACCGTCAAATAGTGGAACGTAGTAACCTTTTACAAATTTGTGACACAGGAGACAGTATAATGGCTGATCGTGGATTTAATGTCCAAGACCTTTTTGCAAATAAAGGCATTGGCATTAATCTTCCAAATTTTTTAAAAGGAAAGTCTCAAATTCCTGGTGTTCTGTTAAAACATGATCAGAAATTAGCAAGTCAAAGAGTTCATATAGAAAGGTTAATTGGTCTGACAAAAACTTACAAAATACTGACTAGTGAATTAAATCAATATTATGTACCTATAGCATCTAAGATATTTTTCATATGCCTAATGCTTTGTAATTTTAGAGAAGGTATAGTACACAAATAAAGCATATTAAAATTTTGCATCAAACTTTTATTTCCTCATGAAGTTATCATAATTATAGTAGAGATATTTTTCTAAAATCTCATTTTTAAAATATGTATTATAAAACTCATCAAGCTTTGGGAGCATATAATGAATAAAAGGTTCATCTCTATATACATATATAACTTTTAAATCATTATATGTATTTACTATTAAATTACAGTACTTTCTATCAGTACAGTATAATTGTCCCTGTATTTGATAGTAGTATGGAGTACTTGGTTTAAGACAAAAAACATTATCTTTTACATACAAATATGGGACAGTTACTGGGTCAATCATCTTAAATCTACTGGCATAAGGACATTTAATTTCTATGATTGTGTCGGATCCTAACAATGCATCTGGAGAAGCAGCAAGATATGGGCGTTCTTGGCTGACGAAGAGTCCACAAGGAATAGCAATAATATCATAAGTGTTACAATATTTTTGTAAAGCAATTTTTTCATTTATTATGCCATGGGTGGTAGCTCTAGATTTAAAATCTTTCCGCTCCTGTAATTGTTTTGCATATTTGTGCATTGAGGTTGGTCTTAAATGGCATATTGTGTGGAAGGTGCTAGCAGTCAACCTTTTTTCTCTTTGTGCCAACCACTCTTTACTAAGGCTCTGGTCTCTGGTTGCTTCTTCTATCTGCTGAATTTCATCAATTCTAATAGCAGAAAGCTGCAAATCTAGTAATAGTTTTACTTTAGGATCGACTATATCATAGTTATGGTCATTCTCAATAGCATAGGGGTTTGCTGGCTCATACAGTTGTTTAAGTGGCATTGTACTATTCGTACCAAAGTTAACTAGCAGGTTTCGCACTCTTGAATTATAATTTTGTCTATTAATATTTTTAATAGGGTATGGTTGATATAAGACTGACATATTTTGCTTTCTCCTTGGCACTTTATCTGCTCGCACAGGAGTACCACCATAAGGCTTTTTTGGTGCATGAAAACTTTGAAGTCTTTGAGTGCATGTCTCAAATAATAATATAATTTTTTTACTCGCCATGTTTTCAAGACCTAAAAGTAATACAGCCACATGTTTACAAGTAGCGCCATTACCGCTCCCAGCTGGACATTCACAGTGTGCTTCCTCGATACTGCCATACTCATCAATTTTTATATTAACTTCATAGTGAAGATTTTTCATGGTTTTCCTACAAATGCCTTTAACATAAAAATATTTGCAGGCAGTGACAAAAGAACGAGCTGTTACTAAATGGCGTGATTCATAAAGCTGCATCACTTTATCCATTTTCTGATCAGATCTAAAAAGAAAAGAATAAAACTGTTACTTTTAAGTAAAAAATTGAAAAGAACTATAGATGCGGCTAAGTTAATATTAAACTGAATTTGGTGGCAAAGGTGCTGAGCTATTTTGTGGAAAAATCATTAGAGTTGTTTTATGTTATTTATTATCACAATGTTGTTTTATGAATAGGTATTTTGAAAGAGTACTATACTTACATAGACAAATAATGTCGTATTTGAGTTTTGTTCAGTGGTGGTAGATCAGTGTTACTGTTTATATCTTTGTATGATTCAGCAGGTGGAAGAACCATTGCAGGCTCTTCATCTAAAACTTCAGCTTGCCCAAAATTGAAATTCCGGTCATAACATTCCAGCCTGGAAGAGTATATATTATTACTTACAATTTATCTAGGATTTAACAATAACCTCAAATATTTTAACGGTATTAACATATTAATGTCGGCGTTGCTTTATTACCTAGTTCAATTATATTTTAGTATGACATTGCCACGATAAACCAAACTATCCAATTAAAGTATTAAAAATGAAGTAATTAGTTTCAATGACCTACAAATAAAACAACATACCTCTCAATGAGATCAACCTTCTTTCCGCGTAAAGAGGCGCCTCTTTTTCTTAACTCGTTTTTTTAACTCACATATTTTCCATGCGGAATACATGTTCTCGCTATTAAAACTGATAAAAAAGATGTAGAAATTATGAATATAAGAAAATTTATAATATTAATCCAGAACAAACAACCATTCACAAGCTACAATAGTTGCTGCAGTAGTGGCGCCATCTGAGTTTAGCTTTCACTTGCCGACCCCATTCTTCCTTGTGAAGGAAAGGCAAAGGCATTTCACACGCTATACAGCCTTGACTGTTAATTTTTATGGTTCTTCGGAATACTTTTTTTTTTGTTTTTAAGACTAAGGATTTTTCTTTAATCTTCGCTCGGATCGAGCAGGCAAAGAACAGAGCCCATACAGCCTGCTACCTTCGTAACATAACTTCTTAATTTTCCTTTAGAATAAAAGCAATGGGATTTCAAGAGATTAAATCAATCGGACAAAATGACGTTTGTCCTACTTTAAAACATCGTTATAACTATATATCATATTCTTATTTATTTCATCACTGCACTGTTGGGATATATTGTTGTTATTCTCTCATTACCACTTTTTATTGCTCTATAGTTATTGTTAATGATGTAAAAGAAAAGATTTTACAATTTTTATTTTTTTTTATTATTTACGAAGCTGTGGGAGCTACATACGTTGAGCATCAACTCGCCCGTCATACCAACTGCGCGTGATTTTTTTTTTTTTCCTCAGGAGAGGAGGCTGAGAATCCATCATGGATACCAACGCAACAGGCAAGCAGGGATGCGTTGATTATGTCGGACTCCTGGTGAATCGAGGCGGCTCGACCCACCAGACCAACCGACTAAACTCAGCCTAAGCCTTTGGTCCTAATGACCCTACTGGCTTTATTGACAAGGGCCGCAACTCAGGAGAGGTACGGTTAGCACTGCCCCATGGGGAGGGCATAAGCGCTAGAAGTAGGCACGGTTCACCAAAGTGGGACCGGCCAGTATTGACGGGAACCTACACGTGGCTAAGCAGAAGGCTGCCGAATAAGGGGAGACAAAGGAGGCGACGGCTCAGACGCCGCCGCTTGCAGGGCTAGAAGGTCCTGCGTTAATTGATTGGGAGGGTCGCTTAGGACATGTAACTGCGCGTGAGGCGCACTCCTCCTATATATAACCTCGGTGCGAGAGGTTCGATGTGCCATCCCTCTTCAACATACGAGGAAGGAGCTCTGATACCACTGGTGTCACTTGTGCAGGTATCGCTCAGATTGTCAATAAAATTCATTACCTTGTTGGAGCCTGACTATTAATCACCTCTCCTGAACAACCATCCTCCATAAAACTATACGTCACTTTTCACAACGTTACTCCAGTCATGGTATATTCACGCCATTAGAGCTACAAAGAGGTCTACATTCAAGTGACTATTAGCATGCTTTCATGATATGTATTTGTTTTTATTTCAGTAAACGAAATATTTTCCTAGTGGATCTTTGAAAATTAACGAAAATATAGCTATAAATGGAAAAATTAACAAGAAGAATTAGAATTAATGATGAAAACTAATATATAACCTCGTTTTCAAACAGCCGCTCTATGGCCTTTCAGAGCGTTCTATTCGAGCTTGGGGTGAAAAACATTCTGATTTTATACGAAAGTCAATGTTAAATATGTCAAACAGTCATTGTTTTACTAATTAACAGTACGTCATACTTCATTAGACGTTTCAGTAATAGTGATGTTTATGTGTTTTAATTATTATTATATAGAAAAATGGATAATAGATATTGATATCACAGTCAGTATCAGTAATCTATGGTCAGTTAAGAATCTATCTACAAGTTAAGAACACCGATTCGATATGACTGTGTGAAAATCACTCTTGGTCACATTAACCTGAGCCTCGAAACGCATGAAATGCTCGAGCTATCACTCCGCGAGCACGAGCACAAAATAAATCGTAAGGCTAAATAACCGACTTCCAGAGTTTGATTCTTTCCGTTTAAAGTCTGGTAAAGTGCACAAAACTATTAAAATTTCATTTTCTTGTTAGTTTACTGTCTATTTTATCAAATCTAACCGAGTTTCATAATTTTTATCGACTCAATTACTTGATGAAACGCTCTAGCAAAGCAAGCATAGACTTGTCTATTGTGCCGGTCATGAGAACGTGCACGTATTGAGGTTAAACATTCCTTGAGATAATCATCTCAAGGGTGCTGAGTAAGCTAGAAATACGCACGTACCATATTAGTATACAAGCGTTAGTTTTAGTTAAATAAGTGAGTTATTATAATGGAGACCATAATAGACGATATCAGACTATAACCTGAGTCTCATTATGTCCATTGCCTAAACACTGGCAAATCTATCAACAAAAGCATTCATCCTTGTCACTGCGTAAGAATATCTGTCTGACTAATATTTTGTTGAGTATGGTGATATTAGCTGTCAAATTTTATTAATCAAAAATACCGTGGTCGCGCCCCTTTGTCCCTCATAAAGATTGTTTCCCTGTTACCTCTAAATCCTCATTGTCTGCTAATAATAATATGGATCCACCTTTCACTATGAAGGAACTTAATGGTGTCTTAGGATCCCTGAAAGATTCAGCCCCTGGTTTAGATGGGATCCCCTACTCATTCGTTAAGAATTGTACTGAACCTATAAACAACCTACAAATCAACGATTCTTTTTGGAAGGCTATCCAAATAAAACTTCACTTTAAGAAAATTAATATTTTTGAATGGGAACAGATATTTCCAGTTGCTCTTCATTCAATTAGATCTCTTATATACATTAGTACTAAGGTAACGCTGCATGAAAGACTAACCATTTATGTCGAACTATAAATGGTATATCGCTTCCATTGTGGTTTCTAACCCCAGGACTGACGCATTTTTGAAAAATAATCAATATCAGAAATCAATATAAGATATTCAACATACGATCCTCTCGTAGAATAAGTTTAGTTGCTAGGGGCAAATTGTGGATATTCCTATATTACACATTCAGATGGACGAGAGACAACCGTAAGCTTAAGTGGAGATAATAAATCACTACCATCGGTAAAGCCTATTCAAAATTATGTATTACAGGTCAATTATACCTTCAAGAGTTGTCTAATGAGGAAATTACATTATCACGATTTGGCTCTACGCAAATATTACCCATCTCTTCTAAAATAGTGTATTTTGAAACAGTTTATCTTAAAGACTATCTATATAAGGATTGAAAAGGGAAGAGTACGGGTAGTATGAAATTTCATTTGTTTAAAACTATAGTTTTAAGTCATTCTAATTTTGATGTAATTACATATTACTCTTTTTAATAATAATGTTGCATGTTTTATTTTAAGTAAACCAAATACCAAATATACTTTTGCTTATAGACTTTTATTTTATTATTAAAAGAACAAAAAAAACTAACTGATCACTAGGCAGTATGGTCAGGACGATCGGCGGTGGATGATGGGACGGGACGGGACGGAAACGTCGAGGAGGGTCGAGTGCGGCGTTCCGCAGGGGTCGATGTTGGGACCCCTGCTATGGAACCTCGCATACGACGCGGTCGGCTCCGGGTGGGTGACGCAGTGGTCTCGGTCGGGCTGTACATCAAGTACCTGGGCCTCACCCTTTTTTTTTTTTTTTTGTTTTTTTTTTTTTTTTTGTTCCCCTGAGGAAAATGCATTAAATTGCATACCCCGGCTGTGGCGAGCCGGGGTTATGTGGGGCTCTCCTCCCCAGAAGGGGGAGGCCTACCCACTAAAAACCTCAGGGATGGCCTTCCTCAGGCATGTAGGGAGCCCCCGGGAACACAAAGGCCACTTCCAGGAACCCCCAGCCTCCGCTCCCCTTTCTAGAGGGGAGCCCTCCTCGGGGGAAGCTACCACCTCCCCCGGTCCCCTCCACCGACGACGCCCCCCGGCCACGGAAGGGGCGTGGTCCATCCCGGGTCGCCGTAGCGGTCGCGACTTCCTCGCGCCCGCCGGCGACCCGCGGCGGCGCCGCAGCTGTGCTACCGAGCCCGGCGCCGCCTCCTTCGAGCGGGATCGGCCATCTCCCGACCCCGCTCGGCGGCCTCCTTCTGGAGCATTACTGCTTCACAGAAGGAGGCCACAGCCCTCCAACCTCCCTCGTCCGCCAGCATTGCCGCAATCAATGCCGGCGGAGACAGATCTCGCCCGATCTCTGCGACCAAGACTCGGCGCTCGGAGGCCCATGCGGGGCACTCCGCCAGCGTGTGCTGGGCCGAGTCGAGGTCGGATGCGCAGTGGTGACAATGTGTCGATCCCTCCCGTCCTATTCGACACAGATACTCACCAAAGCAGCCGTGCCCGGTGAGTATCTGTGTCAATCGGTAGGTGACCTCCTCCTTCCCGTACCTGGGCCTCACCCTAGACCGCCGCTGGAGCTTCGAGGAGCATTTCGTGCAGTTGGTCCCCCGAGCCAAAAGGGTTTCGGGCGCATTGCATAGCCTGCTGCCCAATCTCGGGGGACCGAGGGATGGAGTTCGCCGCCTGTACGAGGGCGTCGTGCGATGCGTGGTCATGTATGGGGCCACGTGTGGTCGCGAGACTGCGAGGTCTCCCCGCTGCAGAGCTCTGCTACGGAGCCAACAGCGGATAATGGCCATACGGATCGTACGAGGCTACCGTACCATTTCGTACGAGGCGGCGACGGTTCTGGCACGCTCCCCCCCCCCCATTCGACATCCTGGCCGACATGTACGCGGCGATGTATGCGTCGCGGCGTGTCGGCCGGGGGAACGACTGGGGGAGCGCCTCGGAACCTATGCATGAAGTGCCTAAGCGGGAGTGGCACCGACGGATTGTGACGGCCTGGCGTGCGCAGCTCGAAGTACGGATCTGCGCGCGCCAGCGGGCCGTCGGTGCCGTACTCCCGCACCTCGAAACTTGGCTCCACGGGAAGGAGAAGGTCACCTACCGATTGACTCACGGATGCTTCGGTGAGTATCTGTGTCGAATAGGACGGGAGGGATCGACATGATGCTACCACTGCGCATCTGACGTCGACTCGGCCCAGCACAGGCGGCGGAGTGCGCTGGCGGAGTGCCTCGCGTAGGCTCCGAGCGCCGAATCTTGGTCGCAGAGATCGGGCGAGATCTGTCTCCGCCGGCATTGATTGCGACAATGCTGGTTGACGAGGGAGGTTGGAGGGCAGTGGCCTCCTTGTGTGAAGCAGTAATGCTCCAGAAGGAGGCCGCCGAGCGGGGTCGGGAGATGGCCGATCCCGCTCGAAGGAGGCGGCGCCGGGCTCGGTAGCACAGCTGCGGCGTGGCGCGGGTCGCCGTATCCGCGGGCGCCAGTTACTCGCTCCCGCCGGCGACCCGGGAGGGACCGCGCCCCTCTCGTGGCCGGGGGGCGTCGTCGGTGAAGGAGATCGGGGGAGGTAGTGTAGCCTCCCCCAAGGAGGGCTCCCCTGGTAGGGGAGCGGAGGCTGGGGGTTCCCGGAAGTCGCTTCGCGTTCCCGGGGGTTCCCTACATGCCTGAGGAAGGCCATCCATGAGGTTTTTAGTGGGAGGCCTCCCCCTTCTGGTGAGGAGAGCCCCACATAACCGCCGGCTCGCCGCAGCCGGTGTATGCAATTTAATGCATTTTCCTCAGGGGAACAAAAAAAAAGGCAGTATGGTCAAAGACCTTAGCCTTAAAAAAAATTGTTTTCTAAGCCCGTTCCCTTTGCCTTCCCAGAATTGTAAAATTAACCAAAAAAATAACTAACCTCTAAACTAACAATCGCTAATGTTATTATTTTTTGGTTTTTAATAGATTTTTTCAGATTATTTTCTTTTATGATATGATAAACTTCAAAGTCAGTTTATCTAAAGCAATTGAGAATGAAGAAAAACGTAGGTAACACACCCGTAATCAGGAATAGAAAAGTGCTTCGGAAACAAAAACGATTGCAAAAGAAGATTAAACGACAAGAGCATTACACTAAAAATAAAAATCCTGAAGAGAATATTAAATTTGTACCAGGTAGTTTCGTAAAACGACCGGTTGAATCTCCAGTGCTACATAATGAGGATAAGGTAGGTTATGTTTAATTTGATTGATTCATTTACCACACCTACGGCTCATTCTATCCATTATTATTTACTTACTAGATGTATATATTTGGATGTGTCTATGGTATAAATGTAAACATTCTATCTGTTTTTTCCCATGTCACATATTAACAATATGAAATGATATATTTGTATAATTTCTTAACACACTATTTTATGTATATCGAATAAAAAACAAAGACAACTCTTGACACCAGCTTGTCATGTCTCTATGGTCTCTATAATATCAGAGAGACATAAAGGTAACAGATTCCTATTGACAAACAAACAAGCAAATGTGGCACTAAATGGTAAACCCTAGAGAGGTTATTGAAAAAAGCCATTACTATTCAGAGTAGAGTAAGATAATATTCCAGCTATTATTCCCCAAAGGTTACGTAATGGATGAGTGGTAATTGTCACTCTGGACACTTGGGTGGTCTGGACACACTGTGATAAATTCGATTAGTTGCCTCTTATGAGATCTCTGTAACAAATTGAGTGGGTGACATGTTTCTTCTAAATTTGTAGTAATACATGTAGATTACATGTGCATCTCATGTTGAAGTTCACTAAGACAATTGAAAGCAACTGGAATATTCATATTAAACCCAACATATGGGTTGATGCCTGTCCAATATCTTCAAATAATGTACTGTTTTGCTTTATGGTTTGAATATTTCAATCTATCTCAAGTATTTAGACTACACTTGGGTCACATTCCAGTACATTAATTTTACTTTCCAATTACTACTATCTAATTTTAATTTCCAATTACTACTATCTAATTTTACTTGTGGAGTGGTAGAAAGTTATAGTAATTTTTAGTAGAATGTGCACTTAAGAAATGTTACGACAAAGAATAGTTTTAATGTTAGGATGTATCACTTAGTTGTGCTTCCTTTATATTGATGAAGCCATAGCAGTATTAGACATCGATATAGCCTCTGAAGGCTTGAAATTATGTGGCTGACATAGAGCCATAATTACTGTCAAGCCTCAACAAATGTAATAAAAAAAAATGTCTTAAGGAAAGATAGTAATTATAGTTATATTACAATAGTAATATATGTTACAAATTTAATATTTACTTACAATTATAACAATGTTTTTAGAAAAAGAAAAAAAATCTACCTACTCCTCAAGATTTACTAAACAAGGAAAGGCAGAAAGACATGAAAGAAGCTGAAAAATTAAAATCTCAGATGGATGAAAGACGAAAACAGATGTTTCTCAAAGCCAATGAAGAAGAAGACAAAGTTATAAAAAAGTTAGAAAAACAGCTAGGTTTGAATAAATGCAAAAACAAGAAAAATTATTTCACAGATGATGGACTGGATTGTATCCTTTACAGTAAATGCTCACATAATGTTGTATATTTTATGTACAGGAAATTTTTTCAAGTAAATAATATCAAATGGCTTTAATCTTCAGTTTGTTCAAGGGGATTTTTTAATTCATAGTAAATTTTGATTATAATAAAGAGTTCTAAATTTACTCTTTAGATTTAGATTTATTAATTCCATGAATTTAGAAATATTCATGTTTAGAAAATATGAACATTATCATTCATATTTATTGATTCAGTGATATTTGATGAATCACTAATAGATTTCACAGATGTAATAAACTTACATTAATTTCTTTAAACATTTGATTTAGATCTTTTAGAAATATGTGATAGATCAACAAGTGAACAAATTGTGGCTGCAGAAAAACATATTGCTAATGTTGATGGGGAATCTGATTTTGAAGAAGATCTTGCTGCTGTGACAGGAAAAGAAATAAAGTCTAAAAAAATTACCACACAAAAAGGTGGCACCAAAACAAAACTTAGTGAAATTAGCAATAATGATGGTAGTGATATTGGTAGTGAAGATTCTGAGGCTGATGATGATTTTGATGAAGAATTTGATGATAACAGAGATGAAGCTATTAGTGATAATAGTAGTAATGAAGATATATATAAAAATTCTAGTGATACAAATGAAAGTTATATGTCTGATAGTGAAGAAGACAAATTAGCAGATAATTCATATGATGGTAAGTGTTTATAAAATTTACAAACAAATTCCAACAATTGTTGCACACAACATTCAAATCAAATAGTTATATAGAGAAAACTAAATGGCAAGAAACAGTATTTGTACTTACCAATAAATACATATATGTTATGCTGTTGTTTACTATATTTCTTAAAATTGAAGGCATGGACAACTATACTAATTTTCTCATAAAAGCAAAAACTAGTCATGTCCGCAACAACCCTAAATGGTGTTGCTGTAGACATGACTAATAAATAAATTGTTGATAATTTCATAATGAATAGAGGTCTCCTGACTTAAAAGTCTGCAAATTAATGATAAATGGGAAGATCTTAAGGCATTTCTCTCTCAAGCTTAGCTTGGTAGTAATTAATTTTCTTTCATACAACTTACTCTCTACAAGGTCCAAGGTCCAAACAAGGTCTACATTTAAACAACGTATTTTATTACTGTTTTGTTTTGTTGAATTCAGCCCTTAACTCAACCGCAAAATAATATGCATCTCATACTCAACATTTATATATTTAATTATTATTATTACAGAGAATTTCATACCACCCAAGAAAGCGAAGCTAGCAGATGGTAAAAGTGCCCAGAAAAAAGATATAAAAAATATTAAGTCAACACAAAGTGGAGTAAAACCAAACAGTAAAAAACAAAACGTTATTAAAGAAGATGAATTAAGCAAAGTGTTCAGTGATGATGAAATATCACATTTATCTGGAGATGAAAATGATGACATGTGTGAGTTGACAAATGATTCAGAGGATGGTGAAAATGTAAAAAAAACAGAAAAGCCTGATGTATGGGAAGACATATATGGACGAAAGCGAGATAAGGAAGGAAATATTATCAAGGTGCTTGTAACTCATAACAGTGTCATTTAAACATGCACTAAGTCATAATGATTGATATAAAACTAATTTTCAATTGTCTTCTCAGGAAATAAAAGGCGTTTATGTACCTCCACATTTGAGGAACAAAGATTCTGCCTCCGACAAGGATATGACACAGTTGAAAAGACAAATCAAAAGTAAGATATTCTTATAATGAAATATACATACATATATTCACTCACACCTCTTTCCCATGCAGGTAGGCAGAGATCACAGTTTTCTACTTGCTACGGTCCATATCCCTACAATTCATTCCATTCCAGTACAAGGTCTCCTGCCGTAGACTTGTGAACCAATGGCGTAGCATCTTTGACATTCAAAAGTGATTGTAAAATCCTATTTGAAGAACAAATTTTTGATTTTGATTTAGCTTCAACTTTCATAAACACTCATCACTTACAGGTACTTGTGTGCCTTCCTTCAGGATATCTCCTTCAATGAAATATGACTATTGGAAGTGTGTATAATTAATATTTTAGAACTTTCATGTATTTTTCTTATACATACATACACTCACGCCTTTTTCCCACGGGGGTAGGCAGAGATTACGTCTTTCCACTTGCTACGGTCTTTACATATCTCTTTCGCTTCATCTACTTTCATAACATTCCTCATACATGCTCGACGATTGCGGGTACTTTTTCTTATATCTGAATGAAATTGGTTGATTTTGTGTTTATTTGAATTGGTAGTATTTTAATGTACTGTACTTTATTTTAATGTATTTTAATGATTACTACTTGACACTAATTACCAATAATAACATTCTAAACTAATCACTACATAGTATAAAACAAAGTCGCTATCCGCTCTCTGTCTGTCCCTATGTATGCTTAGATCTTTAAAACCACGCAACGGATTTTGATGTGGTTTCTTTTAATAGATAGAGTGATTCTTAGGGAATTCTTATATGTATAATACATGCATAATATAGTAGAGAAACACTGATAAATTTTGAGGATTCTAATGTGATGTCGTAAATTAGCACGTTTTTTGCGCTTATATTGCAAAAACGCTGGCTGAACCTTACGAGATAGACCAAAATAATGTACTACAGTATTGTCTTTTGTTATATATTTACATAAGCATTGTACCCGTGCAAAGCCGGGGCGGGTCGCTACTTTATCCTTACTAATATTATAAATCGGAAAGTGAGTTTGTTTGTTTGTTCCGTTTTCACGCCGAAACTACTGAACCGATTGCTTTGAAATTTTGCAGACGTAAAGATAAAAGTCCGGATTAAATAATAGGGTACTTTTTATCCAGGAAAAATCGTCAGATCCCACGGGATGCGCAATAAAGGCTTCGTTCAAAAACTACTGCACAGATTTTCACGCGGTTTTCATCAATAGATAGAGTGATTCTTAGGCAAGGTTTTGCGGTATTTTTTATCTCGGAAAAACCGATAGTGTGCAAAAGCTATGACCCTTAACCCTCTGTAGACCCAATCCCAAAATCCACGCGGACGAAGCCGCGGGCAGAAAGCTAATAATATTTAAATGTTATCTCCAGGTGTACTGAACAAACTGGCAGGCACTAACCTGCACTGGGCGTGCACCACGTTAGAAAACCTGTATTCATCCAATAGTCGGAATGCAGTGAACACTTCGCTGTGCCAGTTGTGGACCGAGGCCACCCTGGGACTCTGCCACACCCCGGTGAGGCTGGTGGCGGAACATGCCGCGCTCGTCGCTGTGCTACACGCTAACGTGGCTACGGAGATTGGTAAGTAAGCTTGTTATGCAAATGTATTTTCAACACCATTGCTCGTAATTGGTATGTAACTACACCAACTTTAGTTTCACAATGTATCGCATTACCAACTTATAATATCTTTCGAATTTCCAATTCGATTACCGCACAGTTTGGTAATCAAAAGTTAATAGTTTCGTAAGGGGTCATCCATAAATTACGTCACACGAATTTCTTGATTTTTTGCCCCTCCCCCCGTCCTTGTCACAGTTAGTCACATTTGTGAGACTCCCCCCCCCCCTAGTGTGATGTCACAAAATTTGAAATTATAGAAATTATTGAATGATAAAAGCGGTTTCGAAATCAGTCTTATTTTCATTTTAATAAAATTAACATCAAATCAATTAACAAAACAAAAAAAAACGATTACTTATATTAAATAAGTAGGTATATGGTCATTTCATGATTTTCTTATTATATTTTTCGAAATCACCTACTGTAATCAATTACAAAAATAGTACGTTTCGGGAGTACCCCTATTAATAGATAGAAGAAGATACTATTCCTTTATTTATTTATGAGAGTATACAGACTTTACAGTAAAAGTTAATATTTACAGCACTTTTCATACTAAGAGTAATAATTTAATGTTTGTGTTTTAACAGTTAGCTTATTTGATTTAATAGATTTTGTAATGTGACGTCACGAAATTTAAGATCCCTCCCACCCCCTTGTCACACAATGTCACACTTCGTCAACCCCCTCCCTCCCCCTAACCGTGTGACGTAATTTATGGATGGCCCCTAAAGAAAAGTCACGCTTTTATTTATAAGAAAGAAAAATTGAAAACAAAGAAAATTTATATGAAAAATACTAAAACATTTTTGTAAATTAAATAAGTTTGGCGTTTAGAAACACTCTGTTTAAAGATATACAATTATAAAAACCTTATTTAAAACTGCAACTATTAAATAGAAGTCATACGTAAATATTAAAAGAATATATTTATTTTGTAAAAATTATATAATTTGCTGTTTTGGCTGTATAAGCGTCGGTACCTTAGTCTTTCGCGCACAAAGCCGTCAATGAAAAAGTAAACGCGCCATTTTTCAATTTTCAGTAGTATTTTGCAAGTAGATATTTTGCATTGTTTCTTTTATTAAGATTTTAATATCAATAATGTCATCAAGCGATGAAATTGATTGTACGAATGAAATAATATCGAATATTTCAGAAATCGGTGAAGGTGGAAATCCAACGTATAATTTTTGTAATTGTACTTTCACAAATTGTTTTTCAAAATAAAATTTTATCGACTTATAAAGTTTGTATTAATTACTCGCAATGGCGTTGAAAAACGTCGTGTAATACTCGTGAGCAGTTAAAAATTACATTCTCGGCTAAATATTAATATCAGCCTCGAACGTAATTTTCAACATTAATCACTTGTATTATAATGTACTATTTTAACACCTTTGCTCGTAAAGATGAAGTAATTCCACTGGTTTTAAATATGTAAAGCGGGTCATAAAAAACGTGTGTGTTACCAAAGCAAATAGTTAAGTTATCCATACAAATTCCATAACAATATTATTTGCCATTTCGCGCGCTGTTGCTAATCAAATTTTAAAAACTAATCGCCGCGCGGCGCCAGTCAATAGTAAAATGGCGGAAAAACAACAGTGTGCATTCACAGATTGACTTTATTTAAATGTTTTTTTTTTCTATTTCCTCGCAAATGTGTTAAAAAACGTCGTACGATATACGTGCGTTTTGGTCATAGCATGCTCGGCACAGTTACGCCGTCGCCTTCGGTTCGGGCTGAAATTCCGCCTCGCATGTTATAACCATCATAACGCACTAATATCGTAAAGTACTATTATCGAATTTCATTTGTATATTTACCCCCACTTCAAAATATAAGGAAATTATTGTAAGCAAAACTGAAGGCTGACCAAGAAGAATGAGCCGACCAAAAACGAATAATGCATGCCAAGCTTCTCATGAAAGTCTAACTATGTAGGCCTGCAAGATTGAAGCGGAGACATGGTACACCTATTATGCCATAATAGGTGTACAATGCTTCATATGGTGGCTATATTCCACGAAAGGACATCAATCATTCACATCAAGGGCTCTTGAGTATGATAGAGTGGAATGGTGGTCATAGCCAGTTTGTAGGCTGCAACGGCTCCACAAAAGGAAACATCCCACTCTTAAGATAGTCTGAAGGCACTTTAGAGACACAACGAAGATTGGCTAATCAAAAAGGAATAGCACACGCCAAACTTTTCATGGGCATAGAAAATTGACTCAAATCCACAATAAGCTCAAGCAGAGAACCCTTTGATAGTAAGGTCTGCACAGAATGGGTTACACCAGAACTAAACTATGTATATATAAGAAGAATAGAGTGTGGTACCTTTTGTGCCAGTGCAATGCTCTGCCTTGCACGAGACAAAGGTTAACGAGCATTCATTTATTTAAGATGGGGAGACCAGAATACATCATCAAGCTCTTTAACACGATTGACTTTACGGATTCATAGTACCCGATGACTTCACTGCATATCTTACCCTTCACACTGGAACTTCAATACACACTGCTATTTTGCAACAGAAATAGTTAAGACCGAGGTACTCGAGTGTAGTAGTAATCCCTGGGGTGGTCTCCCTCCGCTGAAATATGTAGCATATAAAGGCTGGTCAAAAATTTCATTCCTTGGCAGACCGCAATATAACTATAAAACCGATAAAACACACAGTTTACACAGTGCTAAAGATTCATTCGTCATACATTCATATTAATTCTCAAATGCATATGTTTTCGGTATCGTGGGTCGGTGGCGGGTTCGAAACGCCTCTCCACGTTGACACCCGGACCCTGATTTACTCAGTGGTTAACTTGAATTGGTGGCGCAAAAATTAAATAATTTTGATTTTCGTAATATTACTTTATTTTTGAAACCATCTGTCTGACACTGAATATGATAACGTGAACAGTAAATTAACCAGAATATATATGTTGCAGTCTTAGCTGAACGGGAAGCGGGAAGTTGCCAAAGTGAAGTGTTTTCCCACAGATGCATTATACAAAACAAACGTCATAGGCAAATTCAAAGGAAATCTGATTCTATACATCCAAATCTAAGAATACATTAATAAATTAAGTTTATATATTTTATGAACTATACAAAACATGTTAATTTCCATTAACAGCATAATTTAAACACAAGAAATAAAAATAAACTTACCGTTCCAACGTACAGGCTACGAAAAACTAAAGATTCGTATATGGGCAAATGTATAAATTTTTATAACAAGATTCCACATAGTGTAACTGAATTGCCTTTTCATAAGCTCAAGGTACATGTTAAGAAGATGCTGATGAGTAAGGGCTATTACAAAGTCAATGATTATTTAAATGATGCCAATGCTTGGTGTTGATTTGATGATATTACATTCTAAAGTGTAAATATTTGTTTTCCCGTATAAATTGTAAACACGTATGTACATTGTGTGATAACGACATAATTTATTGTAAATGTTGTTATTTTACTTTTGATAAAGCTGATAAGTTTTTTGCGCCCATTCTTTTTATCAGCTAAAAAATACGTTCTAAATGGGTGGTAGGGAAAAAAGATTGGACGATTCAAAAGACTTAATAGAAAATTAAGTCATATTTGAATAAAGTTATTTTTTATTTGGATTCCAGGCGCGCACTTCTTGCAGGAGCTAACGAAGAAGTTCGACGCTATGATGCAGACGCCGCAGTCTATGGAGGACAAGCGGCTCGACAACTTGGTCTCCTGTCTCGCTCACTTGTATTGCTTCAAAGTGAGTATATGTAGTAATTAGATGATAAAAAATATCTTGGGTTAAAATTTAAAGAATTTACACGAGTTACGTTGCCAAACATTTTGACTATACATATATGTATGTGAACACATAATGTGAATTTCTTTAAACTTGTAAAGGAATTTATCCGAGGCCAATTTTTGGTTGACGACTGTAAAAATATTGGGAGAAAAAATAGCCCTGGCAGGTTTTCTTCTTGGTTCTTTCCAGTACAAGGTCTTCCGCTGTAGACTTGTGAACCAATAGTGTAGCATTTTTAACGTTCAAAAGTGATCTGTAAAAATCCTATGTGAAGAATAATAATCGATTTTGAACAAATTTTACTGACAGGCATTGTTAGCAATGTAACATCTTGTAATTTTTATAATAAATTACAATTCGATATAGATGTGTTTTGTGACTCCCTGGGGGTATACAAAAATCTCTGTCTGTATACAAAAAGTCTGTTATATTGCTGTTTTGACAAACGTTGTTGAGTACTATTGTTATTATAGCTAGCTTAGTTATTCTTAACAATGACATGGCTTAGGACTGTCAGAATATTAGGCAGTAATTTAAATAATTTAAAACTAATTACCTAATCAATATAATTTTCTGGCGTATTTAAAAGTTCATTGATCTGTACATAATTTGTTATTTACCTTCAATATTTACTTATTGCAACGAATAATTTAATTTGCATACGCGCAATCGCACAACAGCCAATAATGCGTGAATAAAAAAAATGACAACAGCTTAGGCACCAGCAAGCCAGCAACAGTTTACCTAATTGTTATTTCAAATCACTGTGTAAATCTAAAATGAGTCTAATTGTCATACGCGTGAAGGTACAAAATTGTGAATTTAGTATTAGTAACATTACTATAAGAAATAAACAAATAGGAACTTTATTTCCATGTGAGAAAGGTTAATATTATAAGAATAAGCAGTCGGGCAACAGAGCGAGCGCCTACGCCTGCACAACGGTTAGCTTTCTCTCGCTCACACTTGTAGCTTGCAGCACAGTCGTACTCGCTCGCTCCGTGGCGCACACACGCAAGTGGCAACAACAACAATGCGGCTAGGCGATAATTTTGTCAACAGCAACAGCAGGATGACAGTATAAGCCGTTGTTAAATAACGTGTTATTAATTACGGGAAAATAATTCATTATATTATCTGTTATTGAAATAACGACCATTACTAGCCAGTATAACAAATAATATCAATGTTACCACCTCACAGATATACCATGCGTCGCTCCTTTATGATATGTTCGCGCGGCTGATGGAAGATCTAACGGAGAAGAACGTGGAGTGTGTTCTTTTAGCGCTGAGAAGCGTTGGCGGTGTGCTGAGAAAAGATGATCCACTTGCGCTTAAGAACTTCATCCATGATACTCAAGCGCGCGTTGCGAAGTTGAACGAGGCTGTGGCTGATGGGTAAGAATTATTATCACCATCATTTCCAGTCCAGGTCGCCGCTGGACATACTGGACTGACTTTTTAATTTAAATTCAGAACAAAAGGAGATGTCCCATTTTTGTATGGAGGCTGGGCCCCTCTCAGCCTACAGTAATCTATACATATAATAAGACAATAAAAATATTTTGTCTGTACATTTAGTATTTTTGACTGAAATGGATAGAGGGGCACTTAAATAGATTATTAGAAAGCAAAAAAAATTTTTTGGAATTTTTTGTCTGTATGTATGGTTCACGTTTATCTCCGAAAGTACTGAACCGATTTGCCTTGAAACTTTCACTATTTGCTTTGTTTTAAACTCAGAATAATATCTAAACTTTGTTTCATCAAAATCGGTTCATTAAAAAAAAAGTTATCGTCATTTTAATGAACTCAAATAAATAAAACTGAGTGTCATCTGTGAAAATTGAAGACGGTGAAATTTTAAATCAAAAGTACTGTGAAAATAGTATTTGTGGAAAAGCTCATTGTTTGTGCCATACTATACATACATACATACTAATATTATAAATGCGAAAGTAACTCTGTCTGTCTGTCTGTCTCTTCCGCTTTCACACCAAAACTACTGAACCGATTTAAATGAAATTTGGTACACAGATAGTCTGGAGCCTGAGAAAGGACATAGGCTACTTTTTCATGCAAAAAAGGTTGTAAAGGTTGTAAAAGGTTGAAAGGAAGGGATTATTGGTTGTATGGAAATACTTGTTAAAAACTACTGAACCGATTTAAATGAAAGGACAATGCCCAAATTATAAAGAGCTGTGCCCCAGTTATAATTATGCATGCCACTAATGAGTTTTTTTTAATGTGTGCGTAATTAGCATAGCTTTTTAAATGAATCAGATATAATTCGAAACTGCGTGCGAAAATAAAGATATTAAACAAATAAAATGTGCGCCTATTAATATTTATTAGCAAAGTTGTAAGACGACGATATGCATTTTGTTTGACATAAAATATTTTTTGATAAAAAGAAAGGTAATTAGTTGGAATCACAGTATATTCCTAGCATTTTCGTGTATTTTAGCAGCTTACACCATAGTGTAAAAAAGAGACTAATTTTTACATTGCACATATGTAATGTAAAAATAAGTTTATTAAATATACTTAATGAAATAAGAAAGCTTGTTTGTTCAGTTTGAATTACAGTACTTTTACCCCTTTCATTGATTTTCAGCAACTTACATTATGTGCAGTTTAATAATAATTTATCCTAATTACTAGTATTGTTACAAACTATTTTTCCTTCATAGATACACAGATATACCCAACCTAATGTCGGCTAGATGTTACATTTAATCAAACAGTATAATCATTATAGTTTTTAGAACAGTGATTAAGGTGTAGGTATGTAAATAAAAAACTAATGTTTATATTTATAACCATTTATTTTATTATTCATTCATATCAATAACATTGTCCAGAAATGATGCTGGTGCAGTCACATTATCTTGATACCTAGCCCATCTTAAATACATCATGTACACATAACATGACAGCAACATCCTACTGTTCTATTACCCACTACACAGCTACAATAGTATCAAATAAAAAAGCTAATAATAAGCTGCAAATAAAGAGAAGAGTTCTTTATTGTTCGAGTTTGAAATTATGCACTGTAGAACAAAATAACAATGACACTTAAGGTAGCCAACCAAAATACACATAAATAAATTAAACGAACACTTTAGTAACTTATTTAAATCATTACAATTATTCCTCCTGCACAGATTTCCATCTCATAAGTATATTTTGTGCACCCTCGTTCAAATCTGATACGAAACGTCTCCGTTGAAAGGTGATACAAAAACGACAATTCGTGCACCGCGACATTTTGCAAATCAATAAGCAATTCTTTATTCCGATAAAACACAGCGAAAGGTAGTCAGTGAGGCAAGTAATAAGTCCAGGAAACACACAGCAAGGGTCAGTTAAACTAATCATAAAATCACAAGTAAGCGCACAAAGACAGCCAGAACACAAAAAATCACAAGTCACGCACGACGACAAACAACGTCAACCTGATTTTGGCCATATTAATCGGCCATATAAATGGTTCGTATTTGTCATATTGCCATTTCCGTTTCTAGAAACACTTTATTTATTGAGTTTTTCTCTCGCACGCCTATTTGCGAATAAATGCCAAAAAATTAGTAATATTATTTTTATATTTATTTACATTTTGTTATAGAGCTTTGGGACCAGGGGGCAAATTTGGGCATTCTCCTTTTTGGTACACAGATAGTCTGGAGCCTGAGAAAGGACATAGGCTACTTTTCATGCAAAAAAGGTTGTAAAGGTTGTAAAAGGTTGAAAGGAGGGATTATTGGTTGTATGGAAATATTGTTAAAAACTACTGAACCGATTTAAATGAAATTGGTACACAGATAGTCTAGAGGCTGAGAAAGGACAGAGGCTACCTTTTAAAGCAGAAAAGGGTTGTAAAGGTTGAAAGGAGGGGTGAAAGGTTGTATGGCAGTATTGTTAAAACATATCCTTCCTGTGGGAAATTCGAATATAACGCGGGCGAAGCCGCGGGCGGAAAGCTAGTAAAATAATATTTTATGGAAAGAACAAAAAATAAGGAACCTTTACCCGTAAGAAAATATTATTTTAAAGCCTGCAAAACATTGTAAAAAAAAGAATAGGTTTTGAAGTTAAGATCAATAAAACAGCAACCCAAAACTTTTTTATATTGGCAACTTCGATTTTGATTGTCACAATGAGTGATATGACCTATGTCAAAAGCTTTACCACCACTACCAAAATAGAAGGATGTCACTGTCACAATGACATTACGACGATAGGAGGTAACTCGCATTATTTATTAAAAATACAAAGGAACTACCCAATACAGCCAGCATCTACAGGTTCATTTTCAGGAATAAATCTGCAGTAAGAGCATATATTTACTGTCAGAATTTATTAATAGTTTCGGAAAAATAATATAAATAGCTTGACGCTTTCATGCAAAGCTTTATAAAAGAAACCAATATTCGAGACTTTAAATATTATTTTTTTTTTTTTTGGAAACTTTGTCTTAGAGGGGAGTTCTATCAGAAAAACATCACACAGTAAGTGTAGAAAAATAATAAAAAATGGGGCCCAAAAAGAAACGTCTCTTTTGTATATATAAAAATTATACACAGAACAAGTGTTGGGAATCGACAAACATCTGAAATAATCGCATTTTATTATTACAAAGCCGGTTGCTAAAGTAATCAGTTCTATTTTGTAGGAGACTTGCAATTTCGACCTAATCACAAACAAAATACGTCTCACGGTGATTTCCCATAAAGACAACTAACATATAAGTCACAAACAACTGTCAATCGTCCTGATATAGACAGCATGGGTACCGACTTTGTGCGAAATCATATAGAGTTGATACGGTCACTATAAAAGATCCGACTTTGTGCGAAATCATATAGAGTTGATACGGTCACTATAAAAGATCCGACTTTGTGCGAAATCATATAGAGTTGATACAGTCACTATAAAAGATCCGACTTTGTGCGAAATCATATAGAGTTGATACGGTCACTATAAAAGATCCGACTTTGTGCGAAATCATATAGAGTTGATACGGTCACTATAAATGATCCGACTTTGTGCGAAATCATATAGAGTTGATACAGTCACTATAAAAGATTCGACTTTGTGCGAAATCATATAGAGTTGATACGGTCACTATAAAAGATCCGACTTTGTGCGAAATCATATAGAGTTGATACGGTCACTATAAAAGATTGAGGCAATGTTAATGTATTTCTTTGTCTACGGTCGTCTCTATGGTGTCGTGTCGTACGTGCACGTGTACAGTTTTATGGTGTCAGTATTTACAAAATAAAACCGACTTCAAAATATAGTCGGTGCGCGGGGAGGGGTAACGTGTTTGGTTAGATAAATGTGTATGCTTCAATTTCATCACTCCTACTTTCCTATAATTCGGGCAGGCACCGACTTTAAAAAATACCAGGCTCCGAAACTAGTCAGATAAATCAGACAAAGTCAGAGCTTTGGGCATTGGTCAATTAAAGTCAAGTTTTTTGGAAAATGGTCAGTTTTGTCAGATTTTTTGACGAACTGGAGACCTATTTTTGGATTACGAATGCGACTTAGATATCACCGATGTGACTACCTTAGTTACGGATGTGATTTTACTACCAGTGCCCTCACCCACTCGTAGTCAAGTCATACTTGTGGAAATGTTATCTGTGTTTTGTTTGATTTTTCAGTCTATATAAATATATACACACACACACACATATATATATGTATATATAATAACCATAATGGTTAAGCCGGCAATAACCGGCAGCGGTACATTCTGCGTGGAACCGAACTCTTACATTTATGTGTATCTTACATTTACTTTATCTATGTTGGCAGCTCTGCGATCGACTTTCAAAAATTGGATGTTTAGGAATTCGTGACCTCAAAGTCACCGCTGAGTATTTAGTCAGCGGTGATTTCGAAGTCGCATTTGTAATTCAAAAAACATTTTCACGTGTGAGTTCCATCATTTCAGCGATATGACATTTTAAACTCATCAGAAACAAAACACTAGCGTACATAAGGAAAAACAAAATAGCGGCTAGTATTTCAAAAAAAGAACGAATTTTACCATGGAGGTCATATATTGCGTTTAAAAATTTTGTAATCCAAGATTCCGGATACTTAAGTAGCAGCCCTCGTATTGCAAACGCTGGCCAAACCCTACGAGATTGGTCAAAATGATGTACTACAGCATTGTACAACTTACAAAAGTCCACAAAAAAGTCCGCGATGGTATATGTCTATCTCTCAAGAATAACTCACAATAATCGCTTTTTATCTTTTACTTTTTACTAGAAATAACGGCTTATTTACGAAGCCATTTTAAGTATTTATAACATTAATTCTTATCCAAATAAACATGTTAGTAAGCTTGGACATTAAACCTAGATTAAATTTTTCTTTTACATCATGTAATTTCGATCCGGAGACGAATATTTGAAACAATAGAAACCAATTCGCCTTCGAAATCGTGAGATTCGTATGCGAATTACCGAATTCACTATTTCTGAACTTTCATTTCGTGCGTTGTGCAACGAGTGGTTCAACCCACTCGTTTTTGATTTCTACTAGTAGAATATCCAACGCTGACGTGACCTTGACAGTGATCCGTTTAACGTGTGAGTCATCGCCGGATTTTTGTTTTTGTTGTTGTGGTTTAGAATTTTTTTGCGTGAAACGAAATTTAATTAAGAATTTGTTCTTAATGACAACACTGAATTCGAGTGATTCAAAAATCTATTAAATTTTAAGCAGTAGAAAATAATTTCGCCTACGATTTGCATTCGTATTCGAATTCCAAATTCACGTCTAATGATTAAAAAATACGTCTCCAGTACTTTAGAAGATAATGTAATCATCATCCTCTTGCCCATTTCCCATTATCTGGGGTCGGCGCAGTAGATCTTTTCCTTCCATTCCTCTCTATCAGCCGTCATTTCCATGCTTACTCCTTTCATTCTTATATCATTCTTCACACAATCGATCCATCTTTTATTCGGCCTTCCTCTGCCCGTGTATCCCTCCACTTTCATATTCAACATTCGCTTTGTGACATGACTTTCATCCCTCCGCATCACATGTCCAAACCATGCTAATCTACTTCCTCTCACTTTTTCTACCACTGGCGCTACTTTCAGACTTCCTCTTATGTACTCATTCCTCATCTTATCCATCCTTGTCACACCACACATCCATCGTAACATTCTCATTTCATTTGTATGCAATCTATTTTCATCCTTCTTCTTGACGGCCCAGCATTCACTTCCATACATGACGACAGGTCGGATGATCGATTTGTAAATTTTCCCCTTCAGCCTTATTGGCATTCGGGGATCGCACGTTGTAGCTGTGACCTGTCGCCATTTATGCCCGGTTTCTGAATACCTTAGCTAAACTCTCAATAACGAATGATTCAACAAAGTTATCGAAAAGATAAACGTCTCATAACTGTCAGTGAGTTTCTGAATGCAGGACCGTGCTTTCAACAGCTATGAAACAGTTAAGTAGTTCTAAATTATGTCACTAGATGGGTCTGTTCACAAAATACGAAATAAAAATTGCCTTTGTTATATTAATTCATCCATAATTACAATTTAAACATTTATTTTGTAATATTTCTTCATCTGCGATAATAATTTAATAATGATACTATTTTTTTATCGATAGTAAGTATTAAAATACTATTTTATTTAATAATTTTTTATATTTTTTTATATTTCTATTTAATTAATTTTATTTATGATTTCTTCTTTCTCGTAAGTTTCTGGGTATAGATATTCCAGAAATGAACTCCACTACTTCTGTATCCGACTCTGAAGAACTACTCGTATTTAATATTGTAGAACTGATTGTCTTTTTTAAATATAATAATTTAAAATGTAGCTAACACTTTTTTATTTTACATAAAATTACCACTTTATAACCTTAAGATTCTTGTTTGACACATAAGCCACAGAGACAAACGTCAAATAGTTATGGGACCGATAAACGGCACTAAATGGTCAGTTAGGTAAATCTAAGTTTAAACGGAGTTTATCTAATTCTACGGTGTTCAGAAACGATTTGTTGGGAGTTATCGAACTGATAGCGTTATTGAACAGATAAACTATTGACAAAATGTTCTCAGAAACCGAGCATTAGAAGATAATGTAATATAGGTAACTATTCATATTAGCATGCCAGCCGTGCGAAGCCGGGGCGGGTTGCTAGAAAATGATAAATGAACGGATTGTAGGTCGCGCATCAAGTTCCTGCTGGAGGTGCTCATGGCTGTGAAGAACAACAACCTCAGCAAGATCCCGAACTACGAGCCGTCGTACGTGGAGTTCTTGGGGAAGCAGGTGCGAGCTGTGCTGCGGCGCGGCAACTACGTGGCGCCGCTCAACGTGCGGCTGGATGACCTGTTGAAAGGTAACCTTCGTGCATTCCAGGCTCCGAAACTGGTCAGATAAATCAGACAAGGTCCGAGTATTGGGCATTGGTCAGTTAAAGTCAGCTTTTTTGGAAAATGGTCAGTTTTGTCAGATTTTTTGACGAACTGGAGACCTATTTTTGAATAACGAATGCGACTTAGAAATCACCGATTTTCAATAATTCGTATTTTTGAATATCATTGATGTGACTACCTTAGTCACGGATGTGATTTCACTACGAGTGCCCTCACCATAATAACCATAATGGTTAAGCCGGCAATAACCGGCAGCGGTACATTCTGCGTGGAACCGAACTCTTACATTTGTGTGTACTTTTGTAACGGGAACGCCGTCCAACCTTAAGATTTTCGGCCTATTTCTTTATTACTCCATGATACAAATCAAAATTCAAAAAATGACATGTCACGCTTTGACAGTGTTTCTAAAAAGTTCATTATTGTTGATTATCAAGATATGTAACATACTATACCAAAACTTTGAAAAACATCTTAATAATTCAGGCTAAATTGTATAAATTACGAATATTGAAATAGTATAATTTTTGAACAATTTTTGGAAAATTTGTGAAGTTGGAATATAATGATTTTTAAACCTTAAGTCACTTTTTTCTACCTTACACCCTTTTCACTGGGAGTGGAGGATCCGGAGCTAGCCGGAGGTCACCCTTGGCTCTATGGTGACACTTTATCTATGTTGGCAGCTCTGCGATCGACTTTCAAAAATTGGCTGTTTAGGAATTCGTGACCTCAAAGTCACCGCTGACTATTTAGTCAGCGGTGATTTCGAAGTCACATTCGTAATTCAAAAATAAGTCTCCTGGTTTATTTTTTTATGAATCATTGACTAGCTGTCGTTTTCTTTTAGTGTGAACATAATGCACGCCCAAGTGCGCACATTGCTTTGATCATTGGGTGCCCAGTGATGGGTTAAGGGCAACCGCCTAGGATGCTCTATTATGTTGTGGGCATAAGCAGCATAATATTGATGCACCATGACATAGTTACAAAGCTATTGAGCGACATGCTCAAAAACATAAAGAGAAATGTAAAGTTGTCAATTTCTCAATTGCATCTTGCATGTGTCCGACCCAACGTTGACCAATCCAGTTTCATCAAGTACCAAAGATGGAAATATACAACAAAAAAATCTGTGGAAATGGTCAGATAATGTGAGTTATTTCAAAAATGTGGGTCAGCAGAATCAGATTTCTTGGACCGTAAATTTGTTTCAGCCCCTGGCATTCTTTATTTTATAAACGAGCAAACGGATCACCTGATGGTAAGCGATAACCGCTGCCCATGAACACCCGCAACACCAAAGAGAGTCACGGATGCGTTGCGAAATGGGAATATGCTCTTCTTTTGAAGTAATTGTTGCTTTGAAGTAATTTTGTTTGAATGTAATTGTTGCTACTTCATTTACAAAACATATTTGCGCTGCCTTTTCAATTATATTTTTGCAAGTTTTATTGGTGTACTGGGAGAGGAATGCCCTTGGCAATAACTCCATTATTCAGAAGCTGTTGTGGTGTAAATAATAAGTAAATATAAAAAACAGCGGACGAGCGCGGCAAGTGGTGGGTGGTGGGATCGGCGTGGGAAGGAGGGGGGTCGCAGCGAGATGCCGAAC
This sequence comes from Scirpophaga incertulas, assembly GCA_036419045.1. Taxonomy (NCBI): domain Eukaryota; kingdom Metazoa; phylum Arthropoda; class Insecta; order Lepidoptera; family Crambidae; genus Scirpophaga; species Scirpophaga incertulas. The sequence continues at coordinate 19,199,345 of CM071640.1, forward strand.
AACCAAAACCTGCGCCTGCTGCCAACGAGAAACTCCTGCGGTTAGCGAGGGAACAGAGGATGAACACCGACGTCAGGAGGAACATATTCTGCGTTATTATGGGCGCTGAGGTAATAACAGTGAATGTTGAGTGCGTTAAAAGAAGTGTCACAGAAGAATTAATACTGTGGGACTGAGCGAGAGGAGGGGCTAGAATGGGAATGAGGGATGAATTGTCAAATAGTGTGATAGTTTAGGGGGCGTTCAAGTATTACATAACGCACTTTGGGGGAGGGGGGTCCCGTTAAACGTTACGATGCGTTACAGGGGCGGGAGGGGGTTTGTCTTACAACACGTTACGTGACATTGTTCTTTTTTTTAATGTTGGCAAATCTTTTCGTTTATATTTCACGGGGACTCCCTAGATTGTATTGTACGTCATTTAATGTTGTTTTCCTTGTCAGTATTCGTTAGTATTTATGTATAAAAAGGATAAAAATTATAACATAACTTGCGAGTTTAGGGTGAAAATGATCACTTGAGTGTTAAGTAACGTTTACAGGGAGTACAGAAATTCAAATTCAAAGTCTTTATTGCATACCATAAGTTTCATAAGTTGTTAAATAAATTATTAGTACGATTGTGGACCTTGACAAGGCACAGCAATTTTGGAGAGAAGCGTGCACTATTTATATATAAACGATTATGAAAATCTAATGACATTCATAGTTACTAATACATCAACAGGAGTTATCAACCATGAACTTATTTTTATTTATTTAATTAACTATCACACCGTTTTATTATTCTTATATCTAGAGAATAAATAAAATAAAGAACTACATGTATGCTATTTATAAAATTTTAAATAACAATATTATATATTTCAGTATATTTCTATTTAGAGCCTTAATAACATTTAATAATACAATTTTATTTCTAATAATTAAATTAATATATCATAAACATTTACAACTATATATTGTTTTATTTTTTGTTTTATTTCAAATTTATATCTTTATTTCATTTTATTCATAAAATTTAAAGCTAAAACGAGAAATAGATAATTTAGCCATACAAATGATTGTTGATAAACAATTTTATCAGCATGTTAGTATATTTGTCAGTGTTAGAAATAAAATGAAGTAAGCAGTTTTATTAAAATGGGCCTATCTTAATTATATATAATAAGAGTAATATCTTAATTATATATAATAAGAGTAATATGTATTATTACTCTTTCATCCATCATTCATAAAATTATTAATTATATAATAGAGTAGACGACTACAACTGATTATGGCCGTGTTTATATTATAATTATCTGATTTGAGCAATTTATATCTCATGAAACTATGTCAATAAAGAAATTTTAGTTTTATTTTTAACTAGCTGACCCGGCGAACTTCGTACCGCCTTAGCGTAGCTTTGATGCACTACTTTATTTTGTATAATTGACCTAATGCTCTTTTAATATAGTCTATGGCTGTGAATGACGTTGACAGTCGTATAAAAAAAAATTGACATTCGTAACGCGCGTTTTTTAAAATATGCAAAATTGAATGTATACTTTTCAATATTTCTGAGAGATTTTCTTAATATTTTTTTCCGTAAGAACCATCCTTGGACTTCCACAAACATTTAAAAAAAGAATTATCGAAATCGGTTCAGCCGTTCACACGTGATGCCGTGACAACGCGAAACGGGTTTCATTTTTATATATATAGATAATTAAATTAATTTATCATAAACATTTACAACTATATATTGTTTTATTTCAAATTTATATCTTTATTTCATTTTACTCATAAAATTTAAAGCTAAAATGACAAGTAGATAATTAAGCTATACAAATAATTGTTGATAAATAATTTTATCAGCATGTTAGTATATTTGTCAGAGTTAGAAATAAAATGAAGTAAGCAGTTTTATTAAAATGGGCCTATCTTAATTATATATAATAAGAGTAATATGTATTATTACTCTTTCATCCATCATTCATAAAATTATTAATTATATAATAGAGTAGACGACTACAACTGATCATGGCCGTGTTTATATTATAATTATCTGATTTGAGCAATTTATATCTCATGAAACTATGTCAAAATTTGCAATTTTTATTTACGTAATTCTAATGAAACGAACACGTTTCTAGCATTCTTACATTAAATGTAAAACAAATATATAGAAAGTATAGAAAGTATATAGAGCGTATAAACGTACAAATAACAAAGTTGGGGCAGTTCGCAAAAAACTGTTTGCTACGAATGGATCACTCAACAGATTACGCCACTTTCTCCCAATACAAACTAAAATTACCTTAGCGCAGTCACTTTTACTTTCACTTCTGGATTATGCTGATGTCGCCTGGCTGGATCTTTCCGAGGAGCTTCTTGACAAGCTGAAGTCTACAAAACGTAGCTGTTAGATTTATATATAATTTACGAAAATTTGACCATGTTTCTTTCTATCGTGTTCAACTCAACTGGCTCCCGATTCGACAGCGTAGAGACCTGCATATTTTGACCCTTCTTTATAATATTTTATTTAATCCATTATCTCCGCCTTATCTTAAATCTCTTTTCACCTTTAGCTCCTCTACTTCATGTCGTACTTTACGATCTCATTTCGATTTGTCACTTAATATTCCGAACCACACTACTCGTTTTCTGCATCATTATTTTCCTTGTTCCGCAGTCCGTTTATGGAACTCCCTGCCAGAGAGAATTAGGAGAGCACGAACGCTGGAGTCATTTAAAAACCTTGTCTATTCTTATTTCCTGTCCTCAAATCCTTAGCTTAGTTGCTATTATGCCTATTCTTGTCCTTTCCGTATCACACAAACATTCCCTACTTTTACTTTATTTTATTTTTGCACCCTTCCCTGTTCTGAGTATTCTATTAAAGTATTTTTTCCCCCTTGTTGCCTGGAAGAGATTGCTTTTTAGCAATAAGGCCGCCTAATTGTCGTCTTATATTTGTTAAAAATATTTTTTTATGTGCAATAAAGTGTTTATTATTATTATTAAATAAGAAAGTTATTTTAAAATTTGTTAATACGCTCATACAAATTAGGCGAGTTTACTGAGTTATGACGTCACAATTGCAGTGTTTTTAGTATGGAGCGTGTTTGAGCGACCCGCGACAGCGCCGCAAACATGGCGATGTATCTTCAAAAGTAATAGGCGCAGGTGTACTGTTGGTTCTGCAATATTTCTCACTTAAAAGAGTACTCTTATTATGTCGTCTAACCGATTACGTTACGGTGCATTACAAAGGGGGGAACGGGGTCAAAAATCTTCAAAAATTGCAATACGTAATACTTGAACGCTCCCTGTCTGACTGGCAGGATTATATGGATGCCTTCTCGAAGCTCCAACAGCTCGGGTTGAAGGGCCCGCAGCAGCGGGAGGTGGCGCCCGTGCTGGTGGCGTGCTGCACCGGGGAGAGGAGCTTCAACCCGTACTACGCCGTGCTGGCGCAGCGGCTGTGCGACTCCGACCGCACGCAGCGGGTACGCTCCTGCGCTTATATTTATATGGATGCCTGCGAGAAGCTCCAACAGCTCGGGTTGAAGGGCCCGCAGCAGCGGGAGGTGGCGCCCGTGCTGGTGGCGTGCTGCACCGGGGAGAGGAGCTTCAACCCGTACTACGCCGTGCTGGCGCAGCGGCTGTGCGACTCCGACCGCACGCAGCGGGTACGCTCCTGCGCTTATATTTATATGGATGCCTGCGAGAAGCTCCAACAGCTCGGGTTGAAGGGCCCGCAGCAGCGGGAGGTGGCGCCCGTGCTGGTGGCGTGCTGCACCGGGGAGAGGAGCTTCAACCCGTACTACGCCGTGCTGGCGCAGCGGCTGTGCGACTCCGACCGCACGCAGCGGGTACGCTCCTGCGCTTATATTTATATGGATGCCTGCGAGAAGCTCCAACAGCTCGGGTTGAAGGGCCCGCAGCAGCGGGAGGTGGCGCCCGTGCTGGTGGCGTGCTGCACCGGGGAGAGGAGCTTCAACCCGTACTACGCCGTGCTGGCGCAGCGGCTGTGCGACTCCGACCGCACGCAGCGGGTACGCTCCTGCGCTTATATTTCCAGATCCCACCCACCCCCCAAACACCCGTCAATACCGCCTTCAACGAGCCTACACTGAGAAAAAAAATCTGCTAAATCAACAACAAAAAGTTAATCCGGGAGAGCCGTTCATAGTGAATTACTACCATAACAATTTTTTTATTATCAAATAAAATCAACAATTAGGTAGATTCGGCAACAATAATATGTTGCTAAAAATCAATTGTGATCTTGTGCCATATCACAACCCATATTAGTTACACCAACAATTTAGCTTTGTCACTATAAATATTCCTGTTTTGCCATGATTAAGAACGGACGTGAAGCAGGTAGGGTGAATCGTTGGGGTTACCTACGAAATATCGAATATCAAAATATTATCACGCTGATATTCACTTAAGCACCTCTACACTGTTTTAAGTGATTTAAAAATTAATAGGGTTATTATGTTCTCATTTCCCTATTGTCAAAGTTTAGGCATAAAGAAAAATAATTTTATATTTAAATTGAATTGCATGTTGGATACCATGACTCAATACATGGAAAATATTCATATTATTGACATTAACCAATTATCAGATATAACAAATAATTTCTTTTTAATTAAGGATAGAATAAGTCTGACTACATTTTACAAAAAACGATTAGCAATGGTGCTAAAATATTACTTTTTAACTTCAGCCAAGAACTTGGCTGCTAATTTACAAAATGACAATGCTTTTATTGAGCAACATATAGAATATAATTTCTTGGAATCTGTTCCAAAGAATTTAAATTAAATAATAAGACAACAGAGATTATCTCTGGCTCTTTAAAGACAATAGAAAAGCCTCATTATCTACGAATTGTACATCAAAATATCCAAGGCTTTTCTGGCAAAGATTTAGAAATTAATTTGTTGTTAACATGTGAAAAAGTTGATATATTGTGTGTTACCGAACATTGGCTTAAGAACTATGAATTAATCACCTTTGATAATAATTATAGTATTGTAAGCTCATATATTAGACAATCTGCAATAAGAGGGGGGTCCTTAATTATATTAAACAATGTATTGCATTATAAAGAACGCAAAGATGTTGTATCACTTTCCATTGAAAGAGTTATTGAAATATCTTGTGTGGAGCTTAACAATCTTATTATAGTGTGTATCTATAGGCCCCCATCTGGAAGCTATATAGATATATATAGAGTTTGAATCCACCATGGAGGATGTTTTGCAATTAGTGTGCAGGAAAAATAAGAATGTAATTGTATGTGGAGATTTTAACATTAATATTCTAGATATATCACCTCTGTCCCAAAGGTTTATTAATTTATATAAATCATTTGATCTGCATCACGTATTTAACGAGCCAACTAGAATAACACCCACATCAGCTACCTGCTTAGATAATATTTTTTGTAACTGTAAAGTAATTGAATCTGTTGTAATAAACTACATTAACTCTGATCATAGTGGACAACTAGCCTGTATTGAGCACCATCATGTTAGCCCTAAAACGGAATTGATTTGTAGACCTATATCCCAGGGAAGGTTATGTAAATTTAAAAAAAAAATAACATCTCAAATTACATCTTTGCCTACTGTTGGTGGAGATGCTAATAATTTATATAATAATTTATTTAATTTAGTAAGAATGGAAAGCAACAATATGTTCCCACAAAAGGTTGTAAAATTAAACAACAAAAAGAAATTTAGTGACTGGGCTACTCCAGGCATATATAAAAGCAGGAGAACACTTTTTGAATTATATGCTTTAAAAACTACTTCTGTCGACCCTGCCTTTTTAGATTATGTAAAAAAATACTCAAAGACTTTTAAAAATGTTTGTTTATGTGCTAAATCTTTATACATATCAAATAAAATAAATATGTCAAAGAACAAAGTTAAGACTACATGGACTATAATAAATCAGGAAACGGGAAAAAGTAGAAGCTCTGGGAACTCTTTCTCTTTAGAAATTAATAATAAGACTATCAAGTCGGACGATGCAGTTGCGAATGCATTTGTTGATTATTTTTCTCAAATTCCTGCTATAACTACCAGTAATCTTAACTCATCTCCTAGTTTAGCCGTCACCCTCCTGGAGTCAAGTGTGAATAGGTGCAGTGAATCATTCAAATTTAGCCATATTGATGCTTCTTCAATTAAGAAAACATTCCGTTTACTTAACAAGAAGAAAACTGAAGATCTCTGGGGTATATCAACTCACATAATTCAATCTGTCATCGATGAATTAGCCCCATTGTTAGCACAAATTTTTAATTCTTGTATTGATGAGGGTATCTTTCCTGATCTAATGAAATATAGTAAATTAATACCACTTTTCAAATCGGGTAACAAAAAAGATCCCTCAAATTTTAGACCTATATCCATATTACCTACTTTCAGCAAAATCTTCGAGAAAGTTATTTACAATCAACTAATAGGTCACTTGAGAGCAAACAGATTCATGCATGAAAGCCAATTCGGCTTTACCAAAGGTAGATCCACTACCGATGCCGGAACTGCACTTATGAAACATATTTTTGACGCATGGGAGGGCAAGCGGGATGTAATTGGAGTGTTTTGCGACCTTTCCAAAGCGTTTGACTGTGTGAGTCATGAAACGCTTTTAAGTAAACTTAGACATTATGGTGTCTCGGATGGAGCTGTTAGCCTTTTAAAATCTTATTTATCAGACAGATTGCAGAAAGTCGTTATTAATAGATCAGAATCTGCTAGCTCGCCTATAACTATGGGGGTTCCCCAGGGATCAATATTGGGTCCTCTACTGTTTCTAATATATATAAATGACCTTCCTTACTACATTACAGAATCGTGTGAGACAGTATTGTTTGCAGATGATACTTCTTTACTATTCAAAGTTGATAGACAAAAGGAATGTTATGACGATGTAAATAGTGCTCTCTCGAGAGTTCTGTATTGGTTCACAACTAATAATTTGTCTTTAAATTCTAAGAAAACAAAATGTATCAAATTCTCTTTGCCCAATGTAAGGCAGGTTGATACTAGTTTAAATATGAATGGTGATGTCATTGACTTGGTAAATAATACTAAATTCTTAGGCATTACGTTAGATTCACGACTACAGTGGGATCCACATATTGAAACTTTGGCAATCAAACTTAGTTCAGCGGCGTACGCAGTAAAAAAGATTAGACTTTTAACTAATGTTGAAACGGCAAGAATTGTTTATTTCAGCTACTTTCATAGTGTTATGTCCTATGGACTGCTGCTATGGGGATCAGCGGCTAACATTGAAAGTATTTTCCTTTTACAAAAAAGAGCGATTCGTGCTATTTACTGTTTACGGGCTAGAGAATCCCTAAAAGAATTGTTCAAAGAAATTAATATTTTAACTTTAGCTAGTCAATATATATATGATAATTTAGTTTTTGTATATAGAAACTATAATAAATTCAATAAAAACAGTGATCTACATAATGTGAATACTAGAAACAAAAATAAACTTGCCGTTCCAATGTTCAGACTCCATAAAACTAGCTGTTCGTTCTTGGGGAAATGTATATCTATGTTTAACAAGCTTCCGCAAAGTGTCATTGATTTACCTTTATATAAATTTAAAATCCATATCAAAAATACACTCATGAGTAAAGGTTATTATAAAGTAAGTGACTATCTAAATGATCACAGTATTTGGGAATAGGGACACTATTCATAGAGCCATGTTTGGTAACATTATTTATAATATTGTATTATTTTATATGTGTATGTAAACATACATACGACTGTAATCGTATTAGGTATGATTGTATCTTATACTATATTGTATTTTTATATTATATTATTATAATTATTAACATTGAAAAGAGGAGATAAAAAATAGACCTTCAGAGTTTCTTGCCTGTTCTTCTCGAGAAGGCTCTCCCAATTTCCGAACAGGTGTCGAGTCAATATATTTTTTCTTTTTTTTTTCCTTATTCGTACGTACGGACAAGGTTTTTGTTTTTTTTTTTTTTATTAAGCTTTTTTTTTGTTTTGTTTGTTGACGTCAATAAGTGCCTGTAAAGGTCTATGTTGAATAAATATTATTTTGATTTTGATTTGATTTGATTTGATAATTTCGATATTCAATCATTTGGAATTCGATATTTCGTAGGTAACCTTGGTGACCCCGACGTGATCAAATGGTAACTAGTAGAACTAAATAATGATTTATTGTGATATTGCAATAGAAATACTTAGTTAACTTGAAATAATAGATTTATTGTAAGTTCTAGCTACATGTAAAAGTAATTATATGACATTCTAAAAAAACATCAATCGATGTCACTTCGAATCAAGGCATAGACATAATACTTCACGTCCGTGTAGGTTACATCGGTAACAGTCATTAAAAACGAAATTCTTAATTAGATTCCATTTCACGCAGAAAAATTAAAAATCACAAAACAATATTTACTTACTATTATGTACCTATTTACAAGCTTAACATTAACCAGAGTAAATTTATCACTGGCAACGTCACTTCAGAGTTGGATATTCTACTAGTAGAAATCAAAAACGAGCGGCTTGAACCACTCGTTGCACAACGCACGAAATTAAAGTTCAGAAATAGTGAATTCGGTAATTCGTATACGATTCGAATGCGAATTGGTTAATCGTATGTGTCGACACTTCGCGTTTTTTTTTTCTTTTTACTCTGCGACTCTTACACAAATGAAAGTTAAAGAGGTCTGATTCACATTGCGTTTCAGCTCGCGATCCAGTATTCATGTTGGGACAAAATCAAGGAGCTGGACTCCATGCCCAAGTACAGCGTCACCAATTTGGCGCAGTTCCTGGTTCACCTGATACTCGGCAAGGGGCTACCGCTCTCCGTCTTAAAGGTAGTGATGGCAATAACGACTGTTTTCTAATAACGAATAACACTGTTATGTTATTTTCCTATAACTGTTATTGTAAACTGTTGTCTGTTATCCTGGTATATTGCTATTTTGACAAATGTTGTTGAATACGATTGTTATTGTTATTATAGCTAGCTTATTATGGCTAGTTATTCTTAACAATGAACTTTCCTTCATACTTTTTCAGGCTTACGACTGTCAGAATATTAGGCAGTAATTTAAACAACTTAAAACTAATTAATAAATATAATATTCTGATGTATTTAAAAGTTCATTGATCTGTACATCATTTGTTATTTTCATTCAATATTTACATGCAATATTTGCAATATTCTTCCATTTCCATTCATTTACAACATCTACTCTAATTATTTATTAGTTAATTCAAAAGTACACGACACTAATTATTGCAACGAATAGGTAATTTAATTTGCATACGCAATCACACAACGGCAAATCCAAGCACGACACTAATTATTGCAACGATCACACAACTGCAAATAATCCGTAACTAAAAAAATGACAACAGCTTAGACACCAGCAAGCTAGCAACAGTTTACCTAATTGTTATTTTAAATCACACTGGAAATCAAAATGAGTCTAATTGTCATACGCGCGAAGGTACACAATTGTGAATTTGGGATTAGTAAAATTACTATAAGAAATAAACAAATAGGAACTTTATTTCCATGTGAGAAAGGTTGATATTATAAGAATAAGCAGTCGGGCAACAGAGCGAGCGCCTACGCCTGCACAACGGTTAGCTTTCTCTCGCTCACACTTGTAGCTTGCAGCACAGTCGTACTCGCTCGCTCCGTGACGCACACACGCAAGTGGCAACAACAACAATGCGTCTAGGCGATCATTTCGTCAACAGCAACAGCAGGATGACAGTATAAGCCGTTGTTAAAAAAAATGGTTGCCTGTAAAGTCGGTTTTACGGGCGAAGATTTTACGTGACAACGTCTTTTTCTCGGTAGAATATTTATTGATATGAATAAAATATTTGTAATTTTAAAGAATCAATTCGAAAATCAAAACATTTATTCAGATTGAAGGTTCAAATTTTTGCTAAATAAATTTGAAATTAATGAAAATTTGTAAAATAATAATTAATTAATTAATTAATTTTAAACTAATAATTTACTTAACACTATCAACATTTATCAATAGTATGACATAACCTATAAACTCAGTTTCTCAACTTTTGTGTCAATCTAACAATTAATCAATCAATCATAGTTTACGATAATGAAATATCAGTGTACAATTATTTACCTTTATTGTTGTAGTTGTTGTAAATGACGAATCTAAGCACTCCACATTTTCACTACAGACACAGCTGACGATACTTTAACCACACGTGTGAACTTGTATTATGACGCTTCTTGTTTTTCCAACGCCAAGAACGTTCGAGAAAGACAAAGACAGAGACACAAGCATGCGCCGATTCAATGCGCCTAATTCTCTAGTGCTGCGCGCGCGGCAGACCGATCATAGTTGAGTGGGAGAGAGACGCAAGGCATTCGGCGGGCCTCTCTCTCGTTCGGTGACTCATCGTAACGTTACCGAGCGTTACACTTTTTCATAAGTAACTCCCAGCCGCAACCTAATTTAAGACGTTGTCACGTCAATAACGTGTTATTAATTACGGGAAAATAATTCATTATATTAGCTGTTATTGAAATTTACTTACGACTATTACTACTAGGTAATAAGGCTTTTTAACTTTCCTCTACTATAGTTTGCCTGGTAGAGATACATACATACATGGGGGGGGGGGAATAGCGGAATCAAAAAATATTTATTTAAATAAATAGTACATAAGTATAGGAACAAATTAAGCTCGGTATGCGTGAATAGGCTATTTTCATGTTATAACATAAAAATGTTATCAATTCATCGTTGTCATTTGAGGCTTTCTTATGTCAAAATTAATATCGTTCGTTCGATCGTCCGTTGAAATGTTTTAAACGATTGTAACTAAGAGTAGGATATGACACAACGAAGTCTACGATATATCGAATATCGTTTTTAAGAGTACGCCCACTGCTGCTGTTTCCGCAACTTTTTATAACGGAGATTTAAACGGAAGTTTACAATCGATAGCTTTTATTTATGACGGATTACTTTTTATAAAATATAACTTGTCACTACTAAATTTTGAATATTAATGAAATGTTTAGTTGCAAAGTTGCAATATTGTTTTCTATAGTACATTTCTTATATATCTATTTCTAATCTAGATTTGGTGTATTTGATACTTAGTAAAGAATTATTTTTGTAAATTTGTTTTCTTTTTTTTCATATTGTTTACATTTCCGTTTCTGCTAAAATTTCTGGTTCCGCTAAGACACTTCCGTTGCATCATTAATTTGAATTCATTGTCTAGTAACGATATAATGAAATCACGCGATTGGATTTTAACGCAACAAAAATCTTTCTATCTATGTATCTAAAATTCGACGACCTCTGTAGTCGAGTGGTTAGTAAACCAGTTTTAGGGTGTCGCTATCACTCAAGCCCCGGGTTCGAATCTCGGTGGGGGCAGATGTTTGTGTGATGAATTTGTACTTTAGTTAACATATATTTCTATCAAAAACATTAATATATGTATGTCTATCCGTTATTCTAGATAACACAAGCCTCACAGAGCTTACTTTGCGCTAGGCTGATTGGTGTGAGTGTTAAGAAATGGGTAGACGACAATTTCTTAAATTCAATATATAATAAGAGTACTCTTTTAAGTGAGAAATATTGTAGAACCAACAGTACACCTGCGCCTATTACTTTTGAAGATACATCGACATGTTTGCGGCGCTGTCGCGGGTCGCTCAAACACGCTCCATACTACAAACACTGCAATCGTGACGTCATAACTCAGTAAACTCGCCTAATTTGTATGAGCGTATAAACAAATTTTAAAATAACTTTGTTATTTGTACATTTACAGGTATACTTTCTATATAAAAAAATATTATATTTAATGTGAGAATGCTAGAAATGCATTCGTTTCATTAGAATTACATAAATAATAATAGCTCATTTTTTAGAAATCTATAAAAACAATATAAATTAATAATCAAACTGACATTTCTATATTGACATACTTTCGTGAGATATAAATTGCTCAAATCAGATAATTATAGTATAAAAACGCCATAATCAGTTGTAGTCGTCTACCCAAAATAAAAATAAATACTTTTCGGAAGATGTCCAACACTTGTTGGTGGAATGTGTGCGTTATCAAGATACTAGGGAAGATTTAATTAACAGATCAAAAATTAAAATTAAAGCCCAGCCAACTTCCAAGGAGGCCCGTATGTTATACTATGCACTGTGCCCGCCGCGACTACCTTGAGATTAACTGTGATTTTGTATGATAATGTATGTTCTGATAGGACTGACATGTCCATTTGGATAAAAGTACTTTTAAAATAAAGAGAAAAAACAATACTTTACAGGTAATCGAGTTCTCCGACCTGAACAAGCACTCGGTGAAATTCATGCGCCAGATACTCCTGGCGATCGTGTTACACAGTGATGCGCAAGCCACGATGGAGGCTTTCGCGCGCGTGGGCGGCCCGCCCAAGCTGCGCGTGTTCCGCGAGAGCCTGCGCCTGTTCATGCACCACTTCCTCCTCAAGAACGCGGCCAAGGGCCACCACGAGCTGGCGCTGCTCCAGGAGAGAGTGGCCCAGATAGACCGCGTACTGACCGCCCGCGAGTCGAAGCTGATGTTCTAAATGCCAATAAAAGATATTTGTTAAGTTTCTTTCAGTCGTTTTATTTTATGCGCTTGACCAGCGCTACCTCCGTAGCCGTAGCTCTGAGGTTCCGAATTAGAATCCCGGTGATGTCTGTGTCATTAATACGAGCATTGCACTATATGTAATATAAATAATAATAGGTTCTTGATTGGAGCGGTGGTGTTTTTAAACTATATACTTTAAGGAAAACACCATTAAAATGTTATAAAAAAAGATATATATAAGATATATTATATAATCGTCGAGCATGTATGAGGAATGTTATGAAAGTAAATGAAGCGAAAGAGATATGTAAAGACCGTAGCAAGTGGAAAGACGTAATCTCTGCCTACCCCCATGGGAAAAAGGCGTGAGTGTATGTATGTATATTAAGAAATCATAAAAGACGTAAGAATTCGAGAAAAAATTACAATGTAATCATTTTTAACAAACGTCACAGCTTTCTTTTTAAAAATGAGGTAATAAACCTCAGCACCTTCCCCACCTTGAATTTTAGAAGAAAAGGCAGCATTTATAAAATTACAAATTATACTATTGCGGAATCTTCACGGAACGACTATTTCCTTGAGAGTCCGCACCATACGTTCCCAAAAGCCTCCCCACCATGGCGCTGACGGTGGAATGAAGCTGACGGTGGATTCAGTCTTCTGAACGGAGAGTTTCTGTGCCATTTCATGCCAATCAATGTTTTTAATAATGCCACCAGTACCACAAATATTTGTGCCGTTGTCACTTTTTGACATTACACAATTATAAAGTTACAATCCATCTATATAGACATTAAACAAAATTAGTGTCATAAGCTCTCTATATAGACATTAAACTATAACAAATATAGTGTCATAAACTATCTATCTAAACATACAATGACTAAATTAGTATCATAAACTCTATATAAACATTAAACAATGACAAAATTAGTGTCATAAACTCTCTATATAGACATTAAACAATGACGAAATTAGTGTCATAAGCTCTCTATATAGACATTAAACAATGACAAAATTAGTGTCATAAGCTCTCTATATAGACATTAAACAATGATAAAATTAGTGTCATAAGCTCTCTATATAGACATTAAACTATAACAAAATTAGTGTCATAAACTATCTATCTAGACATTATACAATGACTAAATTAGTATCATAAACTCTATATAAACATAAACAATGACAAAATTAGTGTCATAAACTCTCTATATAGACATTAAAAATGACGAAATTAGTGTCATAAGCTCTCTATATAGACATTAAACAATGACAAAATTAGTGTCATAAGCTCTCTATATAGACATTAAACAATGACAAAATTAGTGTCATAAGCTCTCTATATAGACATTAAACAATGACAAAATTGTGTCATAAGCTCTCTATATAGACATTAAACAATGACAAAATTAGTGTCATAAGCTCTCTATATAGACATTAAACAATGACAAAATTAGTGTCATAAGCTCTCTATATAGACATTAAACAATGACAAAATTAGTGTCATAAGCTCTCTATATAGACATTAAACAATGATAAAATTAGTGTCATAAGCTCTCTATATAGACATTAAACTATAACAAAATTAGTGTCATAAACTATCTATCTAGACATTATACAATGACTAAATTAGTATCATAAACTCTATATAAACATTAAACAATGACAAAATTAGTGTCATAAACTCTCTATATAGACATTAAACAATGACAAAATTAGTGTCATAAACTCTCTATATAGACATAAACATAGACACTAAACATAATATTAGTAAGGATTGCATATTTTAGGATACACCCCCCTTAACATTAAGAAAACCGCCTTTAATTTAAAATAACGTTCGCCGGGAATCGTTGAAGGGCTTCCATTGGCGGAACATTATTTGATTTTGCATTTCTTTTGACCTGTCTACTAAATAAATTAAATCTTTGAACAGACAGTCTACGAGTATATTGTAATGACGCCATGCCAAAGATAATGATATAAATGTCGATTAAAGATATATTTTATTATTGCACAGAGACTAATAAATACAAACTAGTGGGTCCACTTTGGGGGTAACACTATTTTTAGCTCGAGTGATGTACTTTGAATACCTCGCTATAGGTTGCTAGTTTTTTTTAAAAAACACTCTCTCTTTAAATATTATTTGAAAGAAACCGTCGCCCCACGCTAGGATTTTTATCCTGTGTCGTGGGTGCAGTTACAAACATAGAAACTCACATGCACCCACAAAAGAAAAATCTTTTATAGTTATAGATATATAAAATAAAGATGTGTCATCTTTACAGAAACGACTCAATGAGTCGTTTTGTCCAAGTGATTCACTGATTCAAATCTGTAACAGCGCTTCAAATGAATCATTCGCTCAATTGCATCTCGGTTTCAATCAGCACACGGCGCTCGCACGATCAAGATAAGTAAATACATAGTTCAGAGTCGGAGCGCTTTGGATCACGTTGCTCAATAGGGTACTTCCCTCTATATTAGAAAAGATCTAAAAGCATATAACTATGATAGCTTATGCATTAAATAGTCGGAACCATAACAAAAATAATATAAAATTAGTTTCAAAGTATTCACTTTTTTAATTTTAGTATTCACTTTTTAATACGTAAAACAAGAGCGAAACATAGGCCGCCATGTCGTGACGTCATAAGGTACTGTAAACTTATGCGTGTCAATGTCATTATGAATCATAGTACGTATAAAGCGTACAAAACAATAAAAAAAGAAGTTTGTAGGTTGCTTTTTTAATGTAAGAGAACGTTATAAATACGTAAGTTAAATTGAAATCGCACGTGAATCACACTATGGAAAGCAGTTTTGTAAAAGGAGATAGTACGAATTTACCAAAAATAAATGCATTAATGGTCGGAAAATTCTTTGCTGCAAATCCCGAAATTGTTTTGCCGAGTTACGGAATATTAAACGTCGATGTCAGTATTACTCTTTTATTATTAAATATTCCTTTATTAGTTGTTTATATATAAAAGATAATAACTCATTTTTAAATTATGAATATAATAATACATAGCATCAAACATAGAGCTTTGTTTATTATTTACATGCCGTATTGACGTCATCGCTACAGAGTAACAACTCGTGCGGGCGCCTTCGTCTAATTACGCGCGAAATTTGAAAATATTAAATTTTAATGCAATTTTTATAGTACTTAACGAGTGTATAAAATTTTTATATTTTTACTATATGGTTTACTGACACGTAAGGATCAAGTTAAGATTCTTTTCAAAAAAGAGATTAATTCCCTATTGCATCTCGGTTTCATTCGATACGCGACGCTTACACGATTGATTCAGAGTCACTGATACAAATGAATCAATATTCATAATATAAGTATACATATACATTCAAGTATAAGAAATATAAAAAAATGTGTTTATTTGTATATTTTTTTCTCTCAGTAGATATAATACTCAAAAGCAGTATGAAACGTACCCGGAAATAATGGTGGAAAAAACTTATCTCTGTTGAGATTGGATCATTTGTATCCGGATCAGTACAAAGATTCGAATCAGTAAAGTGCTTCATTGACACAAATTGACATGGTCAATCATATAAGCGTCGCGTATCGAATGAAACCGAGATGCAATTGAGCGAATGATTCATTTGAAGCGCTGTTAGAGATTTGAATCAGTGAATCACTTGGAAGAAACTACTCACTGAGTTGTTTCTGTAGAGATTGACACATCTACCCAGAATACCACTACAGTGGCAAGTGCCACGGTCTCCCTACCAGCCGGAACGGTCTGAACGGTATGACCTACCGACTAAGCTCAGCCTTATGCCTAAGTTCTAAGACCATGTAGGCAAATTGTGAGGGCGACCGCCCCTTATTAGAGGGAGCGATGCAGCGCTGTCTCATAAAAGGAGCCTGGAGAACGTTTGAAATATAAAAAGTGAGTTCCAAATTAACAATGACAGTTGTGCAACTTCAAAAACAGTTGAGAAGTACAAATAAAAAAATTATTAAGTTATGCTATTATAGCTTATCGTATTCAATTCAATTTTAATTGATTTAATTTCACTCAATTGCCTCTTATCAGAACTAAGTTATACGATAAAGCATAAATGTTCAAAAGTTTATTTACTCCATTAAATGATAAATTCTCACTATTGACTGATGTCGGTAGGTCAATAAACTTTTTTATGCCATTGGTGACTCTTATGACGTGGGCGGTCGCAAATGCGGGAGTTTCAATAATTGACATTACTTATATAACAAAGTTTCTACGTTTATAAGTTTGTATGAAACTTTTTAGTAATCCAAAATAAGTTTGCTGTAGGACGTTATAACTTAGTTATAAGATTTCCTATTGAAAATAGAGCAAAATTCTTATTTAAACTTTGGATTGAATCTTCGCTGATAGAATTTTCATAGCGCACCTTAGAGATTTGTCTTTTTTACTATCAGGTATATTGAATATTATGTATGGAAACAGATCATACTGGTTCCCGTACAAATCAGGAAAAGGAACGTATGCTGACAGGTTTATTTTAAACCTTAACAAGCAGTCACGCCTCATAAACTACAGCGATTTGTAGGCCAGGATGGAAGTCAGTGGCGAATAAAAAATATAGTTTTGTGGGAGGGCAAAATTAATGTTGTTAAGTTTTGTTAATTATATCCCCTACTAGCTGACCTGTGCCCACTTCGTTGGGCATAATATTAATAATACCCGAAGCAAGCATGAACGCGAACCGAATTAAACCCGAAGCCATCGCGCGCCGTCCGTTGCTCGTTTTTGCTCCGACTCACTTTGCAAAACGGACTACCACGTAAAAGCCTTCTTATTTTTCGGCTTTTTATATAACCTATGACACTCAGCAATAATGTGGCTTTCTATTGGTGAAAAATTTTTTAAAATCGGTTCAGTAGATCCCGAGATTACACCTTACAATTTAACAAACACACAAACTTTACATATGTTTATATTAGTTTTGCTTTTAGGGAGATCGCGCTTCTAATAAGTAGTTGACGTTTCATGAAAAAAATACGTAAATTTAAACAATATTTCGAGAGACTCCATATGCCCCTTTTTTTATTTTCTGAAAAAAAAAAGAAAGGCTGAGAATCATGGTTTCGATCTCAAACAAATGATTATGTCAGATTCCAATTGATCCGGTGGCTGGATCGGAAGGATCTACCGAGCCTGAGCTGTTAGTTCTAGATACCATATAGCTTGGATTAATAAGGACACATTTCTCGTCCAATACTTCTTTGAAAAGAATGTTATGAAGAGTTGTCAATCAGACATAATCTTTGTAATCTGTGGATGACCTTGATACTGAGGTAGACAACGTGACAGATGTATCACGTCAATGCATCACACTGTAATGGGATTCAATCTGTCTAGAACTTAAATGTAACTTCTATATCTGGATTTTATACTATAATTGCACTATAATTGGATTTAAAAATTATTCTGGGTTGTTAAGCACCCTATATATCCTCTATAAAAGAACCTATAACAATTAGCTTGTTACCAACATTAAAACTCTCAATGATATTATGATCATTATATCATCCAAACGCGTGATATTATGAATTTCAAAAAAAGAACATTCTCATGCAATGACATTTTCACCACCAGATTTCAAAAATTTTGAAGAAAGAACAATAAATTATAGACTAATTCCTAATTTCTCTAATGTCTTATCGTGTTATATCCCGCCATTTTTTCACTCGAATATTATAGAGGATTATTATACTACTAGCTTTTGCCAGCGACTTCGTTCGCGTGGACTTCAGGTTCGTCCCGTCTAGTCTAGTAATAAGTAAGAAATACGGTAACTACCGCAGAGCCCTAATCATAGGCCTATAGGTAGCTACTGCAGTATGCTCCTATAAACTAACGGCCGTTTTCAATAACCTATCTATCCTTTGTTTTTGCTACTAAAGATAGTAAAATCTATCCTTATGCCCTTAACTTGCGTTTCAATAACCTACTGATGGATAGCATCGCCTACCGAAGTTACCTATCCATCGTCGGGAGGACGGATAGCTTACAAGAGATAGGGACGCTCATACAAATCTGACGTAACTGCATTTCAAAAAAGTTTCAACTTACTCTCCGATAGGCGGAGCTATCTCTAGTGACGACATTTGGCTATCTGTCAATATCGGTGGATTAAAACACAGATAGGCTTCGAAAAAATTAACTATAATAATATTATAACTTAAATTACATAATGGAGAACTACAATAGTGATGATAGTGATATGGAATTAATGAATATGATAATAGAGTGTGATGAAGACAGTGATAGTGATACCGATTTCGAATCGCTGCAATGAGTTGTACTAGATGCATTGTCTCATCTTTAGTCATAGGTGCTGCTTTCGTTGACTGAAAGAAAAGCAGTCTATTATAACCTTGAACGAATTACAAAAGTATTGTAAATCCAGATACTTACAGAACTCATTTTTTCCACTTTTGCTTATATTTTATATCAAAAACATGTAATACACACAAATTGGCGGCAACAAATTATCTGGCAGTAATGTTCGAATGACATCACTTGTCATTTATAAACGTTTCGTTCTATGATTTTTATAAAGAACACCAGCAAATAAAGTGAAAATGACGATCTAAGATTTTTTTTTTCGATTATAGTAACATTGTATGCACTTTTTACAACATAATATTTAAATATAAAATATATCAATAAATTGTACATATGCTTTAAACGTACTAAAGCTTTATGGTTAGCAACGAACAAAACGTTCTACAGGGCTTGGATAGACGAGAGGGCATAAAGCTATCCTTAGACAAAGATAGATAGCTCGTATCTTTGATTGTGAAACGCAGACTACAGATAGATAACAGCTTACTGCTAATCGGAGATAGCAATTTATCTTTGATCTTAGATAGGTTATTGAAAACGGCCGTAAGAGATGGCGTTACTGTCTATCTCTCTCGCTTGTCTAGGCACGCGCTGCCTTTGAAGCTACTTGTAAATGTTGTGTACGCATTTTAAACCTCACATTAGAAACCTCAAAAATTGTAGCCTATGTGTTATTCTGATGTATAAGCTATATTGTGGTAAAGTTTCATTCAAATCTATTCAGTAGTTTTTACGTGAAAGAGTAACAAACATCCATACATCCATACTTACAAACTTTCGCCTTTATAATAGTTTTTTTTTTTTTTTTTTTTTTTTTTTTTTTTTTTATAGCATAGGGCAGCAAACGAGCAAACGGATCACCTGATGGTAAGCGATAACCGTTGCCCATAGTAGTAGGATAGAGGATTCACATCATGATTAAGTCTTGTATGCAACTGTTATAAATAGGTATTAAAACACTCATGTGATAAACCCACATTCGTGTTTTAATACCCCTGATTATACAACAGTTGCATAAATAACTATTACAACCTTTTAGACAGGATTTTTCCCCTCTCGAGAGGAGAGGGTGAGAATCGTGATTATGTCCGACTCCAAACCGATCGAGGCGGCTGGACCGGAAAGACTTACCGACCTTATTAGGCTTATTATTTTTTTTTTTTCCTCAGTAGGGGAAGGCTGAGAATCCTCACAAGGAGCACGTAACGTACCCAGGATAACCCCGCAACGGCAAGTGTCACAGAGGTTATGTCGGACTGCATGCGACCGGAACGGTCCAGTCACGTGACCTAGCGACTAAACTCAGCCTGGCCTAGGTTCTAAAACCATATAGGCCATGAGGGCGACCGCCCCTCAGGAGAGGGGCGATGCAGCGCAGGCACATAAAGGGGATCCAAAAGCGCTAGAAGAGACGCGGGAAGTCAAAGTGACGCCGGCCTTATCATGAGGGAACCTAGTCTTGGCGATGCTGAAGGCTGCCGAACTAAGGGATCATGGAGGGGTTGGTGGCCCAGATGCCGCCGGAAAGGCTTATTCGAAGCCTTGGCTATAAGGGCTTTACGGCTTGGATGGAAGGTTTCTTTTGGACATGAGCTCAAAAGGAAGTTATAAAGGTATTCTCTTCAAAAAAATATCGTCAGAATTGTAGAATGACAGGGTCATTGCAGATATTCATGTGTGACAATTAACACTTGTCATCCTATGGGTCACAAGTCTCCCAACAAATGGACCGTTTATTTTGAAAGTGGTGTAAATCCATGTTCTTTTGTTTCGAGAAAATTAAGAATTATATGAGGTCTGGCATTGTTTCTATCTTTTTAAGTTGTACAAAACATGGGATTTTTTTGAGAAATTAAACACGGACTAGTTATGTGTACTTATATAAAAAAATTCCATTAAATTAAGCATGAATTACGTGATAACTCATTTTTGTCAAAAATGGAGTTACACCACTTTCAAAATAAACGGTCGAAATAATTAACAACATTCAAAAATAATTTCTTTTCTACGCATTTGTAAAGCGCAATTCGCGGTGTAGTTCGTAATGCACTCACTTTTATGATTGGTAACATAATAATAATAAAGCCTCATTTGATCCTTAGTAAAATACAATTTTCGCATGATATTCGATTCAACAATAAAAAAATAATAAAATTACACTACAATTAAAATTTAGATCACAATTCGTCATTAAAATTTGTCACATGTATATAATAATAAAGTCAAGTTTACATTTAAATACAATAAATTAATTCCCTATTCCTATTGCATGCAAATATATTATTACACTAGCTTTCCGCCCGCGGCTTCGCCCGCGTTATATTCGAATTTCCCACAGGAAGGATATGTTTTAACAATACTGCCATACAACCTTTCACCCCCTCCTTTCAACCTTTTACAACCCTTTTCTGCTTTAAAAGGTAGCCTCTGTCCTTTCTCAGCCTCTAGACTATCTGTGTACCAAATTTCATTTAAATCGGTTCAGTAGTTTTAACAATATTTCCATACAACCAATAATCCCTCCTTTCAACCTTTTACAACCCTTTACAACCTTTTTTGCATGAAAAAGTAGCCTATGTCCTTTCTCAGGCTCCAGACTATCTGTGTACCAAATTTCATTTAAATCGGTTCAGTAGTTTTAACAATATTTCCATACAACCAATAATCCCTCCTTTCAACCTTTTACAACCCTTTACAACCTTTTTTGCATGAAAAAGTAGCCTATGTCCTTTCTCAGGCTCCAGACTATCTGTGTACCAAATTTCATTTAAATCGGTTCAGTAGTTTTGGTGTGAAAGCGGAACAGACAGACAGACAGACAGAGTTACTTTCGCATTTATAATATTAGTATGTATGTATGTATAGTATGGCACAAAACAATGAGCTTTTCCACAAATACTATTTTCACAGTACTTTTGATTAAAATTTCACCGTCTTCAATTTTCACAGATGACACTCCAGTTTTATTTATTTGAGTTCATTAAAATGACGATAACTTTTTTTTTAATGAACCGATTTTGATGAAACAAAGTTTAGATATTATTCTGAGTTAAAACAAAGCAAATAGTGAAAGTTTCAAGCAAATCGGTTCAGTACTTTCGGAGATAAACGTGAACATACATACAGACAGACAGACAGACAAAAAATTCCAAAAATTTTTTTTTGCTTTCTAATAATCTATTTAAGTGCCCCTCTATCCATTTCAGTCAAAAATACTAAATGTACAGACAAAATATTTTTACTGTCTTATTATATGTATAGATTATAATTAAATTTGAATTTGGTTAGGATCATTAGATTGACATTATGCATATTATAATATTATTAAATTACATTCATATTATTTAACTTTTATTACTAAGGACCTCTCTACAGAGTAAAGGCCTCCTCCATTTTTCTCCACATGTTGCTATCATTTGCCTTTTCCTTCCAGTTATTTCCCGCTATTTCAGTTACTTCACAACACACAACATTATTCTTTGGTTGGTAACATTATTCTTTTTTAATTTATTTCTCTAAAAAGATAGATAATAAAATACTAAGGTGCGAGCTTTCCTACATTTTTATCTAACTATATCATGTTTTTGTCAAATTATTTCATAGTTGACTGACGTTTGGAGAATTCTGAAATTAATGGCCCTTGGCGACCCCCATATAATTACTTGTATGATGCAGATAAGATATATATAACGGTGAAAGGTGAAAACCTGCATCAGTTGTGCTTTGGCATCGTAAATTTCAATTGGATTACCATAATTATCGGCGTTGTTAACGTGGGGTGTAAACGACCGTGCTTTCATTAAATCACCCGTTAAGTTTGAATAATTGTGAGGGTTAATTTTCATTACTTAAATCGTGTTAAAAAAAATGGTTTTTTTTTAAATACTATTTGTGTTACTTTTGAAAAGTTTTTGATGTTAAAATGGTTTTTGTTTTATTTTTACTTTGGATTTAAATTGTTTCTGATGCATCTCCTTTCTCTTGCCATGTTCCCAATTTAATTTGGTTTTGACACATGTGTGCCTCATCTACTCTTTTCTATCACTGGCATATCGACACTCACTTCCTTCTTCACATTCACACATTCCATCTATTTTTTCTGCGGTCTTTCTCTCCCTATACGTCCATCCACTTTCGTGTCTATAAATCGGTAGGAAAAAAACATCTTTTTCAGCAATTGCATTGCTATTGCTACCCTCAGCATTGTTACCAAAGGAACCCTATAATTTTGAACGTTAATTTAAGTATAGAAGTTATTAAAAATTAATTAAAAAAAAAATAATCAATAACTACATAATAAGGCTGTCGCATTAGATACCGGCAGTATAAAAACTTTCATTTAGTTTCTAGTGTTATATTTCTGTATATCTATCTTAAATAGATTTAATCCATTTAAATAACATTTAAGTATGTAAATTGACCCGTCAATACAGGCCGGTCCCACTTTGGAGAACCGTGCCTTCTTCTAGCGCACGGTTAGCACTGCCCCATGGGGAGGGCCCCCATGGGGCAGTGCTAACCGTGCCTCTTCTGAGGTGCGGCTCTCATCAATAAAGCCAGTAGGGTCAATAGGACCAAAGGCTTAGGCTGAGTTTAGTCGGTAGGTCTGTGTAGTCGAGCCGTCTCGACAGTACCAGGAGTCCGACATAATCAACGCATCCCTGCTTGCCTGTTGCGTTGGTATCTGGTTAATGATTGTATGCGCGTGTCCTGCGGTTGATTTTTTTTTTTTTAGTTGTGCTAATTTACACGGGTACCTGTTTTTGGTAATTTGTATCCTTCTGTGGCTTAAGGGTAGTCATACTCTCATTAAAATCTCTTCGGCAGTGTCGTTACGTTCCCTAAAACATGGTTGAGCGAAGCGATGGCTGGTTCATGCGTCATGCTCGTGAACGGGTGCTGCCAGCGGAGATGAGTCTGCTCTTTGCTATACATGGGTACTACTCGTATTTATTATAATTTTAATTTAACATTAATATATTCTTTTAAAACTGTATGACACGGCATTCCTAATATAGGCATGTTTACTAAATATTTTTTTTATTAATTATACTATGTAATGGAAAGTGACTTCATGAATTATCAATATTGAAGTCATTTTCCAAATTGCGATGGCGTAGCTTTTCGACATTCACAAGTGCTTGTAACAGCCCAGACTGAATAAATGATTTTGAATTTGAATTTGAATTTTGAATTTGAATATCCATGACGGATTCTCAGCCTCCTCTCCTGAGGAAAAAAAATGTAAATTGACTCCAGTCAGTAAATTCACTTGTGAGATTATTACTTTTCATCGAGAAGTCGGCTATATACCAAATGATTGTTGAAATCGACAACGCATTGCCTTGATCAGGTCTAAAATGGCAGGTAAATATATAATTTGTAAACGAACTGAGTAACTGTGTTTGACCTATAAAAGTGATCGGTTTTAAGTTTTTTATCATTATCACAGCTCAAAGATCGTGAGTTCTTCTGTACTTCGCAAA
Organism: Scirpophaga incertulas; assembly: GCA_036419045.1. Taxonomy (NCBI): domain Eukaryota; kingdom Metazoa; phylum Arthropoda; class Insecta; order Lepidoptera; family Crambidae; genus Scirpophaga; species Scirpophaga incertulas. Next base: position 19,223,878 of record CM071640.1, read on the forward strand.
AAAAGTTTAATGTCACGAATTCCACTAACAAAACTGAACCACATCCAGATTTTTATTCATTCAACAAATCAGAAGAAAGTGATAACTCGTCATCAAACATTAATAAAACAATACCTATGCACCGATTAGTCATACGTGTCGTTCCATTGTGGGCTGACTTTTAATTGATTTGTGGAATTGTCACTCTGTTGTTAAGCAGCAATATCTTATCTGTCCGTCTGCCACGGGACTGGCTTTATCACATTCAATGGGAATAGGCTACACCTTTGATAACAGATAATGCACGGTAGGTAAAGTACTGTGTACTTAATATACACACAGTAACGCATTAGGCATTACTTATAGATCTTGATATAGCTTGTATGTCGCTTGTATTAGAGGTGGTTTTCGGAAACGGAGGAACAATGAACGACTTGTTGCTGCATATTGAGGTTAATGCTGTGAGCTCGGTAGCCAGGTGGGTACACACAAAGAGCCGTTATGTTGTGAACAGCTTGCTTATAATGCATGTTTAATAAGTGGCATGACATACACCAGTATGTTTAATATTTGTCCCAACTCTAGGCAAGTTACAACAAGTTTGATAACTTCCGTAGTTTCATGCGCAGGCGCGTACTTTCTTGCCATGCCGTAAAGACATAGGTTTTATAAAAGTAAAACCTAGTTTTAAACCTTTGTTAACATAGTGTATTTGAGTAAACACTTATAACTATAACGGTGTCAGATTACTATTCCGTGGGATCTCGTCAAATAAATTGGAACTCCTTAAACATTTTTCTCACTCTTACTTCTCTTATATATTATATACCCATAGTGAAAAGCCGACCTGCACCACGCCCTGAGGAGCGGGCGCTCCCACTGCAAGCTACAGGGTCATTAGGGCCAAGAATTAAGCTGAGTCGTATGGAAGTCGATCAAGGGCGGATCCAGCTTTGGCGCCAGGGGGGGGGAGGGGGTCACATAGTCGTGGTCAAGTCAAGAACTTATAATTTAATTTTGATAACAATAGATACAACAGTAGGTATTTTATTAATGTACGTAAGTACTGTACTTAAAAATATTTATTCTTTATTGTACTCTTGAAAAACTTAACACATAATAACTTGTACATATACACCTACATATTGCCATCTTCCTCTTGAAGACATCCACAGAAGCACTATCGGAATGAGGCAGCCTATTTATATTCCATAGCCGTGGTGAATGATTTGTCATAACAGCTAGAGATATGTCGAGGGGTATGACGCGAGTTACATAAAATCTGTATGATGACAAAATATATAAATAAAATCATTGTGTTCAATTTGTGCTCCACCTAAGTCCTGGAAACCGCTCAGGGGGGTCATGACCCCCATGACTCCCCGCTGGATCCGCCACTGAAGTCGATATGTACCAGCGGTCGAGCCTCGATTGGTCTGGAGTCCGACACTTGATTACGGTAGTATCCATGAGGATACTCAGCTTCTCTCCTGAGTGAAAATAAAAGAAAAGTCGGTCATTACAGTTTCGGGAGGATGCTGACGATTGCAGGATTATATGAGACCCTTGCTTGTATTGGATCTTGAGTCAATTACGATTCGATAATTGGCTAGACGACAATTTTTTTAAATTCTATATAAGAGTACTCCTTTAACTAAGAAATATTGTAGAACCAACAGTATACCTGCGCCTATTACTTTTGAAGATACATCGACATGTTTGCGGCGCTGTTGCGGGTTGCTCAAAAACGCTCCATACTAAATGCACTGCAATCGTGACGTCATAATTAAGTAAACTCGCCTAATTTGTATGAGCGTATAAACAAATATGAAAATAACTTTGTTATTTGTACGTTTATAGGTATACTTTCTATATAAAAAAATGTTACATTTAATGTGAGAATGCTAGAAATGTATTCGTTTCATTAGAATTACATAAATTATAATTGCAATTTTTTATAAACCTAAAAACAATATAAATAAAAATATTAACTGAAATTTCTATATTGACATATTTTCATGAGATATAAATTGCTCAAATCAGATTATCTTAATATATATATTTCTTGTGTGCGTGTGTATGTGACTGAACTCCTCCTAAACGACTGGACCAATTTTGATGAAATTTTTTGTGTGTATTCCAGGGGGCTTGAGGATGGTTTAGATTCACAATACGGTCATATAGATATTGTTTTTCAGCTAAATTATTTATTTAAAAACATTTGAGACAACGTGAGACAACGTTTTTTACCGTGGAGAGCCATGCTTCGGCACGAATTGGGCCGGCTCGACCGGAGTGATACCACGGCCTCACAGAAAATCGGCGTAAAATAGCGCTTGCGCTGTGTTTCGCCGAGTGAGTGAGGGTACCGGAAGCCCAACCCCCCTTATTCCCCTCTATTCCCCTTATTCCCCCTATTCCCTTTTAAAAGGCCGGCAACGCATCTGTGACTCCTCTGGTGTTGCGGGTGTCCATGGGCAACGGTTATCGCTTACCATCAGGTGATCCGTTTGCTCGTTTGCTGCCCTATGCTATAAAAAAAAAAAAAAAAAAAAAAAAACGTGACATTTGAGACATTTGACATTTGAGACATTTGACAGGACAACGTCTGTTGGGCCAGCTAGTTATAGTATAAAAACGGCCATAATCAGTTGTAGTCGCCTACCCTATTATTGAAATGATTGAATTTCAAAAATTACAATATTAAGTGAGCGTGACCAATGGAAGTTGTTTGATAAATCTGACAATAGTGACAGGGTTACTTCTATTCCGCATATATCTACCGATATAAGTAGATATCTACATTGACATCTATTAACAAATAATACGACATCCTAATCGTAAATTTTAAAAGAAAACAGTGTGGCAAATATTTCGTTTGCGATGTGCCCACATGCGTTCCAGACTAGTAGTAGCACACTTTAGACACTACATAGACGGTTAAAATGTGGTATGGATGAAGTTGCAAAATCTCAACAAAAATTAATCTACTCACTGATATTACATATCAAGAGGCAGATATCGCAATACAGCGTTAAAACAGTACCGTTTAAATTCAACCAATTGCAGTCATTTCATTAAGTCGATTAGTGGCATATCAATAGTAAGTGATCGAAGACTTTTTTTTTCCCACGGGGGATGGTAGTGGCGCGCCACCACAGTGGTCGCTATGACAACCCCCTGGTGCTTGGACGACCTCGCACCGGATACCACCCGCAACCGGTCTACGGCGGGTGGTTATGTTGGACTCTAGCAGAAGGCCAGCCTACCAACTAAACACTACCCACAGCCTTTGGTCGGGCGGAAGGCCTGGCACCCTATCGGCTTGAACTAACGCTCCCGCCCTCCAGTACGGGGCGGTGTGATCGAAGACGTTTCTCGCTTATGTGTGGCTAACGTAACGCTGTTTCTCTTCGCCCGTACTTTTTGTATGATCTGGAGACCTATATTTGAATTACGAATGCGACTTCGAAATCACCGGATTCCTAAAAATCCAATTTTTGAAAGTAGATCGCAGAGCTGCCAACATAGATAAAGTACACACATGCAGTACACATGTACAGCCACGCAGAAATGCAGTCAATCCGCGCTATACAAAACATCGTCGACCCAGACACGTCCTTTCTGACCCACCCGACTCATTAACGCTGGCTCTTCAAGCCTTGCGAGAGGCGGCATCTGCGCCGCCATCCCTTAGGTAGTCCATACTTCGCAGCTTGCTGTACAGGCCCCATCATTTCAAGGCCGGACCCACTTTGGCGTACCGAGCCTTACTTCGCGCATATGTCCTCTTCGGAGGGCAGCGCTGACGTGCCCTCTTCTGAGGGTGCGCCAACCTCTCCATTCAAGCCGTAGGGCCCTTATGGCCAAGGCTAGGCTGAGTTTAGGTCTGTTGGGTCGAGCCGCCTCAATTCACCAGGAGTCCGACATAATTACCGCATCCCTGCTTTCCTGTTGCGGTGGTATCCATGAGGATTCTCAGCCTCCTCTCCTGAGAAACCACGCAGAATGCCGGTTATTGCCGGCTTAACCATTATGGTCATAGTAGACACTACATAGACGGTTAATAATGATTATAGATATATATATATATATATATATATTATATATATATATATATATATATCACTAACAATCATGAAAAACGAAAAGTAAGCATGTAACGTATTTGGGTTTAGTTTGATGACGATCCTTAGCCTCCTCTCCAGAAGGGCAAAAATGTACATACAACATAAATAGCATTGAGACCGTCGAGTTGTTATTAAATATATAATTGCGATTCCCAAAGGTATGGCTACGAATCCGTGGAGTAATAAAAAACCTGAAATTCTTTTAGAAGAAACCGACTGCGATTGAGGAGTTCTTAAGTACTTGATATATGCATGAGTGAACATGCTGATAGTTATGTATGGTCTTTCTTGACTGTGATGTGTGACTGGTTAGCCAGATCACCGTAAAACGTGGATATCATGATCTCTCAGACCGCTGTAACCAACCGAGCTGTATGCGATGTGCGATTATCTTGGAGTAGGCGAAAGTCCTCACCCATTAAGATTCTATGTGGAAGGATCGAAATATCTAAATGTTTCGTGGCAGCCTGAGCTGTCGTTTGTCCAAATTAGGTCTGTTTGTGAATAAGAATTACTGACCACGCCATATTTGTTCCTCCTAGATACTGACTTTCCTGATGATGTTGGAGGCGATGGACCCTTCCTGAATAAATCACTTCATAACACGACTCATATGGGAACAATGCTACCATGAGTTTACATTCGCTTCTTGCTACAATATCGTCAGCGTAATTTTTTGTATGAAAACTGTGTACAGCGCCCCTAGCGGAACGTGATTGTACAATTCTTTCACATTAAACTGTAATGACTGCTGTCGCTTACAATCGTGATTGTTTATCAATCGACTGTCAATTTTTATGAACCCAAACACGTCGCCTTCGACTACCACGCTGAAGTACTAGAACACTAGCAGTCTACGAGTGTGAAGACAGACTTCGTGTAACTGGTGCCCGCGTTTTGTTCGCTTGTTAGCATCTGATATTCCGCCTGGAGGCTTTGCATCAGTTTTCAAGGAGTTTTATGGAGAAAACGATCTTGTCTCTGCCATTGTTCGATGCGGCTATATTTCCAGTAGAACGATGACATATACATAACGAAAAACGGTATTCTTGTTAATTTGTAAAAAATATATTCATATATTTTTTACAAATTCAATACTGTTATATATAAGAAGAGACAATCAATATTAAAATAAATGTGAACTTCTTTCAGGTTAAGCTTTAAAATTAATAAAAACAGTGTGGACGTCAATTCAAATTTACTACAACATTCCCAACAAAATTTGAGAATTAAAAAACTATCACTCTTTTGTGAAACATTTCAAAAAATATCTAATTGAAAAAAAACATTCTATAAATTAGTAGAATTTTTTTCCAACATATACTGTTAAGATACTTAGTGAATTTTTAATATATTCATGTTTAATTTGTGAATGTAAAATAATATGAATTTAATTGTAAGCTAATTGCTGTGTTATCTATATTGTATGTGTTTGCCACTGCCAAGTATGTCGGGTGTATGCCACGTGATCACTGTATGTATGCGGTCTCAGCGATCCCCCCACTACGCCTGGGCCTAAGCGTATCATCCCGAAGGAGAGCTGCATCGCGGTCCGACGACTTTAGTATCTTTGATGGGAAGTCCGGCAGAAAATATTTTATTATATATATAGATTGTTTATTTGGTATACAACACACACACACACATAATTAAAGAAAAACAAACAAACAAAGCTTTATACAAACATAAATGTAAAAAATATATATACTTATAAAGTAAAATAACAAAAAAGCACAGAATTATAACACACGTAATATTCCAGTCTGCCAGATCACAGCATTGTGCGTGTGTGCTGCAGCAAACCAAGAAGGCCATAACTCAGCGTTCAATATTTCCTCATGAGACACGAGCAAAACGCTGATTTTCATTTACAACCTGAGGAAACTATGTCTGCTACATTTAGCTGCGATGTACTGATGCTATTTTTTATGTGCTTATGTCAATTTAAAGTTTAATTATTTGCAGTTTACAATTATATTAAGAAGTAGAAATAGATTTATGTCAATATTAAATAAATAGAAATATGTGTCAATATTAAATAATATGGGTTCAATTAAAATACAAGTTATTATGTATTACAAATATTTAAAACAAAATAATAACAATAACATATTATGTACTTACACTGTTTGAAAATTTGACAAATGATGACAAACATGAGAACCTTGTTAATACCTAACACTTGTTATTGAATCATAACACTTAAACTAAAGAAATAGAAAATATGCTTTGCCTTACACACCATCAATTCAATTTTTGGGAGATTTAATTGACATATACTTATTTAGATGCAATACAGTGTGTATACTAACTAAAATAATGCAGAATTACACTTGTGCAACATATAAACTGGGAGTGGCAAAATATAAATATGGGTGTAGGTTTGCTTACATCGCCGAATATGAAAATGTTTGTGAGTTAAAAAGTTATGAAATTAATGAAATACTGTATTTCTTTCAGTATCTGATGATAAAACATTTTTTTCTAGGTGCAAATTCGGCATTCTTATGTTATATTAATATATTTACACAAAAGTTATTTCAAAATGATTGTAGTCACACACAATGATTCATAGTTAGTTGGACTTGTTGGTATTAAACTAATCAGTATGAAACACATGTAGTGTTAAATCAAAATATAAATAACTATACGTTCAAATAGTTACAATTTATTAGAACAAGTAAAAAAACGGCGCAGTAGTTTGAATTATTGCGCCGTACACTTTAATAGGTACGCCACCTGACGACGAAATTTGACACTACCAGGGAACAAAGAGAGAAGCTAGCAACCACTAGAAAATAAGGTTGTGTTTTGTCTCTGTCAGTTCAAATCCGTACGTCGGCGTGCGAGCGAGACGGTACTATTCGCTTTCGGCCATCATAACCATTTTTCTTGTGCAAGCAACTGTTTCTCTTCGGCCGTGTTCTAGTGCAAACGCAGGATGGACGCCATTCGTGCGAGATAATTTTTTGTTCGTTTCTAAAGCGTACATACGTGTTCGGTGCCGGGCGTGGAGCTATGATATAGTGATACTGGTGCGCGGTGGTGTCTCGGTCTGGCGGCGCGGTGTCGACGTGCGAGGACGAGGACGAGGACGAGGCGCGAGGAGCGAGGAGGCCACGGCCTCGGGCGGAGCAGCAGCAGCAGGCATGGCGGGCGCGAGCTGAGGCGGCGCGGCCGGTGTCAGCCGTCAGCGGCTCGCGCTCCGCCGCCGGCTCGATGAGCGGGGCAGCTTCACCGTGGCGGAGGTTATTTTATGGGGATTTGTGTGAGCTGCCGGCGCCGCGAGCGGAAAGCCCCCGAGAAGCGGTCGGTGCCCGGCGCAGGGCCTAAGGGCCCGGCGGCGGCGGAGCTGCTGCCGCGGCGCGCCGACCACCTGCCAGCCATGGCCAACTCCATTTCTAACATCAAGATGACCAACCCTATCAAGGGCATAGTCAGCAAGCGACGGAAACGATATATCAAGGACGGTTTCAACTTGGACTTAGCTTGTATCCTTTTTAGTGCTCGTGTAGTTTGTGTTTGTTGCGTGATACGACGTTCCGATGGGTGAGTCCTTTTTGTTCCTATCCCTACGGGTTGACCTTGAAAAATAGTTCAATAGAAATCTTGGAATTAATGTAATTTGAGTTGAATAGACAAGTGCGATAACCTGGCTTGACCATCCTTCTAGTTTAGTCAAGGGCACTCGATTTATAACCTATAAAATACATTCATAGTACATTGTGAACATGATAATAGTAGATTTTTGTTAGTTTCTTTTTATCTTATACTAGTTAACAGGTGAAATATCATAAAGTATCTTCATTTTCTTGTTTTATGCGGAATATCATCTGATTAGTTTTATTAAGGTTACAAGGTCTCCACTAAGAAAGAAATGATAGGAGTTCATTATGCCAAAATGAGTTGAAAGTTGCGTATAAAACTAAATAATAATGCTGTAAAACTAGCGTCACGAGTGTATGGGCGAGATAAAAGTCATTCATCATACACTTTACCAACACAACTGAGTGAAATCTTGCATAGCAACAAGCTTTATAACCTATAACTTTGTATACACAAGCATATTTATGTCTTTTATAGCATAGCACATAGAAACTGCAGCTGATTATCAATGAATAGTTCTAGATAGTTATGAATAATAGGTGAACAAGGTTTTATTTACATATAATAATGAATACAGAATGTTTTGTGGTTATATTAACATATTGCACATTGTGTATTTTTTATTTTGTTTTAATTTGTTATAGTTATGTTCTATTATATATATATCATTTTATTTAAAAAATACTCCTTTTACAGACATATGTCATCACATGTTAAATAACAGACAAATTTGTAAATTATGCTGACATATAAATTGCCAATTTCACTAGCTTTACATAATCATTCTATCCTACATAAAAACTTTCAGCCGTTATGTTGAGTACTAACTTTACACACTTAATTTTTTATTTTGAGAATAAGCATGCATGATTTTGCCTTTTAGTAATTTTATTTATGTGTATTTTGGAATATTATTTTTTATTGAGGTTTACCATTGTCGAGTAGATAACAACAATTCAAGATTTAGTAAAATTGGCTAAGCAAGTATTGTCCAGTATTTTAATTTTTGACAAAACATTCTTTTTATCAATAAGCATTCAGTGTCAGTCTATTGTATACTTTGTGCTGATAGTTCATTTCTCACCAATAAATCAAACTGTTTGGTATATTTTTCAGAAAAAAATTTTCATCATATTATAATAGCACAACAATCATCATACATTTATAACTTTCAATTTGGAATAATCTGCAGGCCAGATGGGTATGTGTCATGTAAAACATATGCTATTAATACAATAGTTTAATTACAATATTGTTATTAATAGTATAGCACACTTTATAAATATTAAGGTTCACCTGATATATACTTTTAATAATGAGATATTCAATAACATTCTGCTGTCTTGGAATATTATACAAATCAACTTGAATTTTCACAAATACTTCAATTTTGACAAATCAGTTGAATCATATGTGTTTATTAAATAATACAATAACTTGTTTTAAATTTCTAGACAGTGTTTTAATTTCTTATGTTTTCTACTATTAATGCTCATCAATATAATAATATATACCAATAACAAGCTAAAATTTGTGAGTTTTAATGTGGAAATAATAATGAGTTTTAATGTGGAATAGTAAATGAGTGAATCGATACTTGGCAACTGTTATTTTCAATCATAACTTTCCATATATTTTGCTTTGTTGTAGTGATTAAGGGACTATGACAGATAGAAACTGTAGGTGGGGGTCGGCTCATGTCCACACCAGAATTATTATGATGATCATCTTGGTGTGATATTGACTCACTGTATAATGGATGTAATCCCACTTTGTCTAAGTCAGGTTTATTTTGTAGTGTATCCCCCTTGATGATGGTTTACTGGTTTTTTTAGTTAATAATGTGTCAGATGTCCATTTATATTAATTGCAATAAATCACTAAATTTAGAAATTGGATCAGTGCCATGTGAAGTTGTATAGTGAAGGTATTTAATTTACAAATTAAAATTCACTCTAGAGCAATATTGATAATAATTTTGGTTAGAAGAGAGAATATTTTAAACTATCATTCTGATTCAACATTCAACCATAATATGTTAGCATTATTATTATCACAGAAATTCTTGTAATGGTTCATAAAAATTGTCAAATCTAAAAGTATTGCATTAAAAGTTAAGTCACTCTTTTATTCTGTTCAACTGTTTAAATTTGTTAATTCTTCATTCATTATCTTCTAGCAAATTTTCTTTATCTGGTAGCAAGCATCATCGTGATTGAAAATTTTCAAAGAAAAATCAAACTGTTGTCCTTTTTTCATATAATGTGATAGGTGGATTTATACACTTACAATGAATGCTGTTTGTTTCTATTCTCCTTTGCTTCAAAAATATTTTTTTCTCTGCAATAATAATAATAATAAATATTTGTTTGAGACTTTACATCCATATTTAACTAAATAACATATGCTCCTATTTTGAACTTTATTTAAGTAGCACAAAGTTTACAGATTTGATTTGACATCTCAGGGCTGCCAGTGTTGAAACTTGAGATTGCTTACATTAGAATAATCTCAGTATATAGTTCTTCAGGAATTAAAAAGTCACTGACACATTCAGCTTTATTGACATAAGAATCTCTTGATAAATAATACAGTGAAATTGGATTGTTTTCTTTGATTTTAAATGAAATAAATTACCAATTCAAGTTGCCAAGACTTGACTAAGGTCATAAGATGGTATTACTAGAAATTGGGAAACAACTAACTTCAATCCATATTCATAAATATTTTATAAGATCAATATTGTAGATCTCTACAAATATTATCATTATAGAAATTTAAACAAGTATTGTGTCATATTGTATATGAACAAATTGAAAGAAAAACACAAGTTTAGAATAGACAATCACTCCTTAGACAAGAGTTTGAAAAAATGCTAATTTAAATATGTATCATAATTTCATACTTTCACATAATGAGTAAAATTTTTTGTCACATTGTACAAAACTAAAATGATTTAAGTTGTATAACATGTATGCAGAATCACATTATTGAAAATATAAATATTTTATACTTTTTGCATAGCATCAGTGATTATAAAAAATTCAAATATATTGAATTAAGGAGAATAAGTTTAAACTGGGGAAATTAAAATGATTCAGTCAACCCCATATAGGTGGCCATCCATACATAATTATTATCACACAAATTTCAAGGTTTTGAACTAAGTTTCATAATAATAATAATAAAAATTAAAATGATTCAGTCAACCCCATATAGGTGGCCATCCATACATAATTATTATCACACAAATTTCAAGGTTTTGAACTAAGTTTCATAAAATAGATCAGTAGTACTGGAGATTAATTCATACATCTAAATGCCTAATAAATAAACCTAATAATTTACCTCTTTTTAATATGAGTTTTACAAAAGTTCTTTTGGTACTTCTGAAACCTCATAGTTATGATGGAAATTCTTGCTCTTTATTTTACCTATTAGTGAGTGGTAATTTGGCAGATGTACCTAATTTAGTTATTCCTGGATTTCTGTTACTGGTAATTGTCTGTACTGACAATTAATAGTTATTATATTGTAATAGATATATAACAGCATGGCAATGAACTTAGTTAAAGACACAGTTGCATATGGTGGGCACGGAAGCTCTATTACCAAACAATGTGTTGGATTAGTTGTTCTGTCTGTCTCGTGGACAATCAATTGTTTTGTTTTTAAACAAAAACTTTACATAGTTTCTGCCAAATAGCAGAACAATTAGTTGGATTTATAGTGCACAAACAATCACTAATTTTATAAGTTGCAAACCCTCACATTTATTACTAAATAATAGAACTATCATGTAACCTATATAGCCTCGTTGTGTAGATAGCTTGTGGCATTTCTAGAAAGAATTTTGATTTTTGACTGATAGAAACTTGATTTGTTAGCCAGAAAATCTGAGAATCCACCAAAGTTTGTCTTTCCCCAAATTACTTCAACATAAAGTCATAGGAACCATCTGCAGTATAAAGAAAGGTTATTTCCATTGTGATCCCTAATTTCATTTCATGTTATCAAGTCTTATGTTTTCAGAGCCGAGGCTCTGGCGCTACTTACTACACCAATTCAGACTAGCATAATAAGAGACAGTCCAAATCCCCCTAACTTGGGCATGTGCATAGACTTAAGCCTGGAAATTTTTCTAATCGCGCTGGATAAGAGTAACTCCTTAGTACTTACTTTATGTAATAAGTCCTTGAAACCAAAGCAATCTCTAGCATTGTGTCTCGGGTTACCAACTTGTTGACATAATGGAACCTAGTAGGCAACATTTTTTTAATCACCAATAGTGTGGCCTTTTGATGTATCATGTTTCATTGTTTTGTTTAGATCAAGTAGGTTCTCTACACATGCTATTTATTTCTTGGTATGTTGACATAGTTATATTACCTATGTAGCCATATCCAGTTAATAGCAAAAGTCGTCATTTTATTGCATGTAATGTGACCCTTATTTATTGTATAATAAAGCCTTAAGTATATTGAACGGTTTGATGAGAACTTCTTCATTTCGTGTTTCATTAATACCATAGTTTCGCTATCTGGTGACTATATATATATATATATATATAATATCGGCGTTTTCCGTAGTAATAAAAATAATCCTTTTCGTTCCATCCGTTTTGAGAATAAATGTGTGAGAGAAATTGTAGGTCCTTCGGGCCCCCCTGAGAATGGGGGTCCTGGGCACGGGCCCCGTGTGCCCTTATAGTAAAGACGGTATTGGAAGTACCGTTTTTTTTTGTTTCACTTAGAATGAACAATGAAACCTTTTCGCTCATTCGGTTTGTACAGTTAATGCAATCATTGATTCGCGATGCGCAAATTTGTAATATGCATCAGCGTTTGGATAATCGAAGCTAGGTGGGTTGGAACGGTGTTTGAATGTATAATACTTGTGTGATATGATTTATTATGTACCGGCGGTAGGTACGTGAATCGTTAACATTTCTAACACGTTACTGACACGTTGAGCATAAGTACAGTATACGCCTTCTCAAATCATGTTTTTGCTACAAAAATGATCGTTATTTAGAGTTAGAGCGGCATAAGAAGTTTAAATGTTAATTATACTCGATGTGGCGCTTACTGCACTTAGATCCACGCAAACTCACAGTTTCACCTGTTTCACGTTTCGAATATCAAAATGAGACCAAATATGATGATGAATTTAGTAGTAGCAGTAGTAAGTTCCATAGCAATCAGTACTCTTACAGGCTTCTTATTGTCAGTAACTTAGTAGCTTTTTCATTCTCAAAAAAAAACTAGGTTCTAGTCCATTTCCTAGCTTTGGGTTTTTGTATATGTCAGACACGTATGTTCACACGCCTGGCAGCTTTATTCTATGCTACTGGCCTAGCAAGCGCCATGAACAAGACGGAGAAAGAGACAAATAGTGTATATTTCATTGTTTCCTCATCCAATACAATAATGATGTGCAATAGAGCGAGTATTTGTCACTGCCTCCATTGCTCTCTTGTTCATGAATTGTCAAAGATTTTGCTTATATCTCCTGCCCCATAAGGAGATATTTAGCAAAAAGGCTGTTAATAGTTTTATCCATGAGCGGGGCTAGTCTTAAAAAGTAACCTTCACTTCACTTAAATAACGCCATTTTGCGTTTCTGCTCGTGAGATATTGTCAGGCGGAGACTCACCACGAGTTTTTTGGTCAGCAACGAGCAAGTCATTATATAATCACACATCGTTTATACTCAACCCTTTTCTGAGTTAGGCTATTTAGGTCTAGTCAACCGGGCTAGCCCAGTGCAGATTAGTCAATTAGACCTAAGTCTATTGGTTGGTGTATGTTGGTGTACGAATATATAAATTGAAAGGTGAAAAAATGAAAATGCTTTGGCTGCTTCGAAACACGTTTTCGAATCTTGATGAAGCGGCACCGCCACCGTCGTTATCGCGTTAGTAACTAAACAGTATGCTTGTTAGACATATCGAGGGGATATGTCTAACACGGGCAACTGTGTAGCGATTTAAACGACCTGGATAATTATAGTAGAATCTATGCGTAGTAATTAACAATTAAAAGCATAATATTTACAAATTAGTATTGGGTGCGTGAGTTCTGTGTATGTTACTGTAGAGTGAATTTAATTGTTCCGCAGGCGCCGCGCCGGCGAAGTATGCGCGCGATCCGCCGCGGAATAAGATTTGTTTCGTTATTGAAAGTACTCACTTGTTAAAAAAGCGATGAAATTTTTGCAGCATTTGTTATTGCGACGCGTAAAGACCATTCAGTGAAGCGGCATAATAGCGATGTTTTAAATTTAAAAATTGCATTATTTAATTTATCGACAATTTTTTTGATCGAGAACAGACGCTCAGGTTTTAATACTATTCGCATATACCTTGACGTTTCGATACAGTCTGAAACCGTTGCACGTGCTTTTAATTTTGAGTTTCTTTTACATTAGGGGCCATCCATAAATTACGTCACACGGTTAGGGGGAGGAAGGGGGTTGACGAAATGTGACATTGTGTGACAAGGGGGTTGGAGGGATCTTAAATTTCGTGACGTCACATTTCAAAATCTATTATAAGCTAACTGTTAAAACACAAACTTTAAATTATCACTGTAAGTATGAAAAGTGCTGTAAATATTAACATTTTTTTCGTAAAGTCTGTATACTCTCATAAATAAATAAAGGAATAGTATCTTCTTCTATCTATTAATAGGGGTACTCCCGAAACGTAGGTACTATTTTTCTAATTGATTTTAGTAGGTGATTTTGAAAAATATAAGAAAATCATGAAATGACCATATACTTATTTAATATAAGTAATCGTTTTTTGTTTTGTTAATTGATTTGATGTTAATTTTATTCAAATGAAAATAAAATTGATTTGGAAGCCGCTTTTATCATTCAATAATTTCTATAATTTCAAAATTTGTGACGTCACACTTGGGGGGGAGGGTAGTCTCACAAATGTGACTACTGTGACTGTGACAAGGACGGGGGGAGGGGCAAAAAATCACGAAATTCGTAAGTTGAAAATTTACGGTACAGTAAAAAAAAAACAAAACATAATTGCGCATTGACTATGCAACTTTTCTATGAGGTCGTTGTCCCGTCAGGTGCGATTTGAAATAATGCTTGTCCGTACACTTACCAAAAGAGTACCACAACAAAGGGCCTGTTCCAATACAATGAACGTTGACAAGTAGGCTAAATCATAAATGAAGGCATTAGCCCGTTTTTTTTCCAATAATAATAATTTATAGTTGATGGTATGGTTACGAGTGACTAGTAACAATAGAACGTGTAAACTGTACATTATGAAAAGGGTATACATATCTTTTTGTTATTACCTTTTAAGGAGATTAAAGGTTTATATTGTAGACAATGATTAGTTGTTTGTATATATTAATTAATACAAGATACTTAGTTAAGTCATCATCATCATCATTTCAGCCAATAGACGCCCACTGTTGGACATAGGCCTCCCCCAAGGATCTCCACGCAGATCGGTCCTGCGCTGCAACCGTCCAGCGCCTTCCCGCGATCTTCATCAAATCGTCGGTCCACCTCGTGGGAGGCCTACCAACGTTGCTGTGTCCAGCATATGCCTGCCACTCCAGGACCTTTCCGCCCCAACGGCCGTCAGTCCTGCGAGCAATGTGCCCCGCCCATTGCCACTTAAGGTTCGCAATTCTTCGGGCTATGTCGGTGACCCTGGTTCTTCTGCGGATTTCATCATTTCTGATTCGATCACGCAGAGAAACTCCGAGCATAGCCCTCTCCATTGCCCTCTGGGTGACTTTGAGCCGCACCAACCAACCCTTAGTTAAGTATCTTGTATTATTTTTTATTTGAAGGTCCAAACTGATGGTAAAAAGTTGGCTACTTGGCAATTGTTTACTGATAACTGACTACTATACTCCGTTGTCGGTTTGATCTAGTTAGGTAATTAGAGATAAAATAAATTGCAGTGGTCTTTAAATTAAATATGTAATTATTTTATGTCATAAAAAATTAAGTAAGTAAAATTTATTTTATATCATAGTAAGTATATTATAATCAAATATGCGTAATAAATAAAACTTTTACAATGACTGTGTCCACGACTCAGTGGAGAATAAATTTAAATTTAAAAATAATATAAGTTATTTTTTTTTAATACAAGCTTTTATTAAAAGCGCTAAAAAGATCAAAGTAAACTTTTACATATAAAATCTTGTTACTTACTTAGAATACTTTTAACGACAATTATTACTTACTTATTCAAATAAAAAATCAAAAACAAAAAAAAAAACATTTTTTTATTACATTCCACGCGGACGAAGTCGCGGGCACAGCTACTAACTAAAATATAGTATTAATATAAATTATGGGGTGACACCTGTCGAAATGAACTTCTTAGATTGAAACTTTAATATTAAAATTGATTTCCTAATCATTTTGTTTGTTGTTGAAATAAATAACAATTGTTTATACGAACTATCACATTTATAATGTTTGTATTGAAATGAAAGGCCACGTTGAGTTTTGTTTTTCTTAATTATTGTTTACGTTATTTGGTTTCCGACTCATTAGGAATATCCATTTTTAGCGAAACCAAGACAATTAAGGGCAGAATTATTGTAATATTAAAACGTTAATGTTTTTATAACGTCTCTGTTATTAAAAAGGGGGCTTTAAAATATGCGTCAGTTTTTTTGTCATTGAAGATCTCACAGAGATAAAATATCAGCACGGACCGCAAACCTGTTTGGGTGAAATAAACTCTTAAAGACCGTAGCCTTCTTAGTGTTAAGTACGTAATTATATTTTTGAAGTGTGGTCCAAATTGCGTTATTCGTATTTGTACTAGATGAAGCTTCGTCGTGCAATTCCAAATTCTCTGCCTTCACAAAAATGTAACCAAGTTTTTATTGAAATAAAAATATTTACACGTATACACGTTGACGGTTAAAAATGTTGGTTAAGGGCCCTGCAGGCCCTGAATTATATCCGCAATAATTTGTTATTTATGGTTAATTTATTCAAACTAAATATACATAATATACACCATTTTAATCTATACTAGTAGCCCTTAAATATTTATCGTATTACCTATGAATATAAAGTATTTAAAAATCTTGGTAAATTGTTTTTTATTCTATTTTGATAGCTTTATATATTTCGCACTCGCTGCTTTGCCCGTATCGGATCGGATTCGGATTGTTCTCCGTGGGAAAGATTTTTCCCATGATAAAATTATATTGTATTCAGATTTAAAGAAAAACTCGTCGCTGACTGAAAAATAAATTATTTGGTAAATGGTATAGAATTTGGGAAGTTTATGGGATATTTAAACTTCCATACAACTTGTATGGAAGTTTAAAACTTATTTTATAACATAGTGATCAAATAAAAATACCTTAAGAGGTAAAAAAAAATATAGGATGAAAGTTTTTGTGTGAAAAAGATCCGAAACACCTGAACCGATTTTGATAAAACTTTGTATACGGTATTTATATTTTGAGACACTGTAAAGGACATGAGGTGAATTACTACGGGAATATACATTTTTTCCGACGGAGTAATTTTATTGAAACTAACCGGGTTATGATTCAAATTGGTTTGGGGATAGCTGAAGATTGGAAGAACATGATTTTTTTATTTCCGCGGAAATTATATCATTCACACACACACACAGATAGTATAAAGTTAGTCTCGCTAAAACTGTTGAACTGAACTGTCTGACCGCCGACTTTGTCGTTATGTCCTTTCTCAGTCTTTACACTATCTGTGTACCAAATTTTATTTAAATAGGATCAGTAGTTTTGACGTGAAACTGCGATAGTTATTTATATTATTTAGTTAATATTAGTAAATAAGTATGTAAGGAACATGGCAATTAAAAAATGTAGGCTATACGAACCCGGTCATGTTATTATACATATAGTTACAAATCAACCCGCAGCGTTAATAATAAATCATTCACGAATTACTGTACAGTGTTTTGTCTAAATTAGATAAATTTGATGAAATTACCAAAACTTCCAATCGCAAAGTATCTTTTGAATATTAACTAGGATTTACTCTGAGAGATCGAGGTCTAATTTCATCTGAACGCGAGTCGATCTCCAAAATCGGAAATTGCGGTAATTGCATTATTCAGGCGGTCCAAGGCCACCCGAAGATGTACAGCGCTATAAGTTGGGCTCGGGCAGCGCGCATAGCAACAGCTACTAGCCACGGATCGTTTGCATAATTTTCTACGTCCCTAATTAACTAGGGTCGCTGACGGGTAGCAGTGTTTGCGATTTCATAAACGTCGATCACACGCAGTTTGTAAATCAGTTTTGCAAAATTCTACCCTCTCTTAAAAACTTTGAGTCGCATAATGTGACTTGTGTGAAATGGCATTTATGTTTGTTTCTATTATGACCGGTCCTAATACTAAATGCTTCAGGATTGCTTCAGCTGCTTTTGTCAATAAATATTTTTTTGCCAATTGTAACATTAAGATAATTTTTACCGCCGTAAAAATTACTAGTTTGTCAGAACCAAAACTTTACCAAAATCGGTTCAGCCATTTTACAATGTTAGTAGGGAAGTAGGGATTCCAGTTGATAAAATAACAATGGCGTTCTGCGATTGTGATGTGACCGGTGTAAAGGAGATGTCCCATATTGTTTTATAGTAACTAACTCGGGTAAATTTGATATATTTGGATAGAAGGCTCTAAAAGAAAGTAATCGCCGTAAGTCATGTTATTTTCAAGACCCCCGATTTTTAATAATTCGTATTCTAGTATAAAAAAAAATGAAATATCTTTAATGCAATAATTACACATTGCTTAAAAAAAATTATCAATAAGCCTTTTAAAAATCTAAATACATACATAATTGCTTTAATGAACCGAATATTTCTAATCTTGAGAAGTTTTTAACTAAAAAAATATAGGGACTGCTATGTTACTTAATGTATGTTATCTAGAGCCAGAAAAAAATATTAATAAAAAATCAACTGACAAGTCAGGCACCTGCTGTCAATGTCATAACTCAACGGAAAATATCAAACATAGAGTAAGATACCGGTAGTCACAGATTAATAAAAACATCATTAAGGTGTTGCCATAATGAAATATTTCTTCAAAACATGTTTTATTTATTTAAAAATAATTGGGGGTGGTAAAAATATTTCTTTTATTTGTTTCATACTTCATATTTTTTCGGCTTTCAATTTAATGTAGTTTGGTGTTTGTTAGTTAACTCTGATTACAAAAAACCAACCTCCTTGTAATAAGAGGACATCTCCTTTGTGCTGAAAATGACATTTTGCGAAATGAAAAATATTTTATCGGTGACATACAGGGAAAATGACGTCTTACAGTGTTACGATGTAAGTACAGAAGCTAAGCAGATGTTCAGTTTTGGTATTGTGACGAAACTCCTCGCTATAATGTCAAATGACAGTTTTGCTTGGACCGTAGGTTTTATCATAATTGCATGCGGTGTCCTACGTGACATTTTGCATGTTTGAATCCGTGAATGGGCCGGCCCTCGGCGGTTTGAGATATGCCGTGAGCTTATGAATGATCTTTAGAGATATATGTTCCTTTAATACGAGAGTTGCGATATACTATAATTGTTGATTTTTTATTGCGCTTGACGCGTTACCTGCCAAGTCGCATGTGAAGGTCCAAGAGTCTTGCCTTTCTTGCTTGGTTTTGTTCGTCTGAGTCTTAGCAAATTAGATTAGCAAATAAACAGAATAAAAAATCATATTTACTTAAGAAGAAATTCATAGATGTCTGTGGTCGACCCACCCCCACTGGACTAGCTTGGATGGCTAAGTCCTTCCTAATCGCCCTAGAACATAGTAAGGGTCTTGGTGTCGGTGGTCGTGTATTTTTTTTGCTATATAATTATGTTATATACTACGATATACCATAATTAGCTACGAAACAATTGAATGTCGAGTCCTTCGCTCTTCAAAGTAGAAGGATCATGGACGATTAGATACGAGAAAGTAACCGTGATATACATATATATATGTGTATGTGTGTGTGTGTGTGTATTCGAAGATAAGAGCGGAAAAAGTGACTCATTGAATATGCAAGGAAGTCTGAAAGTTGCGTCAGTAAAGAAACAATGCCATTATCCATTATTATATTAGAGTGAAGACTGAAATATATTTGAGTTACTAAATAAACTATGACTTAGTTATATTGGATTGTGTGAGACAGATTGTAAATGAGTTGTGGACAAGTTTCACTCCTATTTATGTAATCATTAAGTTTATGTACCTAATGGCCCGTTTCACAATGTCTATTATTTCATATCAATAGAATCTTTATTTGCCCTACAAATACACACAGAGTTATTGAGATATAAATAATATAAAATTATAATTATAATACACAAAACATCAATTCAATATTACCACGATAATAAATCTCAACATACACTGATAGTACCTATTTACTTACATTAAATCTTCTAATATAGAGACTTAACCATTATTTATAAAAGTATCTATGGAGTAAAAATATCTATACATATAATAAGACAGTAAATATATTTTGTCTGTACATTTAGTATTTTTGACTGAAATGGATAGAGGGGCACTTAAATAGATTATTAGAAAGCAAAAAAAATTTTTTGGAATTTTTTGTCTGTCTGTCTGTCTGTCTGTCTGTATGTTTGTTCACGTTTATCTCCGAAAGTACTGAACCGATTTGCTTGAAACTTTCACTATTTGCTTTGTTTTAACTCAGAATAATATCTAAACTTTGTTTCATCAAAATAGGTTCATTAAAAAAAAAGTTATCGCCATTTTAATGAACTCAAGGCATGATAATATTGCGAATTATAATGTACACCATTCTTACATAAGTTACATGGGAAATTTAAAATCTAAAGACAATTCATCATCATGATACAATACATACATAAGATAACGTCTTTATCCCCTGCGGGGTAGACAGAGCCACAGGTTATAAGACCCCAAAGGCCACGTTTAGCATGTTCGTGGGCAGTGAGATGGAACAGGGAACCAAAATACGATGAAACGAAACCAGTTTTTATCAAAATAATATGATAAATGCGAAAGTTTGTTTGTTTATTACCTCTTCACGCTTAATCTATACATATAATAGAACAGAAAAAATATTTAAGTGTAAATCAGTTTCATTACGCATGTTAGTTTTTTCATAAATCACTAGATGGCGCTGTTTCATTTAATCAATTTCTACAACGCGCTATTGTAGTTTTTTCAAATAAAGCCTAATAAAGGAATGTGTTTCGACATAAGGCGAAAATCTCCTTCGTATCTTTTCATGATCTTTGCGCTGAGAATCGAATAGGAAATTTTCTGTGAATTTTGCTAAATTTACGCAGACGAAGTCGCGGGCAACAGCTAGTATTATATATGTTTATGAAATTTTGTAGGTTTTAGGATGTAGGTATTCAATATCAGGTAAGTAGGGGGTCTACCCAAAAGGGTCTACGACACGAAAAAGTTTGGGAACCTCTGGTTTAGTTATTAGATTTTCATGTGTACTCAAACACGTCAAAATTTACACTGGCACTACGAAAACCGGCGCTACTATGAGCGATATAAGGGCTGTTTCAAGGTCGACGTTCCTGAGGTGAATATAAAAATCATGAAACGATATGTCTTATCCGACCCCACCACTCGCGCAAACGAATCCCTTCCGCCGGCCACCAACGTCTCCCGCTCACTCACCGGGCTCGTCGGCGAGCGCGAAGACCCGGGCTACACACCCGTCAAACATATACCCGGTACCGTCACGTACCGGGTAGATTCTCACCCTCCACTATACGACGATCCTGAGCGTTCGAGCCATTAGACGGCGCGCTCAAGTTGCGTCGACACCCTTTGCTTCGACCTAACGACTCCGGAACGGTCGCCGGTGTCGTTAGTCGGCTAGGCGTCCAATCTTCTGTTCGTGCGCCTTCCACACTCATTGCAAAGCTGAACATAGCCATCTGCGGCTTTCAGCATAGGTCCGTCCAAAAAAAGATATGTGTTTTACAATGAATCGGCTTAGCCTGAACACTTATTGGCGGCTCGTGTGAAATATGGTGATGATGAAGCCATGAATGCCTTGAAACTTGTAGCATATTGTGCAACTGGCCATCAGATCCTTTAACTTGAATTAACATATGTTTGCAGTCTGCGGTGAATCAACTTTAGACAACCCGCAAGAAAGAACACATTTTTATAAGTCGCCATTCGCTGTCATTATAAAATAAAATAAAAAGCCTTTATTGTTGCATGTTTTTAAAAAAAGAATTAAAAAAAAGTTTTGTAACTATGCCTATAAACTATTACTATTAACATTTCTAACTAATGTACTATATAAAAGTGACTATTATTCGGCAAACGGTTGTTACTCCTCAACTTGCCTTCCGACAAAGGCCTCCTCTAAAGATCGCCATTCAGTTCTATCTCTTGCCTTTCGAATCCATGTTGGACCTGCTACTTTCCAGATATCATCTTCCCATCTCTTTGTTTGTCTTCCTCTATTCCTTTTGCAGTCCAGCGGGTACCATTCTGTAATTAGTCTTGTCCATTTCTCCTTCTTCTCCCTTGTCATGTGACCTGTCCATCTCCACTTTAGTTGTTTATATGTTATGTATGCATTCTTGAATATAGTTTTACTTTTTATATCTTTTAATTTTGCTCGGTCTTTCCTTTTAACACCTATGGTACTTCCTCGATTCCATTTTGGCAAACTTTTATTTTGTTTGCCAGTTTTTCTGTCAATGCCCTGGTTTGACACCCGTATAGCAAGCATGGCAAAATACACATATTGTATACCTTTCTTTTTTCTTTCATCGGTATTTCTTTGTTCTTCATAACTTCGCTAAGTGACCAATATCGCTTCCAGGTGTTAGCTATTCTTCTTTCTATTTCCATTTTCATGCAATCTTCGACAGATATTAATTGTCCTAAGTAAACATATTCATGTACATATTCCATTGGCTCTCTATTTACTATTATGATATCTTTTTGTGTAGAGTTCGTCATTATTTTTCATCATTATAATAATTACTAATTAATACTTCCGGGCAAAACTTACACGCATTGAAATTTAGTTCTTGCATAAAGTACCTAGTAATAATAATTTTATACTGCAATAAACTATGAGTGTACAGCTGACTGTGGACAATGATGCCGGTAATTACTTTAGGGTTGCCACACCTGCCTTTCTCCAATTAAGCGAATGCACGTACGCTAATAATTTTTGTTACGATTATTAATAGCTACCTACATGTGCGCGACGTACAGTTTTTAGTTTACGCTAATCGTGAAATTGTCGTTTAGTTAAGATAATTGTTCGCTAACCTTTAAATTGTATACACTGCTGAAATTATATTATTCCTTTGGAGAAGGTTCATGTGTCTGTTTTTATTATAACTACACGTTCTAGAAGCAGTCAGTAATAATAGTAAATTGTTAAATAGAATTAAAAATACATATCAAAATGGCCGTTACATTCAAAACTGCATCGTGCTTAATTCACCACTGCGAAGCGCAGTTCTAGACGTTGAATCGTATAGAATGATATGTGAAATGGCAGCCTTGTTTATTGTCGAAGTGAGTCAATTCCCCCAATATGTTATAACTGACTTTCCGCCCGTGGCTTCGCCTGCGTTATTTCGGGCCTGCCTTTTCTCTGGGTTCATTTTATTTAAATAGGACCAATAGTTTTTCCGTAAAAGCTCAATAGACAGAGAAATACTTTGGTATTAATAATATTAGTGTTCTATATACATGTGAGAAGATCTTGTTAATACATCACTTATTAAAAGAGAATGGCTGAATCTATTTAAATGAATACCTACCTGTTGGTTGGATCCCTGCTATGAATAGAATAAATATTGTAATATTAGAAAACAAATTATGAAGAAAACTATTTAGTTATGGTCATATCACTTGTGGGATCCTGCCATCTTCTGCAGTTGACAGCTCATGTCATTTACAATTGTATGGTTCGAAATGTGACAGGTTAGCTAGTCGAGTGACGCTGCGCTGTGCTGTAGTCTTGAGCGCAGTAGTTCGTATCTGAGATTAGTTAGTTTTGTTTGATGCTCTAAAACGAACTAGTTCGAGTTATTCGTTCCTCGGGTCTCGCTCGGCTCAAATTTTGATTCCGAGCTGGGATCAGCTAATACTAGAAGGTAGAAAGGTGGGCAAAGCAGATCCGTTGCTCGTTTTGACACTACTGGTGCATGCGGCCTAAAACAGTAGAAACTTGTCTAGGAACATTCTAAAAGTTTAAATTTAATTATTTGGTAGACGCACATTCGATCAGGAACTACGGAGTCAAGGAAGGATCTAGTCCAGGAAATTCATCTACGACAGTAGTTTGTTTTAGGTTAAAGTTTTACATCTGTAGAATGAAACATAATAATTCCATATTCATTAGCATTTCGTCTGAGATTGGAAATTGAGCTGTAATATAAAATGGCTACTTGCCCGAACAGTCCGCTGCCCACATAAATCGCGTGGCGCACACGCCGGCCACGGGCCGCTTACAAACTGTCCGTGTAGCAATTTTTTTGCGACTACAAATTTTGGAGCCAATTTTTTGCGAGCGTCCATTATTTAATTAGATTCTTATGTCACCGTCGTCATCTTTGAGGCTCGTTAGTTTATGAATATTTAAATCCGGTAAACGCCGACTGGCAACAACTGTATATTGAATAAAAGATACAGATGGTTTCGAACGAACCGCGCGATTTAACCTACTTCTGAGTTCAACCTTTTGATTGGCGTGCAAATTATACGCGCTGTCGAGGTTGTCGAGCCGTCGTGGTTTATTTGATTTTATTGTTCGTCCTTTCCGGATGGCAACAAGCGTGTTCTTCTGACTTGAATTTTGTTTGTACTACGAAAGAAGATTTGCGTAGCTTCCGTCATAGTTTAGTAGTTATTTTTAATTTTTATTAACTTTATATAAACGTGAAATTTTGTAAGTATGGATGGATGTTTGTTACTCTTATAATAATATTGTGTGAATTGGCCAAAATATGACAATAAGTGTCAAGTAAGTAGAAAGAAATTAACAATCTGAGCAGTCGATATCGCGTACACAAGTACATTTTTATTCTTATTTGTTTCGCCTTTTTTTGCATTGAACACCTACTATAATAGCCAAGGAACACTTGTACGGAATCGTTCCTCTCCGGCTCTATGTTGATATGCCAGTCACAAATTTAAACTTGTAATACAAAAGTGTATTGAAAATACTGGTTTTTTATATAAAGAAGATCATGTTTCATTTATACATTCTCTATAGCGGAGAGGCTGAGACTGGTTATTGATCACAAAGTCCGGGGCTTGGGGACAGACGGGAGCTTGGTTAGCTTCTGTACTCCTCTGGGCGGCAGCACCGTTATGCCATATTTGTCGCCTGAGTTGTTGAGTTTATGTCAAGCTCGTATCCGCCTTAGAGGCCAAGAGCCTTTTTTGTGACACGTATTTGTCTACGTCGCATTGATGATAAATCATTTTTGCAAACTGTTAACCAATTTTTCTTTCTAACCTTTAACAACAAAAATAAAATCAAAGCTAAACAAATTAATATGCACTGAGCAGTACAAAAAAATACTATCGCAGTAACGTAGTTAAAATTATTGTTATTTTTGATTAAAACTTTATAATGTGGTTAAAAGTTTGTTAATTTTTTTTTGTGAAGTTGAAGTAAATTTACTAACTCGGCATGATAATGAGTTATTTCGTCTATTTGTTGCGCACATACTTAATGCAAATTTAAGACTTATATGGTTTTCTCATGGATACCATTGTCAGTACTGGATCAAATTAAAAAGGTACTACACGAGAAGTACGAACTTTTAAAAAAAAAAAAAGAATCAACAAATCAAAATTCTGTGGAATTGATAATGATTTGTTAAGTAGTCTAAAAATGTGTATCTTAATGCAATACAAATAGGTATCGATTTCTTTTACGGGTTATAAAATACTAGCGACCCGCCCCGGCTTCGCACGGGTGCAGTGAAAAAATGGTTATGGTGGGTTATCCCTAAGAGATAGACATATACCATCGCGGACTTTTTTGTGGATTTTTGTAAGTTGTACAATACTGTAGTACATTATTTTGGTCTATCTCGTAGGGTTCAGCCAGCGTTTGCAATATAAGCGCAAAAAAACGTGCTTATTTACGACATCACATTAGAAACCTTTAAATTTATCAGTGTTTCTCTACTATATTATGCATTTATTATACATACAAACCTTCCTTAAGAATCACTCTATCTATTAAAAAAACCGCGTCAAAATCCGTTGCGTAGTTTTAAAGATCTAAGCATACATACGGACATACAGCGAAAGCGACTTTGTTTTATACTATGTATTGATCTTGTAAATATCTGACCACCAAATCATTTTCGTTTGATCTTGCAAAACACGGCCACAGAACAATTCGGGATCGATTGTTTTCATCGGAACACCACAATAGGAATTAAATCTTTCAACAAGGCACGGAGTAAATTAACATGAAACTGTACTAACAATAACTGTCGACTCTGCACGGAATCAACTGTCGGCGGGCAAACAAAGTATAAAAGTAAGTTTCCATTGATATAACTTTGTTTATAGCTATAAAACTCTTTTAAATTATGTTTTTTACTGTACTATATATATTGTAGCAGTCGTTTTTTTTATACTAGTAACACAGGCGATACTAGATGCTTCTTTTCGTGTAATTTCTTTTTTATTATATTGTCGTGGGTACATTTACTTTATTGCTCTGCATTACCTGAAGTTTGGTCGAATAGATCTTGGGTGTTAAGTTCGTTGTCGTACATCGATAAGTAAATAAACTAGCTGTGTCCCGCCGTTTCACCCGCGGACGATTTGCATTGTTTATATATTTCTATAGTAATTTAGTACTAAATATAGCCTATGTTACTCAGTGATAATGTAGCGTTCTAATGAAAAAAGAATTATCAAAATCGGTACAGTACTTTTTGAGTTTATTTGTTACATACAAAAATACAAATCTTTCCTCTTTATAATAGTAGATGGTGGATAAATTCTTGTTTGGATATCTGTGTATTTCGCATCTGGTAGTTATAGATCCCGAATTCAGATTTTTATCTCAACTTACTGCTTGAGTACAGTTAGAAAGGGATGGTGCAGATTTGCGTGATGTTGAAATATTATGCGAAGAGTTGTTCTTTCAACAAATCGCTGTTATTTATCAATATCTACTAATATAACAAACACCCATATTATGTATGTATGTATATATATACATACATACATACATATATGTTGACGACCTCCATAGTCGAGTGGATAGTACACCGGTTTCAAGGTGTCGCCATCTCTGAGGTCCCGGGTTCGAATCCCGGTGGGGGCAGATGTTTGTGTGATGAATGCCAGCATTTGTACCTTAGTCATGGTTGTTGATATATATTTCAATAAAAAATATTTATATATGTTTAATATATGTATGTCTATCCGTAACCCTAGAGCCCATAGCACAAGCCTTACAGAGCTTACCTTGGGCTAGGCTAATTGGTGTAAGTGTAACAAATATTTATTTATTTATATATACACTCACGCCTCTTTCTAATGGGGTTAGACAGAGACCACAGATTTCCATTTGCTACGATCCAAATATGCTCTTATGTTCCTCGTTATATTATTACATCTATGTATTATTTAATCTATAAAATATAACATTTTGAACCTTAAAGGCAGCCACAACATCTACCACAAAATACACAGGCAAACATATACACTACACTATGAAAAAAAATTGGTTGTCTGTAGAACTCCGTCTACTGCCGATATTTGCACGTGACAACGTCTTTTTTTCTGGGTGCAATGAAATTATTTAAAATAAAGTAATGTATAACATTTATATTTTTATTACGTTGCCGTGTGGCGTCAGATCGGCCATTACGCCGTTTCCGAGTATGCCTTCGGGCGCTCTAGGGGTGGGGGTAAAGTAGGCGTGGACTCCGTGTGGCGTCAGATTCGGCCGTTACGGTGTTTTCGAGAATGACTCCACGCCGTACCAATTTAATAGACGTTGTCTAGTCAAAAATCATGAAGAGAAAATAACATAAAACAACTCGGGTGATTAATATTATGTATGATGGCATGACGAATCCGAACCGAAAAAAAAAATCCTGACGCTCTCAACAACTCTGTTATCCTTCTTCTAAATCGTTTGAGAGAAAGAGAACATTGTCGATTTCTGCGTGTCCTGACAATGTATTGTATCTGGTCAACGATACAATGTGCAGTGCATGCGCGAATAAGTACGGGCATATGGCTTTAGAAATAAGGGAATTGCATAACGCACTGGCTTACGTGGGACTCTGATATTTAGCTTGCAAAGCAATTGCGGACAATCCAAGATGTTCCTGAAGATTTTGAATAGAAATGTCATGTCCAGTTGGTTTCTCCTAGCCGTAAGACTTTCCATATTGCAATATCGCAGCCGGTCTTCGTAATCCTTCAGCACACCATTCATTCCAGTGGAATATGCAAGATGGCGTGTGAATCGTCTCTGAATGCGCTCAATCCGAAGCTGGTTTGTGGTTTGGTAACCAGGAGACCAAACAACCTAGCAAATTTTTTGATAAGAAATCCGTAAGACCTAGAAGCTCTGTGAATGATATTATCCATATGCTATCCAAATGTAAGCTCCCTAAAATTAATTTGTAGCGAGCTATAGACAGTTGATAGTGAGACTTCTAGTACGGGCGACCTTTTTTTTTAAGAAGTCCACAATAACTTCTAAATCCCGTGTACTTTCGACCTCCTACAAAACTACGTCACCAATTAACAACAAATATGAATATATGTACATGCACGCCCGTAAATTTTATATGTCTAAAAGTAACTCGCCGATGATATAGTACCAGGAGACCATAATGTTACAAAGGCTACAAAGCCGCAAGTACTTGGGAGATAAAAGACCAGTAACATGTTGTGACGAGGCTCTCTGAGGCCTTAATACGAAAACGATACTCACGACCTATTCGGATTTGTTTGGGAGGAATATTTTGGAGGATTTTATAATATTTTTAATTTCTCTAACACATTTTTTCTCAAAACTTTTTTGTCGGACACATTAGACATTACTTTTTTCGCAAATTAGTAACCTTGTAAGAATGAATTTACGTGGCATATACTACGCCATTATATCAATGAAGAGAGTCCAAAAAAGCTCATTTCTATCTGCAAGTTGAGACTGAGAGATGCCTATGGACTTTAGTTTTGGTTTAATCAGTAACGTTATTTTAGTGCAGTATTCCAACCGCGGGATGGCGCGAGCATAACTTAATAAGTGAGCATAACAAACTTATTTTAAAAATGTTTGTATAATTCGCGTTTTTTTACTTTCCAAAAGGGCCTCTAATTCTTAGCGTAGTTTAAGACGGTGTTGGGTAGGTGCAGCACTAGAGTGTGGAAATTGAGGCGTTCAAATTCGTTATTAGGGCAATTTCGTTAATTCCTATAGCAATAAAGAGTTAGTGAAGACATTATTGCTAGCTTCGATTCTATGCTTGACTAGTGTCACGACCTTTCCGTCGCGTACTATGTGTATGAGCTGTTCCATTCACTAATAATCAGTGGAAATGTTAAAACATAAGTATGTACAAGCAAGCCCGGATCCGTTTTGAACGTCGCGCACTATGGAGATGAGTGAAATCTCATTGTTTGAGAGGCACGCTGAAATTTGTCACGTCCCCCGAACCATCAGTAAAGTTTTTCTCTGCTTCAATATTACGCCTTATTGCTGGGCAGATGATACTGCCTACTGTCTGATTACTGGTGATGTATGCTCGACTCTTCTTAAATCCTAGTACTGATCGCGGACAAAACAGAACAAGAGAAAGTAGCATTTTTCTTGCTTTTTGCTTGTTCGGTTGCATGTACAAGGTGAACTAGCTCGTACCCCTTTAAACATAAAGTTGACATCAATAAGCACTTAAGGTGTTGAATAAATATTACTTTCATTTGATTTCTTCCTTGTATATAGCGTATTGTAGTGAGTGAATTGTGAACTTTTGTCACTCTCTGCTACGGAATATCTTCATGGGCGTGGAGTTGTAGTGGAGTAGTCAGAATACCATAGGCTCTACGTGCTCCAGCCATAAGGTCATAAGGACTAAAGCTTTAAAGTTGAATTAAGTTATTACGTCTAAGATAACATCCATGCCTGCGGGAGTATCCTGGGCGCGTTTGTGCTTCTTGTGTTGAATTCTCAGCACCTTCCCTCCCGAGGGTAAAGAAGTAAAAAGCTGTAGTGGAACAGAATGTCACTTGTTTAATAGAGCATTCAGTCTACAGCCTTACTTACTCTTCCTTTAGGATAGTTTCTATCTTCGGTGTGATTGTGGGATAATTCTCTAATAAATACGATATCAAAATCTCGTCGCCCCAACTCCCAATGGAGGCTGGCTAATGGAAATGAAAAAATGAATCCCCCGCCCAATGAAAGCGCAATAAAACGCACGAGGGTATCAGCAATAAAGATTCGAATTGCCCCAAGATCTGCGACAAATTGGCCGAGCTTGAATTTCGCAATCGCATCCGAGATTTGAGAGTTATAGGCCGCGCAGCTTTATTGGCAATCTAGGATGTTGCTACGGCCCGCTCGCGCCGAGGTCGAGTGGATGTTGTAAAACTGTGGTCTATAAATGCCACCGGCTGCTTACAGCGTCACGCCGGTCACCGCGTCACGCACGCTGCCTACCATAGACAATGTAATTTCACGAGCTGACATCCACTTGTAGTTGTCGAAGGCTCTGCACTATTTTGACTGTCGGAACCTTACAGTCTCACCCTGGAAACTGCTATCACGAAGTTTAACAATGTATTGTTGTTGTAGTCTTTCCTACAAGCTGACATCGGTATAAAAAAATCGAAGAAGTCGTTTAAACTCTATGCTCCAGCTCAAATGTTTTCTCATTTCTTTTTCAAGGACCTAATACTGCAAGATTCACGATCGCGAGATCATTAGATTAGGGTCATTAAAAAGCATTATATTTGTTTTATCAAAATGCTGTCGGTACAACTCTAGTTTATTCAAACTTTCAGCGTCAGTACAAAATCTGTAAGTATTGTTATGAACGTCGTCGAATGCTGCTCAGATGTCATCGTTGACTCTGTGACTGGCTTTCAGGCAGCGATGGAAACATACACGCTAAAATCGAACGTAACATATAGCATTTAAGAGGAGACCGTACCATTAACTTGACGTCTCATTGTGTTCGATTCTGAACTGCTACTGGTTAAGTACATGCTTATGTGTCATTACGTTTTTTATTGCCGGCGATCTTTCTACGAGTTATGTACCAATTTGTCATGGTAGGTTTTCATTTACAATTTTATGCGAGATATTTATAATTTATAATCTTTTTCCAATCGTATGAAATATTTACGCATTATTTACATACATATAAATTTCATTTAACTTTATTTAAACTTTAGTTTAGGTTACGTGAATTGGTTTTTGATTTGTCTTATGAATTACAGCAAACTCAATTTGTATCCGTCTTCACATCTCGATGCAAAAAAGTATGCGCCCGAAGTAGGTGATTATAAATGTGGATAATAAAGGTATTAAAATTGATTGTTTGATGTCGATAAGTGCAGTCCCATATATTACTTAATCTAACGCCATTTTGTATGTGAAATCTTATATATAAAAATGAATCGCAAAATGTTTTGGTAAGCTCATAACTCAACAACGCCTGGACCAATTTGGCCAATTCTTTTTGTTAATGTTCGTTGAAGTTCAAGGAGGCTTTTTACAATGAGGAAAATTCGAATAATTATCGGAAATACCCTAAAAACAGCCCTTTTATTTTCCCATGCAAACGTTTTCTAACTAAAACGTACAGTCGAATTGAGCTTTATTGTTATTGTATAAAGTTCATATTGCAAGCACTCACTGTTGTCTAAGCAATGAAGGTGTGTTCCTAACATCAAAGAGTCAATTTGCGCTTTATTAACGCTACATATAGTTGAAATTCGATCATATCTATCAATACAGTGTGCGTGCGTGCGTTGGAGCACAGAATACATCGTTGGAGGATTTAATGTCACGTTCAAAAATTGAATAGCCACAAAATGTAATAGGTCATTTAGACTTTTTTGCGATTTGGTTGGCTATGCGACATTATCTATAAAATAATTAGGAACAAAAAACTGCCACTGTACACATCTTTTTGACAGGACGAAGTCTGTCGGGTCCGCTAGTATAATATAAAAAATGATAAATTGACGCCTTTGCATGCATTTAACACATGCAGTGAATGCACTAAAGTGCGGACTGCATACCTACTAGAATTTTTGTAATGCCGTAATAATGTTACTCTCGTATTATCTGGTCCGTTGAAGAAGAAAGTTGATAAACCCTCTTTTGGTGCTTAGAGAATTTAAATTTAGCTATTGTGTTTATAAAAAGTAGAGGGAGTAAAACTATAAAGCAAGTGACAATGTGGTTTTCGTAAGACATTTTTTAAATTGTAAGTGTAATGTTGCCATTCTATTTACAATTTTCCCCTTATTTCATTCAGCCATTTCTGTGTGTGTCGCATTGGGCCAATGTGTACAGCTGGCATAGAATTTTATTACACAAATTAACTATCGAATACAAAGTAAGCATTTATAAACTGTATCAATTTGGAAAACGATTTATATTTACGACGATTATCGCAATATATAAAAATATTAAAATAAATACATATTAATATTATAATACATAGTTTTGTCTGTCATCTGTATCCTTTTCACACCTTAACTTTCTTCTTCTTTGCCCTGCCCTGTTCCCAATTTCATTTCCACGCGATTACCACCACACTAATTTGTGACAGATAAATAATATCTTGAGAAAGGACGTGGCTTACACGGCGACCTCAATTTTGTTAAACTTTCTTCATTTCTCAATCAGGAAAAGAACTATAAGAATAAGTAATCTTAAGAAAGCGATAATGTTGCTTCCTGAAATGGATAGTTTCTTTGTATTTTTTTTTGCACTGCAGCCATCTTGTTATCGTGTTAAAAAATCGTTGTATACATGCGTTTTCTTTGTGGTTTGAGCTAAAGCTAATGTTTCTCCAGGGAAATTATATTTCGCACATGCTCACATTCCGATTTGTATGTAAGTCAAGCCCAATTTTTTTGAAACATTTAATTGTGTTTATTATTTTGGTATTCAAATAGCAGTTAATATTGCTTTTAAATAAAGGATTAAAATAACACAGTACACAACGAAAGGTAACAGGTAATTTCCTGCATGAGACCGCGCAAATTTTTTTAAAAAATAATTCCAGTTGCAGTGTTGCCTATTGTTTTTATCTTGATTTATATGAAAAATTAACGACGTTCACAAAGTTTCGGTATTAATCAAGTTCAAATTACTGCAGAGTACCTAAAATTCGGGAAATTAGAATATTTGACAGTGGGAATACAATTTCGTTTTTTTTTATTATTCAATTTGGATACGACAAAATAACAGTAGTTATACTGCCGAAAAATCTATTTCATCAGTATATCTCTTTGTAAGTTTATATATGTTAAATACTCATTTGCTATACAGTTTTACTCCCTCTAAGTTAAAAAAGTATGTGAATATAATGTAGTCTTGAATTTTATAATTGGAACATTGCGATATAAGAGTAGATAAAAGAATTATCGGGTGTCTCCGGCAGGATTGGATTATCGCATAACGGCTCTGTCGTTTCTTTATTGTTACTCGTTCACTGGTTCGATTTCTACTTCGATTGACTGTAATATGTTTATTGCGATCTCTGTCAAAGTATATTAATAATGAAAACGGGATCGATAAAGGTTCGTCCGAGGGCAGAGGTAAGTAGTAAGTAACCGTTACTTAATCGGTCGTACAGCGATCTGGGTCGCGCTGGTGATTCATAATGCATTCGCTGAATGCAGTGTCCGCAGATTGTTGATGTCGCGTCGCTAATCCTGTCTCGGTGAGGCGCGGGCGATGCATCGACTCGCTCACTTCTTTCGCTAATTGGATCGCTACAGGTTCATGAACCGTTGGTCTGCTTTCAATGGTGGCTACTGTTTTTTGTACTAACGAGTGATGGCCAGCTGTCAGTTAGATAGATCTCTAAAACGACATCTACAATAATTATTACAGCCTCACCGAGGGGAATGAGCCTATTTTCGCCTAAGGCCTTAGTTAACGCCCATGCTGGCCCAGAGCAGATTGATTGACTTCACACCTTTATCGTAGGTTGCTTTACGATATACATACATCAACGTAAGAGCGTCAGATAAACATTATACATACGTGCATATAAAATTTGAAAAAATATTTGTATATTTTGGGATTGATTCCAAGAGTCCCGAATTTCGCGATTCGGATGTCAGTGCCGAGAGGAGGTCTGGCGACGCTCCACTTCTAAAATAAGTGTATTAATATTGTTCTGATAACAACGACTAAATTGTCAGTTGATGATAGCGCTGATGGTCTCGGCACTAGTCCGCGGATCGGGGGTCAGGGTTCCGACCAAGTTCTGATTTTAAAATTTCCACATTTATCCGATATTGTTACGGTGAAATCGTTTGATCAAAAATTCTGAAAGCTAGCGTGGGTGATTAAGGCCTAAATTCCTTTGCACACTACCGTAGTTCGGGTAGGCTCAAACTCCTCAGACATATATGAGCTGTTGATGAATTGAAACACTGATGGAGGAGCAATATATATATGAGTATGTATTATTTTATTATTGTATATTGTTTTGTCGTATATTACGTTATTTATAGCAAAATATTGGTGATTTATAAATCAAAAAGCAAAATCAAGTCACTTTTGCACGTCAAGGATGCTACGCCATTGGTTCACATGTCCACGGTGGGGAGACCTTGTACTAGAAAGAACCAGCCAGGGTTTTTTTCTTCCTGTATTTTTACAGAATCATCAATTTGAAGCTGGCCTCAAATAAATAGTGTGAACCCAAATTCCTTTACAAGTTTACACAAGTTCACGTTATATCTATAAAAGCTATACTAACATTATGTTATTTACTGTAATCAAAATATTTGGCTACGTAACTATTGAGTCATTAAAATTAAACCTAAGTTATCATTTAAGTAGTCCATAACAGTATTAAAGCCTTCTTATAAGTTGTTAAATAGTCGTCTGCCTTCAAACTTCAAATCATGGATATAATTCGACTTGGTAAGCGAGATTAGCGAACAGAGGGTTTGATCATCCTGATTATCACCAGACCTATCTATGGCAATACTCGGTCAGAGTCAAGGCCGCCCATCAATTTTGAATTCTCAATATATTATTCTGTTAATTTATCCGCTTTTTTGCAAAACGATCCTAATGTGGAATACATTTCGTCTCGGTTTGTTGACTACGATGAATTTAATAGCTATTCGTACGCAATATAACACAAAATAAATTACGCCAAATTCGGCTGGGGCTTAATGCCTAATGTGTTCGCGGTGTGTCTCAGGATATGCTCCGGCGCGCGTGTCGGGCCACTTACATGTGAAATGTAAATAGGGTAATTTGCTTTGTGTATGCTAATATCTTTATATGTTGTGATCTAAGGTTTATGATATAGTAGTAGTGATTGCAATCCGGCGTCATTTTCAGTCCGGCCGGATACGACCGAAATTCCCATCAATCCGGCCGGTTCCGACCGGATTAAATCAGGATGATTTTCGTTTTTTAGTACAAAATAAGTGAGTTAATCAAGTGTCACTGCACTTATATGTAGGTAGTTTATAATAGATCACAAATATATAAAATCGACCTGACCAATTTTAAGACAAATATACAACGAGAAAACAATTAAAATTTAGTAGGTAGTGTAGGTAACTAGTAATAATTTTACGACGTAACGAGTAGCTCAGTCTTTCTAGATTTCACTTTCACAGATAGATCAATTTATAAGTAATAATATTAATTATCAAGTAACTATAATATCTAATAGATACAATTAACCTTACGTAATTAACCGAAATGAGATCATTATTAAAATATTTGAGAATGCTAACAAACAAGTCTTATTTGTGATTATGGCAGATGCCATCATGATTACTAAGTGCTAGCACCGGATCCGGTCTTCGGATCCGGTATATTGGTACCGGATCCGTTAACCATTAAATGATGCCGGATTCGACGGATTACCTGATCCGTTTTTCCGGACTGCAATCCCTATATAGTAGTCGTGTATTGAGCTATTTCGCTGTTCTCGTCTCTCTTCATACAACTTTCTTTTTTATGTGACAAGTAGGCTGCCCATCTAAAGTAAAATAAAGTGGTCAGTCGTCTATAGTTCATGTGCTTAATGTGAGATTCGCAGTATATTTGCAACACCCGCTAAAACTATGGTGTACGTTGCCAAAATGTCACACAAGATATAAAGACATAGTAGTCAGTAATGCCTATCTTTCACTGCTACTTTGCTGCAGAAATAGGTATGACCTAGGTCTAGGACACATGGCGGTCGAATCGCGAAAGCGCACCCCGCCATGTGCCCCGTATGGGCCTAGAGAGCTCGGCGGGGTTTTAGTGGGTAGGCCGGTCCTCTATGACCGGAGAGCCCCACACACGGCCGCGCCTTGCCAGCGCGGTGTCATGGTGCATAGGGTCGTATTTCTCCCCCAGAAAATAAAAAGGTATGACCTAGGTATCTAAGCAGACGACTGTTCAAAATTCAAAATCATTTATTCAGTCTAGGCTGTTACAAGAACTCCTGAAAGTCGAAAAGCTACGCCATGGGTTCGCAAATCTACAGCGGGAGACCTTGTACTGAGAAGAATCGGCAAGAAACTCAGCAAGGGCTGATTTTTTTCTCCCTGTATTAAATAGATACAGAGTCGTCAATTTGGAAAATGACTTCAATATGGATAATTCATGAAATCACTTTCCATTACATAATATGTTATAAGTCTGATCACAGATTGAGTTTTGATAAAGAGATGAATGATAATATTTTACTATGAATCATGCATATTCATTTTGTGGTTTTTATAAAAACTGACCCGCTTTGCATGTATATATATATTTTATATGTTCCAATAAATTATTAGCGAATGAAACACAGAACATTTACAAAATACGGGACGGAAAGAGATAGCGTTGCGCTAGGCGAACATAGAATCGGAGCGAGGAACGATGACTTTCTCATTATTTCTATAAGACTTTCTTTTTCTTTCTTTCTATTTAATCACACCAATTGGCCGAATTTGAACGGCACGGTTTCTAGGTGAGCGCGATATCTACGTATTGTTTGTATATAAAATTATTGTATTTTCCCCTTTTTTTTTGTTCTCCTGAGGAAAATGCATTTAATTGCATACCCCGGCTGTGGCGAGCCGGCGGTTATGTGGGGCTCTCCTCCCCAGAAGGGGGAGGCCTACCCACTAAAATCCTCAGGGATGGTCTTCGTCAGGCATGTAGGGAGCCTCCGGGAACATCAAGCCACTTCCGGGAACCCCCAGCCTCCGCTCCCCTGCCTAGAGGGGAGCCCTCCTCGAGGGAGGCTACTACCTCCCCCGGTCTCCTCCACCGACGACGCCCCCCGGCCACGGAAGGGGCGTGGTCCATCCCGGGTCGCCGTAGCAGTCGCGACTTCCTCGCGCCCGTCGGCGACCCATTGTATTTTCCCTATTATGAATGTATTCAACAGAGCGTGGTTGTTACTATATGTTGCTGTCAAACGTGTATATAATGTATACTAATACCCATAATACAAGCTTTCCAGTCCAGAAAGAGTTCCAGAGTTTGGGCTAGGGTAAAGTTATCAGCATAGTTTTTGTTACCATGAAGTGTCCCAAATATAGCATCGGTGGTGCCGTTGTCTTCGTTTTTTTTAATTAGTATATTTTTCTTTCACAGACTCGTAGTCCGTTTTATTTATTTTATTTATTTATTTATTTATTTACTACTCGTCACGTATCTAAATACTATAACGAGTTGCGTAGCACTTTACTTACATACATAAATAATGAGCTAAATTGCAGGGGCACGATTCTCATGCAATAGAAAAAAGTTCACATTCGTAAAAAAGTTCGAAGTTCGAATTTTTTTCGAATGTAACACAGTTAGTCTATTCTCAGAAGTTCACAATCGAACTAGTTCGCATGAACGTCATTCGAACAAAACGAGTGATACGGACCAGTAGAAGTGGACATTCGAATACGAATTTAAATCAAAGATTGATTGGATATACTTTTTGTCTGTGTTGATTTGACTTTACATAGGAAATGGACGAATTTATTGTCGATTTTATTTATAATTTAGTTCAAGAGCAAATGTAGGTCCATTTGATTTGAGCAATGCAGAGTTATTAAACATTGTCGATTAAATAAGAACCTTACATTAGAACTCATCCAAATGTTTCAGCCAGTGATTCAACAGCGATCACGCATTGACTTATTAAAACAAAGGTAGGCAAATATATATATATATATATATATATATATATATATATATATAAGTAATATTTACGTATAAAATCTATTAGTAGATGAAGCAGTAACAGCGTTTTTATAAACGCTTAATAATAACGTAATTTATTATTTAATATATACCGGACGTACTATTTCGAATAGTAATTGTTCTATGGGTGCTCAGAATACGAGATAAATGAAACATTCGAACTTTTCAGTAGAGCGGAGAAATTCGTATACGAATTTTAATATGGAAAAAATTCGATTGCATGAGAATCGTGCCCCAGGTCTCTGGCTATGAAATCGCAGTTTTGTACGGATATTGTTTTTTTTTTCATGTTAGTATACGTACTAACGCAATAAATAGCAATTCCCCGACTGCTTAATTCTATTACAATACCGGTCCGGCACCGGTCTTCGAATCGGAATACCGGACCGGGGATCATTCTTGCCATGTGCCAATGTGTTTTTCAATTTTCGAATTTTATTCGTACAATTTTTCTGACGATAATACGGTAAGGGAAAACCTCGTGAGGAAAGCTGCATACACCTGCGAAGATATTCAAAGATGTTTGTAGTTAATCAGCACTGGGCCAGTGTGATTCACTAAGGCCTAAACGCCCTATCGCAAAGCTCTCGCGGCAAGGCGTCATTGAGGGGCATTGTTAGGTTTTTAGTCGGTAGGCCGCGCGCTTACTCGGCCCCCAAGCGCGCGGAGAGTCCGACATAACCCCGCGGTTTTCCCGGGGTATGCGTAACGCATTTTCCTAACATAAAAACAGGGTCTATCGGTTTTCTAGATCCCATAACACAAGCCTTTCAGAGTTTAGTTTGGGCTAAAATAATTGGTGTAAGTAATATTTATAATGTTAGTAGGGACAGATAAGTGAAATTTATTTGAAACTAGCGGACCCGACAGACTTCGTCCTGTCAAAAAGATTTATAAAGTGGCAGTTTTTTGTTCCTACTTATTTTATAGATAATATCGAATAGCCAGTCCAAATGAACTATAACATTTTGTAAATTTTGGAACGTGACATTAAATCCTCCAATGATGTATTCTGTGCTCCAACGCGCAAGCACGCACACTGTTTTGATAGATATGATTGAATTTCAACTTTATATAACGTTAATAAAGCGCAAATTAAATCTTTGATGTTAGGAACACATGTACATTGATTGGACAACAGTGAATGCTTGCAATATGAACTTTATACAATAACAATTAAGCTCAAATTGACTGTACGTTTTGGTTAGAAAACGTTTGTATGGGAAATAAGATCGTCTGGTTTTAGGGGTTTTCCGATAATTATTCGAATTTCTCTCGCCGTAGAAACCATCCTTAAACTTCAACGAACATATTAACGAAAGAATTGGCCAAATTGGTCAGGCGTTGTTGAGTTATGCGCTTACCAACACATTTTGCGATTCATTTTTATATATAAGAAGATGATGTTTTTTTTTAGAT
Source organism: Scirpophaga incertulas (assembly GCA_036419045.1). NCBI lineage: Eukaryota > Metazoa > Arthropoda > Insecta > Lepidoptera > Crambidae > Scirpophaga > Scirpophaga incertulas. The sequence continues at coordinate 19,263,475 of CM071640.1, forward strand.
ACGTATTTCATGTTAAATTCTTCTTTATTTAAATATTTCAGCAGACGTCAGACGTACTACATTTTTTTTGCGAATGACTCTAAGGGGTGATCCATAAATTACGCCACACGAATTTCGTGATTTTTTTCCCCTTCCCCCCCCCCCCCGTCCTTGTCACAGCTAGTGACATTTGAGAGACACGTGTGTGATGTAATTTATAGATGGCCCCTAATGTAATACGTATTTACTCACACTCAAATGAAATGCGGGACCCAAAATTTAAAGATAAAATAAATATTGTTACGCCGGTGGCTTAGTAAAACTTCAAAAGTGATTTTCTGTGACTTAGAAACGTTTTCAGCAGGCTGAAACGTCGTTTCAGGCCGTTTCAGAAGTAGCTCTTTCACATACTAAAAAATCTAAATTACACCCAAGTTACAGTAGTTTTCAGGCGCCTGAAACATGTTTTCAGTACGTTTCAGGCTACCCTCTATCCAATGCCGCAATAACCTGAAAACCCGTTTTCAGGCGTTTTCAGGACCCCTTATGAGCCATTAAGCCTACTTCAGTAAAAGGACATAAATTTCAATAGGAGTGAAAGAGATAGCAATAGTAGAAAGAGACAGAGATAGTTAGAACATTCGAGAAGTATTAGAATGAGAAAACACCATTAGAAAGAGATAGACAAACACAGAATATTCGAGAAAGATAGTACGGGAATATTCGAGTATTGTGTATCGAGAATATTCGAGTATCGAGACAGTTATAATCGAAACGTCTCGAACGCGCGACGTATTGGACTACACATTCGAGTGTGTCCGCGAATGTTCTGGCAAGAGTGGCAAGTATCTTAGGGGACTATATAAGGCTGTGTCCGGCCGCCGAAAGCATTATTGTTTTGCGATACAGTGCGAAAACATCTAAGTGATATTGGAGAACTAAGAAGCGACTTTCAGTGCTTTCAGTGAAGTTAGTGTACTAATTAATAAAAGTTCAGTGTTTTGGTAGACCGCCGTTTAATTTACTGACCCCAGCTCGTAATAATATTTACCTCGAATATAAAAAAAAAACTGTCGAGGTGTTAAAAACGTAACCAGCTTTAATTAATACCCGCGCAGCGATATAAATGCAAATATTGATCATAGGTCAAAAGAATTTTTGACACACATTTTATGAACACGGCGCGTTTGTATGTTTGCCGTGTGCAAATTAATCGTCAACAACAATTTGTTTGCAATGTGATATCCGACGTTCACATTTTATTATTCTGCTGCGGTTTCTTATTTCTTGTCTGTTATGAGTTCTTTTTGCGCATCAGGAAATTGGGTACGGTACGCGCAATTCAAAACAGTTGTTAAAATGTGTATGTAAATTTTATTCGTCAATCAATACCTTGAATAATTTATTCTTCTTCTCCTTTCTCTTGTCCTGTTATCAATGTTATTTCGGGTCGGCAACTCTACCTCATTTCCTCAACATGTCGTCAACATAATAGTGCAACATTTTGGGCTACGTAAATATGATCATATTTCTCACTATCGCGCCAAGCTGAAATGGCCTCTGGTCCGGGAGCGTCGAAATATCCACATTTTGACCACTTTATTTAAAATCCTAAAATACCCTAATTCCCCACAATACCTTCGATCTCGGTTTCATATGCTGCCTCCCTCCTCACGTTCTCTACGCCCATGCTATTCGGACACACTTGAATTGCCTAAGTGCAACACAAACTTCCTGCTCAACTCATTTAGCTTTCGTGCTGCCCAAATGTGGAACCATCTGCCTTCTATAGTTCAGCAGAGCCAGTCCGTTCATGCATTTAAACGTAGCCTGAAGCAACATTTTCAGGCGCTAGTTGGCAACTCGTCATAAATGTCACATTGTCATCATCATCTTACGTATATATTTATTTATAGCATTACATGTATATATATATATTTATTTATTGTATTGTATGTATATTCATGGTATATATATGTTTGTCTTATGAATAATTTTGTTTAACAGTTTTGGTTGCTTTGACGTTACTCATTATAAGTAGCATTCCGTAGACACTCACAGGTTGGCTGGAAGAAATCTCTAATAGAGATAAGTCCACCTTTGTGAACCACATTTTTATATTTTATTTTTTCTTTGTAACTAATTATGGCAATAAAGTATATATATAATATAATAATATATATATATATATATATATATATATATGTATATAGGGGATCCCAAGCGGGGATTTTTTGAAGTAACTCGAGCGTGTCAGAAAATTATATAGGGAGAAGCCTTGCATCCCTTAATGTACCTCTACTAAGTATGAAACCTCTATATGGTGGGTGTGTTGAGAGGAACCGGACACGGATGTTTCGTCTGTCTCCGATATCCGCGGATACGGATACGGATATCCGACACATCACTAATATGTACAATATACTCACGCCTTTTTCTCATGAGGGGGTAGGTGTAGATCACAGTTTTTTGCATTACAAGAATCACCGCTATTTCTAATGTCATAATTAGAGATCGGATAATCGGATGCATATTTACCTAAAGTTAATTTTTGGCTCACAAATTATGGAAGCGGCTTTTTAAAATACATTTTGTTAAATAAAAATCCCGGGAAACCCTAACCTAACCTAACCTAACCTAACCTAACCTAACCTTCATGTAACGTCGTTTTTAAGCTCATATTACCGACTAGTTTTGTATTACCAAAATGTTCTACAGTACCGGAATTCCGGGATTTTTATTTATGGAAATAAAATAAAAAGACAGTTCCATACTTTGTCAAAAACTAAATTAGGTAAATAAATAAACATCCAGCTATCCAATTCCGCAATCCCGGGATTTTTATTTAACAAAACAATAAAAAGCCGTTTCCATACTTTGTCTTAAACTAACTTTCGGTAAATATGCATCCGATTATCCGATCTCTAGTCATAAGACTCCATGGGTCAAGTAGTTACTGTGACGCGGTCTGCAGAATATTCTTAAATCCTATGTCGTTGCAATAAGGACTATGTTAAATATTTTAATAATAGACTACATCAATGCAAATATCAAGTATTTATCATCATCATTCGGATGATTTGACGGATGTGGGTAAAACTGTAAATATCAGTATTTCTTTTGATATCTCAGTACATGTAAATTGAATTATGATATTTAAAAGAGGATAAAAAAAAGACTTTGAGAGTTTCTTCTGTTCTCCAGAAGGCTCTTCCATTTTCCTAACAAGTGTTGAGACATTTTAATTTTATTGTCTTTGTATCAATGTGCATATAGTAGGATTATGTAACTCTGTAAGTACTTTTCTACTGTAAGGCTTTGCATTCTGTTAATTTTATATTTGTTTGATGTGAACGTTTGCCAGTAAAGGCCTATGTTGTATAAAGATATAGGGATCTTCAAGGCGAGGATAAATAGGTATTATTTGAGTTTGCGTGTTCCACCCTAGGCAATATCTTCACTTAGTTAATTTTATCTTTGTTTGATGTGAACGTTTGCCAGTAAAGGCCTATGTTGTATAATGATATAGGGATTTCAAGGCGAGGATAAATAGGTATTATTTGAGTTTGCGTGTTCCACCTTAGGCAATATCTTCACTTAGCATCAGGTGAGATCGTTGTCAAAAGATTAATTTGAATTTATATTTATTCATTGTTTATAAATATTTTGGTATTTTTATGCTTATTTATATACATACAATATATATATATATATATATATATATATATATATATATATATATATATATATAACAAAGAGCGTTTACTACTTTTAGAAACAAATGAGTAATTATAAATTCAAATCAATCTTTATTCAACATTAACGAAATATAAAGTTATAGATATTTTGATCATCACTCATTGTTGAAATTCTCGGTGACATGTTATGGTGGCATATAAAATACAATACATTATTATGTATATATATATATATATATAAAATAACGTATATATATTAACAGTATATATATATATAATTTTAAAGTAATAATGATTCTCAACTTTTTTATGTCACATGTCAAAAAACTACTAAAATTACTGTACCTAAATTAAAATTCATTTGTAACAACATAATACAATAACATTTCGAAGTTACACAAAATATACCTAAATTATGTTTTTAGAAATAACAGAATTATTTACCCGGTCTCATTATCACAAAAAATATATAATTCATAATAATTAAAACTTTTTACCTATTATATTACTGTATATATAATTCATAATAATTAAAACTTTTTACCTATTATATTAGTGTATATTTAACCGCATTATAGTCGTTGTTATTAAAAAACAATTACAGTGCTATCTATCACGATCACATTGGGCCTATTCCGCTAAAAAATTACAGCCGATACGCAATCGAATCGTTGGTTGTATTTCACCAATGGGAATCAATAGAATGTCAGGTGACGTAGTAATCCGGCGTTCTGATTGGTTGAATGCTACGGTTCGATTGTGTTTTACAAAAAAAATATTTGCAGAAATGGCCCACAGTATCTACGTACAGTGTGTTTATAAATATAAACGTTATGTGACCCCCTTGAACTTATCGTAGACTGACTAGACATATACAAGCGATAATAAAAATCCGATCCCCGCTAAGACAGATAAAGTGATTCTTAAGGAAGGTTTATATGTATAATATAGTAAAGAAACTGATAAAGGAGAATGCCCATTGTAGTATGGACTTTAGTATCGCCAAAAATGATTTTGTACCATAATGATTTTTATGATATATTGTAGATTTTTAACTATATATTCAATTATTAAAAACTATTTGACTCTATTTCGATGGGTAAAATAGAAATTAAACACCAAAGACCTATTTAATTGTAGAAGATTAAAACTATAAAATGATTAAGTCTATCTTATCCAATAAATATTACAACTATCCAATAATTCATATAAAATAATTAATTAATTTAAAAATAATTGTTTTAGCAACATTGATATTAGCTATCTGTATAAAGAAACTCTTAAAGCAGAATAATGACTAAAATATTAGAGAAAGCAGAAAAAAGACTAAAGAAAATTAATTGTTTTGGTATTCCTTTTACCCTTTCACGAGAGGACAGTGGAATGTATCGAATATATTTTTGACCAATCGATCCGATCGTTAATATATGACAATACCGAAGAGACTATTTATCAATGAAATTAGAATATCATCAATAAAAATACACGGCGAATGAAACGGAAGTGAAATAATTACTTATTATTATGTGGATTTATCTCCGGCGAAGTTTCGGCTTGGTATATTGCAGAGTTTTGTTAAAAATTGTTACTTATTTTTTGGTATTAGTTTGGTTAAGGCACAAGGACGAGTAAAGGTGATACTACGAATGGGCATACTCCTTTAGAGGTTTCTATTGTGATATCGTAAATAAGCACTTTTTTTTGCGCTTATACTGCAAAAACGCTGGCAGAACACTACGAGATAGACCAAAATAATGCACTATAGTAATGTCCACCTTAAAAAGTTCAACAAAAAAGTCCGCGATGGTATATGTCTATCTCTTAGGGATAACCACCATAACCATTTTTTCATTGCACCCGTGCAAAGCCGGGGCGGGTCGCTAGTTTCAAACTAATTCAATATTTAACACGCGTGCGTATTCCTCGCACTAGAATGTTGCAATCGGATTGCTCGATAAATTCACGACTGTCATCCAAAATTGACAGTTTGGTTGCTATCTGCGCGATCTGGATATTCGTATTCAATATATGCATCCCAATATATTAGCGGCAACACGACAAAGAATGGTTCAAGAGTTTATCGGCGATTGTTAGTTTAGTATGAATTCCATGGGTGCATGGATTTAGAATGCAGAGCTGGATTGTTTGGACGTGGCGCACGTTCTGCTGGTACTAAATATAACAGAAGCTTAGACAGTACTCAGGTTATTTCATCGTAAATGTTAGTTGAACTTTTTTAAAATACTCTCGCGTTTTGAGCACATACTAGACATGTACTTAGAAATTTTGTTATACTTTTTTAGCTATAATTTATTATGCACTGTTTTTTTTTTTATAGTTTTTTTACCTAACTTAGTTATTAGTCTTTTTCGAGTAGCTTATATTAGCGTGGCGTATATCTTTATAATGTGCAGCCTATATGTTATATTGGTGTGTATATATAAGCTATATTATTGTAAAGTTTCATCACAATCAATTTTGTAGTTTTTAGGTGAAAAAGTAACAAAACATCAATTTATACAAACTTTCGCGTTTGTAATATTAGTAACGAAGATAGTAACAACATATTATAGTTGTATAAATAAATACGTAGAGGAAATCATTAACTGTAATAAATATGTATATATATATGTATATATATCATAAACAAATGTAAAAACTAACTATAGATATTAAACAAAGTTTAATATCTATAGTTAGTTTTTATATATAGTTAGTCTTAAGGAATAATGGTTGTAATAGTATATTATAGTAGAATATAGATTGTAATAGTATATTATAGGGCCTATGACTGCGGGGACGGTACCATCTGTTCCCACAAAACGGAGAAAAGACACCTTCTCCCTACCAAGAATTGATATGTTACTTGTAAATAGATAATAAATAAGGGCATAAAAAAATAACAACACAAAACAAAAAGAGTCCGCAGAATTTATTTCATCTAACTAAAAAAATATATATTATTATAGAACTGCCTGTATATTGCTTTAGTAGGTAGACTATTTATTAAAAAAAACTTCCTAAAAACAACCGTCAGTTTCACAGCTGAATATCTGAAATCGTAGTGGAAAAGTTTATTACGAATATGTAAAAGAATACAATTAAGATATAAATGCGGGCAGACAAAAGCGCGGACTACGTTCGTGGAGGAAATAATTTAGTATTAATAAAGTAATAAAAAAATTTAAACCTTCAAAAAAAGAGCATATTCCCATTTAAAACCGGCAACGTATCTGGTGTTGCGGGTGTCTACGGGCAGCGGTTATCGCTTACCATAAAGTGATCCATTTGCTGCCCTATCCTATAAAAAAAGTAATCATATATATATATATATACACACACGCACACACGTATATTGTTCAGTCTTTTCATGACCACGGTATGGTTCGGACCACGACCGAAACGTCGCAAAAAAAAACAATAATAATGTTTATATCGTGTTAATTATTAATAAATCGTGTAATGTATTTAACATTGACTATTTGTGAATGACGGATGAAAAAGAAATAAAAAAACATTTGTTTCATGCTTGTTTTTGTTCCCGATTTATTGGAAATATCGTATGTTTTTTATGATGAAATAAATCTTTGATCAGACTTCAAAAAGTGTCTGTAAAAGTCGATGTTGAATATATATTTATTTTATTCTTATCAATTACGTGTCTGTTAAAAACTTTACAGATATCGTAGTAGAATGTAGTTTAAATTGAAATTAAATATTTTAGCATATCACATACTATGTACAAGGCCATTGCGAGGTTATCCAATTTTAGAAGGCTGACTTCAAATTCAGACTTAGATCGCGCTGCAGACCCTAGAGTTTACATACAAAGCCTAATAGTTTGCGGTTTTCGCCAAACAATGAGGCATGGCCGCGAAATTATTTGGTCGCGTTTTGTTGTAGCGCCATTGTTATTATTAGCGGCGTATTTATTCAAAGTTATTTGCACTTAGCGCTGGCACACCGAGTTCTATTAAAGAAAGGTGCTGTGATGCATTAGTAATTTTGAAATGCATGTCGGCATAGGCAACAGCTGAACGTACACGAAGTAGATTTGTAGTGTTTTTTATCATCACCTGTGCGAATTAATTAATATTTATTGTTATTACCGCTATCAAACTAGTTCAAATTTGTTAGTTCAAATGTATCTAGTATCTTTACTTATATGTGACACTAGTCCGTCCACGGTTCCGACGTGACATGTTCTGCGTTGATGCCCCTTAGCATGATGTTATTTTTACATTTTATTTAAAATTGTCAATAAATTGTAAAACACAAAGAAAAAGACACAATTCGTTTCTTACAGAGATCTCTTCCAGATACCTTACTAACATCACGCTACGGTCAATATGAGCCCGGCATCGATGTAAAGCATTCCCACTTTATTGAAGTCGGCTAAATATCGGTAATCCAATCTCCAGTGTAATTTTTTTATCTCGCTGTCTCCAAACATCATCATACTAAATTGCATTAAAAATACGGGCACATTTTATCAAATTTTCCTCTTGGTGAAATATATTTTCCCGTGATAAGAAATATCTATTCCAGGTTTCAAGTATCAATACAAGTTTTTTCAAACTTTCAACAAAATCGGTCCTGTAGTTTGTGAGACTTATATACCGTCCTAGCTCTTGGACGTTTCTACTTTTGTTCTATTTCTTAGCAAGCTCCATTGTCAGAAGAATATGTTTACTCTATAGCAGAAACTTCCCGACTTCGTTACTGTGCCGATTCATATGGTTTCTTTCCAATGTTCTACTGTTGACAATTTTCAATGGTAGATAAAATATCCTCTTTTACTTAGATAAGTTTCCTACTGTACTTACTGTCCGACTCGTGTTGGTGGAGGAATCCAAAGCTAGTTTGTCAGCCGTTTGCGAACATTAATAACTATATGCGTCTTTTTTAGCAGTCCATGCTTTCTTTGCCACAGCGATTCGTAGCCCTATTTATTCCGTTACCATTCTTAAGATTGAATTGTTTTTTTTTTGTAGTAATATTAACTGTGTTCTTTCTTTGTTGTTTTCTTATACAAGTTGTAATACAAGTCGTAGTAGCCTGTTGGGCTGTGCTTTAGGCAGTGGTCCTCGATCGCGAGATCCGGTATTTACATCGTGAGGCCCACTGTATACCGCTGCAAAGAAATTCAAAGGAGTACGGTAGTCGACCAATGAGCTTAACATGTTCAGACTTATATCACTTTTTGGTTATTGAATTTCGCCTTCTTTGATAAACATATCAATATTAGAGGTTCGTGGATTTTTATAATATTTACTTTTAATTCTAATTTATTTAAATATTTCAGCACACGCGCTAGTATTTTCTTCCGATTTCGGTGTTTATGAATTTTTAGTTATAAGATACTATTTTGTTTTAATTCTTTCTGCCATCCTCTTTGTTGGAATAATGTTGACACGTGTAAGTGTAATAATTTTTTTATTACTTGATGGGAGTCCTCGACTTTAATCACAGTGTATGTTGCTAACTTTGCTAACATAGTCGTATTTTGACGTATGTAGATAGTCATTTCATTGCCTATAACTTTATACAGCAATGCGAACACTGCTGTTTTGCCGCAGAAATAGATAAGACCCAGGCATGCGATCCTTATATCCTATTCAGTAAAGATATTATTATCCACTAGCTTTTGCCCGCGACTTCGTTCGCGTGGACTTCAGGTTCGTCCCGTCTAGTCTAGTAATAAGTAAGAAATACGGTAACTAAGCACTGCAGAGCCCTAATCATACACAGAAAGAAAATATTAATCAATCCAAAACGCAAATATGTCTTGGAGAATATATTTGGAATGTAAATATAAATATCTCAATACAAAATATATCTCTTCAATTATGGTCCTACTGAATCATAAAAAAAGAACTAATAATTCTCCTATAAAGTTTGTAGTATTATTGGGACAAGAATATGGATTTATAATTTAGAAACCAGAATCTTAATTCAAAATATTGCAGGTTTTGTTATCAGTTTTAGAGTCTAGGAACTAAGTACTCAAACCAAAAAAAAACAAAATTTATCAAAGATTTTGCATATTTTAATCAAGAACTAAAAATTCTTATTTTTAGAATATAAAATGATGTTTACTTCAAGAATGTTGCATATTTGACTTGAAGTTTATTTTTATTTCTTTCTTCGTTTAAATTCGGCATGTTTAAATTGTGTTAGAAAGTTCTTAATCACCAATAACTACACATATTTTATCCTTAGATTGTTTCATTCTTCGTCTAAGAACGACAGATCAGAAATATGTTCATCCAAGAAACAGGAATTATTCTGAAAAATAACATAGACATTAATCATTCTTGGAAAACCGAATGGTATTACCATTATACAAAAATCTGTTTGTAAGGTAGAAAATATAGGCGCCTTCAGAGCTATAGCGCGTAGAGCCATAAGGCATACTCAGACCAAATAAAAAACTAAAGACTTAACACTTCCAACAAAATCGTGAAGCCGGTTGTGTAAACACCACCAGTACCACACAGTAAAAAAATTACCCGAATATTTAGTCACAGTATTAGCAGGGTTATTAGATGAGTATATCATAGATTTAGTACAATAGATAGGCAATGTGAAAGAGACAAATTATCGTTCCCCGTATAATGAGATGAGCGAGAGAGAGCGAGATGGAATATGGCAGCCTTCAAGTACCTACACACAAGCGACTTGACGTTTGCGTAGGTAAAAATAATCAAACACATTTTTTGAATACCGTGTTTTGAAAGCAACGAGTTACGTGTGCAGTACCAGGATACACATCCAAAAAAGATAACACACGGAAATATACGTTTCAAGTGTAAATATAACATATATTTTTTGTTGATTTAAGTAGTTATTTTCATCAATATCTAAATATATATATAAATCAGGAATAAAAAATACATAAATAATATAACCATCTATGTTATACTAAATCTATGGAGTATATAGACAAGTTAGCGTTTATTTTAAAACGTGTATAGGTATTACGCTTTCAAGGGGTGGTATGGTAATATGTTTATTTCGACAAGATATGTAGAAGATATTAAACAAGTTTTAGGATAAGATAAGAACAAAATTCTTTATTATTCAACAAATAAAAACCACCGACTCACTGCCTTCCCTCCTTCACTTTCCTTACCTAAGTAGTTTTATGCCTCTTTACACTTTTATTATCTTTAATATCATCAACATCAAAACAAATATAAATAAATGAATGAATGGCAACGATACGGTTCGTATCACATTAATTACTTACCTAATAAACATGGAATATTGTAGCGCTTACTAGTGGTAAACTATTTGCTGGTTAAATGGTGCCTTGATCTATTGCGTAATATGTTAGAAAGAGACAAATATGAAACTAATTGTGTAAAAGGCTGTTAAAAGATATCGTTCCTACAATGTGTTCAGCACTACAGAGCTAAATTACAGCCTAAAACTAAAGGTTAGCCTTGACTCATTGTAACTGGAACTACACTTCCGAGGATTTGAATGCGCTCCTATATACAATACAAGTCATAATACAAGTCCGGAAAGTAGGTATATGATTTCTTCAAGCGTCCCGGTTTTTTGATTTTTGGTGTTTTGACGTCTCTACGTATTGGAAATGATAATTCCGCACGTGAACCAAACTACATTTTTGATAAAAAAAAGAGAAAAATCATTTTAAGTATTGCACAAGGAATATTTGATATTAGCAGTTTGAACAATTGTTGAGAATGATATAAAACGGCTGTGTGTGCGTAAAAAATGATACACACGGCCGTGTCTCAGTATTACCTATAATGAATTAAAAATAATAAATAAATGGTGAAAATAATACTTACGGGTTACAAGCAAATTGGTTTTTATTCCGTGCCACGATTTGAGCACTTCCAACCTGTGCCTATACGGTTTGTAATATCTTTGCCACTAATGATATGTTGTACAAATATACTTGTTGTCTGTAAAACTATAATAGAGTTTGAGAACACACGGTTAATTCTCTAATATCACTAGGTAGGTAGTAGGTAGTTATGTAATTACTTAGTCTTAATAATCGATAACTGTGTTACAAAATACCACAATAAGTTTACATTTACCGTGATTTTTTAAAGCAATAACGTGCAATAATGTGTCAACATTATGAAAAATATTGTTTTATTTAAGTTTGATGTCTATAAATTTTTCTCGTATGGAATTGTCCGATTTGGGAAAAAGTCAAATAATCATTATGGCAACATTCTTTTTGAACGCTATGAGGATTTTGTGGACTCAACCGACTTTCTTTCTTTCTGACACAGCAGCCATTGAGTACTGTTCTGTGCACAGCAGGATTTATCAATTTCTGAATTTAATTTTCAAATGTTCTATTTATTTGTTACTCACCCACCCACCTAGGTTTATTTGTACACTGAAGCTAGTTTACAAATTTAAAGATAATTTTATACCTACATAATTATGGAACTAGAAAATTTGCTTGCGTCGTGGGATTCAAGACATTATTAAGAACTTCACGGGTGAGTTTATTTATTGTTATTATCAAATAATTATTTAAGTGCGGTCACAGGCTAATGGAGAAAGCTATGCCAGTGTTGTCGTTGTCGTATCAGAAATGACACATAAGCACATAACACATAAGCTTTTGTTTTATGCTGTTGATAGCGGAATTTCGAAATAGTATTTAGTTTCTTTATTCAATTATAGTAATGAAGGCTGGTCCACGAGACCTATTTTATAATAAGTTTAAGAATTTAATATGTGACGATGTTTTCATGGTGCTGAATAAAGTTATTCTCTCTTTCTTTTTCATTTTAATCTTTTTCACATATTATATTTTATAAAAAAAATTAAAACTATATAATAACAAAAGTAGGTAACTCATAGAAAAGTTTAGTAAATTAAAGTAATTCTCTCGCAGGCCATTCAAAACGAATATTACGACGACCTCCGTAGCCGAGTGGCTAGTACACCGGTTTCAAGGTGTCGCCATCTCTGAGATCCCGGGTTCGATTCCGGGGGGTGACAGTTGTTTGTGTGATGAACTCGAGCATTTGTGCCTTAGTCATGGGTGTTAATATTTATTTCTATTTAAAAAATATTTATCTATGTATTGTTAAATGTCTGTCCGTTACCCTAGATCCCATATCATAAGCCTAGGGTTTAGTTTGAGCTAGGCTAATTGGTGTGAGTGTAGGAAATATTTATTTATTTATTACGAATTTATCACCACTATCTATTGATAGTGCAAACTCTTAAATGGTTTAGTATAAACATGGTTTTATACTATTGTATTAAACCATGGAAAAAATAAAAAGCAGTTATGGATACTAGATAACGAATAAACATATTTAATAATAGATGTATACATTTAGAATAAATATATACATCCATAACCCGACAACAAATATTATTATTGTTCTTCACACAAATATTTGCAGCGACTAATTCAAACCCGGGACTTGTTATTTCGTAACCAATGTCGTTGAATATATTCCTATGGATATTATTGCTTTTTCTTGACTACAAATAGAACACTAGTAGGAGATAAGTGAATAGTATGTTTGTTGTGATTTAGTTTGTGCTTTTCCACAAAAATAGATAATTGTATTTATATCCCGTAGACCATGTGTAAACTGCTGAAAGGTTTTGTTGCTGTCTAGGTCCATTGTTGATACTTTGGTTTGACCCATAACCTTATTCTTACTGACATAAAGTTTATTGCTTTTTTCAGAATGCTGGAGATATTGAACACGTAATAAGTAAACACAAAGAAAAAGCTGCGTCCCGCCACCAGACTGTCCAGCCATTTATACTTCTACAAGGAAAATTGCAAGATTTTTCAGCTCTCTATATTGTGATTGAAGATAAAAAATATCAGCTGCAAAGTGCAACTAAGGCATTTGATTTACATCAAAATCGATATTTACAGAAGACGACCGTGCTACGATTGTATATGATTCCAATTATTGTTATTTTAAAGTGTTTTTGTCATTATCATTGTCATTTCATAAATAAAATAATTTATACACTATTTATGTATTTTATTAACAGTAGGTTAGAGGTTTTCTTCCAACTTACCTATTCTTTTACATAAAGAATGCATTCTCTTGAATCAGGAATATGAGCCTCTTATTTCGAAATTTAAGCATATCATTTTAAGTCAGCATTCTTTTACATAAAAATAGAATAATTCTTGAATTAAAAAATTATTGTATAACAAAAAGAAACATTAATATTTACAGTAAACGAGTAACATTTGAACCAATGTCTCAAAATATTTAGTATAAGAAATATGTAGACCCTCGATTTTATTTCAATGTTCCGTAACTTTAGGAGCGAGTCACAGAATTATTTGATTCAAGAAATGTTGTTTCAAGCACCTGAGAATTAACAATATTTATTCAAGATTTGTACATTCTGTATCTAAGAAAGAAAGAATTTTGAATCTAATAGGATACTTTATTTCTTACGTGATAAATTTTCGGTTCAAATCAAGAGCGCCTATTTCTTGAGATAACTTCGAAGAATTTTAAAAAGAAGAAACAAAGTATTTGTTCTGGGAGTTGAGATTCTTGATAGTTCAAAACATTTTGTATCTTATTAGAAGTAATTTATTTTTTCCTTATATAGGAAACTGGAAATATCTTGCGTTAAATAAGTTTATTTGATTGAAGATTTATTTTCTTTCTGTGTAGGCTATAGGTAGCTACTGCAGTATGCTCCATAAACTACATTTAACGATCTTTTTCCTTTTGTGGGTTATTCCTAAGAGATAAACATATACCATCACGGACTTTTTTGTAGACCTTTTTAAGTTGTACAATACTGTAGTAAATTGTTTTGATCTATCTTGTAGGATTCAGTCAGCGTTTGCAATGTAAGCGCAAAAAATGTGTTTTTTTTACGACCTCACATTAGAAACCTCAAAAATTGTAGCCTATGTGTTATTCTGATGTATAAGCTATATTGTGGTAAAGTTTCATTCAAATCCATTCAGTAGTTTTTACGTGAAAGAGTAACAAACATCCATACTTACAAACTTTCGCCTTTATAATAGTAGTAGGAAATACAAAACAGGACATAAACAACACTAACACAAAAAAAAAGAGTGCGGACCAAAGAGTCTGCAGAAAACCAGACAAACATTATATATATATATATATATTATATATATATATATATATATATATATATATATATATATCCGATTAGCCTAGCCCAAAGTAAGCACTGTAATTTTTTGTCATGGGATCTAGGCTATAACGCATAGACATAAATATATTATACATATAAAAAAATATTGTTATTGATAGAAACATATATTTACAACCATGACTAAGCTCCCATTCTTCGCAAATTATCTGCCCACCGGGACTCGAATCTAGAACATTTGATATGGCAACATCTTGAAACCGACGTACCTACATACTAATCGCTCTCAAACGGCTACGGAAGTGGTCGAAAAATTTAAGTGGAATTTTGAGATTTTTGTTTTATACTTGTTGTAACAATTGTTTGTAATAAACAGGACATTATTCGAGAGCTCTGGGGGCGTACTCTTAAAAACGATATTCGATATATCGTGGACTTCGTCGTGTCGTATCCTACTCTTAGTTACTATCGTTTAAAGCATTCCACCGAACGATCGGAGGAACGCTATTAGTTTTGATATAAAAATGCCTCAAATGACAACGATGAATTGAATTTGACAGACGAACATTCGTAAAAATTAACGTCAAATTTGCGAAAAGTAATACGATACGGTTTGAGGTGTCGTTTGGCATCTAATTTGACGTTTATTTTGCGAATGTTCGTCTGTCAAATTCAATCACGTGCCTTTGAGGCTTCCTATATTCAAATAATATCGTACGTTCGATCGTCCGTTGAAATGTTTTAAACGATTGTAACTAAGAGTAGGATATGACACGATATTATCGAACATATTTTTTAAGAGTACACCTGGTTATTGCTAATCAGTTGTACGTTGACACGTAACATAGATTAAGTGTGAACGCATTTGTACTAGCACAGTTTTAGTCAATGGAGTTTTGGTTAAATTATACGCCAGTATTACCCGAAATTATCGTTTTACGGTGCAGCTTGAATGTACTGCGGCCATCCCCTCACCACTGACGAGTTTCCAAATACAATTAATGTCCTTATTTTATCAGCATAATTTTATATTTTAAATACTTAGTATTAATTCTGTTTCAGTAAATGTGAAATAATAATTTTGTGGTTCAGTATCACAGTGGTGTTTATTTTCTTGAAAAATCAGGAGTCGTCGTCATCATCTTGTTCGTGCTTATCTTAACGGGGGGTCTCGTATCGAATTTTTGTTTACCATGGATCATGGTACACCTACCATGATTTCCTAAAACAGGAATAAGATCAGCGTGTAAGTGAGATGGCGCAGGCGCAGGAGACGAATTTTCGAAACAATAGAAAACCAATTCGCATTCGAAATCGTGAGATTCGTTTACGAATTACCGAATTCACTATTTCTGAACATTAATTTCGTGCGTTGTGCGACGAGTGGTTCACCACTCGTTCTTGATTTCTACTAGTAGAATATCCAACGCTAAAGTGACGTTGATAGTTATAAATTTACTCTGGTTAATAAGTAAATATTGTTTGAGTACATATATTTTAATTTTTGTTGTGATTTTTTATTTTTCTGCGTGAAAACCTTTACTTACTCTAAGCGGTCACGGTATGGCTTCTTATTTCTTTTCTTCGACAATATCGTATAGAAATTTTTTTATACGATAATTTTATATAATGCTTACAGACACTTATTGACATCAATAAGTGAACAAGTATAAAATTAAAAGGACATAAAGGGCTTAAAAGTTACATAGCCTTATACGCGCATACGTTTAAGGAAAAAAAATGAAAATGGCTCTACACGTAATGTGATTTTAAAAGACATACTTAAGATGGTGTTATTTTTTTTTTACACAAGTAATTTGTTATGTTTTTATAATAGACTAGCGACCCGCCCCGGCTTCGCACGGGTGTAATGCTTATGTAAATATACCTATTACAAAATGTCCTTATACATAACGGTCACAGCTTTTTTGTCATTCATAATAATAATTCATAATTTATTTATTTTGTCAAACATGAGTATACATACATATTATAGATGTAGGTGTCAGGGTTTCACATTGTTCTTACATGTTTGGCCTGGTAGGGCATACAAAATTCAATTTTAATTCAATTAACAAATTCAATTACATTACGAATAAGTCAATCAATAATACCAATTACATTTTTTAAATAATGATAATCAATGTTTCAATTAATATTGACTAATAAAATTATGAATTGTAATATAATAAAGTAGGTAAAGTTAACAAATTTGCATATATGAATAAATTTTTATGTAAATGTCAATAATTTGTAAACTACATATAGGGTCACAATTAGAAGTCCTATTTTTAAAATAATAATTATATAACCTAGTCAATTAATGAATTTATAAATCTAAATCTTTATCAAAGACATAATCACGTACAGTATAATAACACTTATCAATTAGGAATTTTTTAAGTCTTATCTTAAACAAATTTAAGTCGAGTTCTTTTATGTCCATTGTCAGCTTATTGTATATAGTTGGACCCACACCAAAAATACTGTTACGCATAAGTGCCGTATTAGAATTACATACACAAAGCTTTGTCCTTTTAATTTCTCTAATTCGATTACTATTAAATAATTCGATTTCATACAACTCTGGATTTGCTTTCACAAACACAGCTACCTCAAATATGTATAAAGATGGCAATGTTAACAGTCTGTACTCTTTAAAATAAATCCCTTACAGCTATCAGTACTTTTAAAACCAAACATTGATCGTATTGCTCGTTTTTGGATTTTAAAGATCATATCTTTATCTACCGAATTGCCCCAGAAGATAATACGAATCTTAACACTGATTCCACTGTCCCATAATAAGCAGTGATCAACCGTCTATGTTAAGAACCGGTGCTAATTTGTTATATGCATATGAGGCTTTGCTTATTTTTTAATGATAAATTTCTATATGTGACTTCCAGTTTAATTTGATGACAATCCACTAAACCTAAAAAAAGTTACAAACATCTGTATCTTTTAATTTTTATTCTTATAAATAATGTTCATTTTCATTGTAAGCATTCTTTGACTCAAGTGCATTAATTTTGTTTTTTCTAGATTTATTTTTAGATTGTTACTTTCCAGCCACATTATAATTGACTTTAGAATTCTATTTACATCGCTCTCAATGTATATTTATTTTCACAGTCAATAATGACCGAACTGTCATCAGCAAATAAGATACATGTTTATTGACTGCTTTTGGTAAATCGTTTATATATACCAAGAATAAAACGGTCCTAAAACAGTTCCCTGTGGGACACCACATGTAGAGTACGCTGAGTAGATGAATGAACTTGTTCATGTTTCGTTTTCATACATATGTTGAGATTTCAACAAACTGTTTTCTGTTTTTAGGTAAGTCTCAATAAAGTGTAAATATTGCCTCTTACTCCATATGCATTTAATTAAATAATAATATATCATGATCAACATGGTCAAATGCCTGAGTCATATCGCAAAAAATAGCGCATACTGGATTACGTTTGTCAATGTTTATTGGTTTGCCCTTTCGAAAACCTTTTTGCTCTTTTACGAAATATATTCTTTTCAAAGAAAGTAAAGAATATTTTATATATGTATTCAAAAACTTTCGAGAATATTGATGACTGAGCAATCGGCCTGTAGTTCTGCATGAGTTTTTGTCGCCTTTTTTATACACAGGATTTACTTTTGTTATTTTTATTTTTTTCTGGATAGACACCAGCAGCTATTGATATATTGAAGATGTGTGTTAGATGCTTACACAATATTTCACCCAACAATTTTAATACCTTTGTGCACACATATCATATCCAACACTGTTGGTATTTTTCAAATTTCTTATTATATGTAATATCTCACATGGCAAGGCTGGGGGCATAAACATTGAATTAGTATATTTGGTATGTCATATTTATATTTTTTGTCATTATTTTGTACAGGCTCTATTTTGTCAATAAAATAATTGTTAAAACTATTAGAAATTTCATTAGAGTCAGTTATAATCTTATCGTCAATATTTAATTTATTAATTGTTTCACGGGGCTTATTTTCCTTACTATTGTTTATGTTGTATTAGACAATACAAACATGTTATGCTTAGAGCGCATAAAAACGTGCTTATTTACGACATCACATTAGAAATTTTATATGATATATTTTTTTTTTAACCTCCAAATTTATCAGAATTTCTCTATTATATTATGCATTTATTATACATATAAACCTTCCTTAAGAATCACTATCTATTAAAAAATCGCATCAAAATCCGTTGCGTAGTTTTGAAGATCTAAAAGCATACATAGGGACAGACAGACGGCAGATAGCGACTTTGTTTTATATTATGTAGTGATAGAGTGACAAGTTATTAACGTATTAAGCCCGTAGAGCATTTTTAGTGCTAATAATAGATTTTTCTATATTTGTATAGTTTAAGATAAATCGCGTGAACACACTTAAAACTTCCAACCAACACTTGTCGGTAAAATTGAAAGAGGACCGCAGCTTCCGTCCGATAACCGCGTACCGGACCCGCGGGGTGTGAAACCCTTGGCGCGTTGCAACAAATTCGCGGCTATGTCTGGCTTCGAAACGTGGCTAATGTTACAGGCAATGGCGCGCTGACTTCACCTAGGGTTGTCACACGCTCCCATTGTTCAAGTTAATGAATTACGTTTCCTAATTATACAAGAGAATTGCTATTTATAATAAAACTAGCGACCCGCCAGCAAGGTTACAATGCTGTGATACTAAATACACACACTACAGAAAAACTGGGAACGTTGCTTTGAAAACTGGGAACATTATTTTGATAAGTCTTGTAGGGTTTCATCTCAGCCTGCGTTTACAATGTAAGCGGATTTTTTTTTTATTTTTTACGACATCAAATTCAAATTCAAAATCTTTATTGCATACCATAAGTTTCATAAGTTGTCAATTTATTTATTAGTACCATTATGGACCTAAAGGCTATAAGGCACAGCAATTTTGGAGAGGAGCATGCACTATTTATATATCGCACTAATAATACAATAGTGTATCAACTCAAAATCGAACATTCTTCAGAATCAACAAAAAACTTATTACTCACTTCATGTAATAGTTGCAAATTGAATAACTGTCACATGAGTTTTTTAATTTATCCTTATTCTGTTTTTGCACTAATCGAACGACGGTCTTGATCACGCGTGAGGAATCAAATTTTGCGTGTGTTTATAGTATTACTAGCTTTCTGCCCGCGGCTTCGCCTGCGTGGATTTCGGGATTGGGTCTATAGTGGTCATAGCTTTTGCCCACGGCTACATATGCGCGGAAGTCGGTTTATGGCGCGAAGGTTTTATCGCGCTTCCCGTGGGACTATCCGTTTTTAGAAAAAAAAATACTACAAAACCTTGCTCAAGAATCACTCTATCTATTGATGAAAACCGCATGAAAATCTGTGCAGTAGTTTTTGAGCGAAGCCTTTATTGCGCATCCCGTGGGATCTGTCGATTTTTCCGGGATAAAACTACTTTTTATTAACCTATGTTACTCGGGGATAATGTAGCTTTCCAAAGGTGAAAGAATTTTTGAAATCGGTCCAGTAGTTTCGGAGCCTATTCATTACAAACAAACAAACAAACAAATCTTTCCTCTTTATAATATTAGTATAGATGTCAAGTACGACGTTTTGAGTTGATACACTATTGTATTATTAGTGCGATATGTATAAACAATCACCCAAATCTAATGACATTCATAATTTCTATATATCAACAGGATCTATCACAGCATTTTATTATATTTATATCTATAAAATAAATTAATTAATTGAACTACATGTTCATCTACATCACATTTAAATCCTCAAAAATAACAGTATTTTTCTACTATTTAATGGATGTTATTTTACGTATAAACCTTCCTCTTCAATCACTCTATTAAAAAAACCGCATCCAAATCCGTTGCGTAGTTTTAAAGATTTAAGCATACATAGGGATATAGGGACAGAGAAAGCGACTTTGTGTTATACTATGTAGTGATAAGTCTATACTGTGGTATAATTTAATGGATATCTAATATATATAAATCTCATGTCACAATGTTTGTGCTCAATGAACTCCTAAACTACTTAACCGATTATAATAAAATTCGCACACCATGTGCAGTTCGATCCAACTTGAGAGATAGGATAGTTTAAATCTGAGTGTCATCATCATCATCATCATCAATTTTAAAAATTCTTTCACCAATAGAAAGCCACATTATTGCGGAGTGTCATCATCATCATCATCATCATCATCATCAGCGGACGGCGCGCGATGGCTTCGGGTTTAATTCAGTTCGCTTTCGTGCTCGCTTCGGGGATTATTAATATTATGCCCAACGAAGTGGGCGCGGGTCAGCTAGTAGAATTATAAAATAACCTATCTCGAATTTTATAATTCCATTAAAGATCAGAAATGATGTCTTAAACCATAACTAGAGATCGGATAATCGGATGCATATTTACCTAAAGTTAGTTTAACACAAAATATGGAAACGGCTTTTTATTGTTTTGTTAAATAAAATTTTTCACCATTTCTGTTTTTTTATTCAATTATTTAATTGATTATTGTTTTAGTCAAACTAGCTCACTACTTTCGTATAACACTCTTCATGTAATAAATCGTACATTCATAAATCGCACGGGGAACTGAAACTAAACTTCATGTAAATACGTATGCATAGTTGTATAAATGAACCCGGAGTCTCGGTCTTTTGAAAATAAATACCACGTGCTAATTTAGTAATTTTCAAACAATATCACTGCGTTAAATTTGCAGTCCCGTATTTTCCCGGGATTTTTATTTAACAAAATGTATTTTAAAAAGCCGCTTCTATAATTTGTGAGCCAAAAATTAACTTTAGGTAAATACGCATCCGATTATCCGATCTCTAACCATAACAATACTTTAGCAATGGACAAAAAAAAAGGACACTAATTGGCATATTGAAATATAACGTAAATTTTTTGACACTAAATTTAATTTTAATAAATTTAACTAATATCATAATTGATAGTAAATTCACATAAATATTAAATTAATGACTCTTGTATTTTTAATGGTTGATGTTTTCTTAAATCCAAAAGTCCCAGTCATGGTTTAGACTTTTTGGCAGCCCTATCATAGTTAGTAGGGGTACTACTCGCTTTGCGTAACGTAACCAACGGCATATCTTAATATATATATTTCTTGTGTGCGTGTGTATGTGACTGAACTCCTCCTAAACGGCTAGATCGATTTTGATGAAATTTTTTGTGTGCATTCCAGGGGGATTGAGGATGGTTTAGATTCACAATACGGTCATCTAGTTATAGTTCTTTTAGCTAAATTATTTATTTAAAAACATTTGCAACAACATGACATTTGAGACATTTGACAGGACAACGTCTGTCGGGTCAGCTAGTATATTATATATTTGGTCTGTGGTAGGTCTGGGTGCGGTCTCTTTGGACGGTTTCGTTTATTGTATTTATCACATATTGATTAATTCACAGAACGACCGATTTTGGAAATGTCTTCATTTGAATATGTCGGAAATGCTTATTGTCCGACTGAAAAAGTCCAATCAATGAAAATAATGTAAAATTTTTGCTGCTCATATTATAAATGCAATGAAATAGTCAACTTTTATGCTATACATACTTATGTTACATACATAAATAGTGGAAATCGACGGATTCGTCTCATTTTTTGGTAGTGTAATAGTTTGTAGTTCTGGCAATCGGCATACAAGCAATGTATTGCGTTGTTTTGTTTTTTGCCATCTCTTCTATAACTCATGATCGTGATTGGAGGTGATAGTGCAGGAGTCAAATATCGCGATGACCGGGGACGAAGAAGTGTTCATAAGTGTCATTTTTGATTAACAAGGATATGATTATATCGTAAAGTTACTTTTGAAATTGTCGCTATCGTTCTGGATATCACGATTGCCAGAGAAGCCAGGTTGTTATATTACAACCTTAATTGCTCGCGGTAAACACTAACGTTCGATAGGTATTGACAATGATCAGCTTCTACGTACGAATGAGTCAGTGATCATCACTGTGGTCGTATTATACGTCACCATGGTCATGAATTAATTTTCCTTCATCTACGAGCATCGCGGCGCGGTTGTTCCTTATATGGCGCGGCAAGGACGCGAGGCGCTGGCGCGTGTGACGGATTCACGACGCACGTACAATAGCTACCACGTCACGCATTATAATCGTACTACGAAAACTGCCATTCTTACGAGCTACATAAGCGCTTCAAAAGTCTACTGTTTAGCTTCATGTAGCGTTTACTGTACTGAGAACGTGGGCGTGCGTGCGGTATAGCCGGAGGACGCAGCTAGCTGTGTCACGTGTTTCTAGCAGAGTTCTGAGCTCTGTACAAAAAAAAAATTAAACACTAGCTTTTATTAAATGCGCTAAAAAGAACAAAATAAACTTTTACATATAAAAACTTGTCACGAGATTTACTTATAAAATACTTTTAACGACAAGCTTTTATATGTAAAAGTTTATTTTGTTCTTTTTAGCGCATTTAATAAAAGCTTGTATTTAAAAATGTTTTTTTTTTACTTTTAATAAATTTTCCGACTAAAAAACCAAGCTTAGCAAACCCTTTCATTTGATACCCATAATGTAGGGGTGCATTATAAATAATTGGTCCGCCATCTTGGGAAAGTCCGCCATATTGGATTAAGAGTGACGTCACACTATTTATCGAGGTGTTCTTTGCAAGCCCTTTCATTTGATACCCATATTGTAGGGGTGCATTAAAAATAATTGATCCGCCATCTTGGTAATGCCGCCATGTTGGAGTTAGAATGACGTCACACACATAACCATGCATTGTCATCCGACTTACACGTGCATGCAAAATTTCAGCTCAATCGGAGACCGGGAAGTGGGTCAAATTAAGATTCCAAGCTTGTAAAAAGACGGGACCCTTGTAGGATCATTTCGTTTTCCATCTGTCAAATCTCTTCTCAGAAACGCGTGTAGGTATCAAGCTGACATTAATATTAAATACTCAACTCCAGTAACATATCCAACGAAACTCGGTGTGATAGAGCGATTTATCACTTTGAACTGTCAAAATACTAATGATACATTTCGAGATGCCGCTATCTCGATTATATCGCATGATAAAAGCTTTATTATATCTTTTTGCTTATGCTGCTACAGCGGAAAGTCGGCAATTCTTTGATGTAGCGGAAAATTTAAACTTAGCGGCGCAGTCAAAAAGTATTTATGCTCCGTTTATGCCGTAAATTTTGACATTTGAATCGCAACGGAATTAAAACCTATTAGGTACATCTCGTTGCTCTTGAAACACGAAATTTGACATCGGAAATCTGTGTATTTAAGGTTGCTTAAAAAATCGATCATAAACTTATTTGACTTTATAAATTTTTGTTTAATGCATTTTTCCCATTGAAGAATCTTGTATTTTATCTTAACATGGTCTTATTGACATCGTAGGTAGACAGTATCTGTTCGGAAAGTCTTCTCGGGAACATTTTTTTCTCTCTTTGTTGATTTATCAATAAATATAAATAAATTAGTCGCTAGGGTTGTCGATACAATCATATTATTATGTCAATTCATTTATAATTTTTTCATAAAAAAAATATAGTCTGTTACAAACTCGCGTAGTCACCGCACAGGAGTCTATTGGTAAGGTGTGGTGAACTTTTGATATAACTATTACACTTGTTATAACAACGCTTTTAAGTAAACTTAGACATTATGGTGTCTCGGATGGAGCTGTTAGCCTTTTAAAATCTTATTTATCAGACAGATTGCAGAAAGTCGTTATTAATAGATCAGAATCTGCTAGCTCGCCTATAACTATGGGGGTTCCCCAGGGATCAATATTGGGTCCTCTACTGTTTCTAATATATATAAATGACCTTCCTTACTACATTACAGAATCGTGTGAGACAGTATTGTTTGCAGATGATACTTCTTTACTATTCAAAGTTGATAGACAAAAGGAATGTTATGACGATGTAAATAGTGCTCTCTCGAGAGTTCTGTATTGGTTCACAACTAATAATTTGTCTTTAAATTCTAAGAAAACAAAATGTATCAAATTCTCTTTGCCCAATGTAAGGCAGGTTGATACTCGTTTAAATATGAATGGTGATGACATTGACTTGGTAAATAATACTAAATTCTTAGGCATTACGTTAAATTCACGACTACAGTAGGACCCACATATTGAAACTTTGGCAATCAAACTTAGTTCAGCGGCGTACGCAGTAAAAAAGATTAGACTTTTAACTAATGTTGAAACGGCAAGAATTGTTTATTTCAGCTACTTTCATAGTGTTATGTCCTATGGACTGCTGCTATGGGGATCAGCGGCTAACATTGAAAGTATTTTCCTTTTACAAAAAAGAGAGATTCGTGCTATTTACTGTTTACGGGCTAGAGAATCCCTAATTGTTCAAAGAAATTAATATTTTAACTTTAGCTAGTCAATATATATATGATAATTTAGTTTTTGTATATAGAAACTATAATAAATTCAATAAAAACAGTGAACTACATAATGTGAATACTAGAAACAAAAATAAACTTGCCGTTCCAATGTTCAGACTCCATAAAACTAGCTGTTCGTTCTTGGGGAAATGTATATCTATGTTTAACAAACTTCCGCAAGGTGTCATTGATTTGCCTTTATATAAATTTAAAAACCATATCTAAAAGACACTCATGAGTAAAGGTTATTATAAAGTAAGTGACTATCTTAATGATCACACTGTTTGGGAATAGGGACACTATTCATAGAGCCATGTTTGGTAACAACATTATTTATAATATTGTATTATTTTATATGTGTATGTAAACATACATACGACTGTAATCGTGTTAGGTGTGATTGTATCTTGTACTATATTATATTTTTGTATTGTATTATTGTGATTGTTAACATTGAAAAGAGGAGATAAAAAATAGACCTTCAGAGTTTCTTGCCTGTTCTTCTCGAGAAGACTCTCCCAATTTCCGAACAGGTGTCGAGTCAATATATGTTTTCTTTTTTTTTTTCCTTATTCGTATGTACGGACAAGGTTTTTTTTTTTTTTTTTTATTTAAGCTTTTTTTTTTTTTGTTTTGTTGACGTCAATAAGTGCCTGTAAAGGTCTATGTTGAATAAATATTAAAAAAAAAACAAGTATTATTATTACGTAAATGTATATTTTTGGTTAGTTACACACGACATATTAATGCCTTAAGCCTGCCACACGTGGCCAATACGTAAATAACCGATTGCGATTTTCCGATAAACTCCTCGACCCACTACTTGCTCGTATGTACACTAAACCAACGGCAGTCTGAACTATTTTATGACCTTGAACTTAACGAAAACAATCACCGCATGTAGAGGTTTTTTTTGGGCGGAACTGTGCTGAACCTTGAGTGAATATGTGGAAGGCACTAGACCTAAAGGTTCTGCGCCTTTCCTGCAAACGGACGCGGCACGATTCCGGGCCGTTAGGGTCGAACTGAAAAGGGAGTACGCAAATTGAGCGCGCGTCTACTAGCAAGTAGAGTAACGTCTCTTTTATAAACATCACTTTTTTAACTTGTGGTATATTTTTAGATGGTATATTACTTACTAGCAGCCTATACCCCGGCTTCGCACGGGTATTAAGCAAACATTTCAAAGTTATAATTTTTACACACACACATTCACTCACCCATACATACATTCTCGTTTTTCCGCGGGGTTATTGAAAAAGAGTAAATTGAAGTATTTTTTTATTGCGTGGCATTTATATATATATTTTAAAATCGCTTATTGGTATATAATTATAAGAGATAGATATATGCTGCCGCGATATTTCTTGTAGATAATTATATATTTTGCAAAGACGTGGTAACATTATTTTGATCTATAATCAATAGTTTTCACAGCACACGCGATTGTTAGAAAAATTTTTGGTGATTTTTTCACACCTTAAGTTACATTATTGGAGTTTTAGTATGGATTCCTAACTTTTTTGAAAATGTAATATAACCCATTTTCAGCGGAGATAGTGTAGCTTTCCAACAGTGAAAGAGTTTTTCAAATCGGTCAAGTAGTTTTGGAACCTATTTAATGCAAACAAAAAACAAATCTTTCTTCTTTATTATATGTTAGTGTAGCAGCAGTAGCAGAGATACAGGTTTTTGGTATAATTAAATATATCAGTTGACCATTATTGGCCATTATTTAGTCCAACATATGATACTTCACCAGTATGACTTTTTCTAACTTTCCTGTTGATGTTAACATTTGGATGATGGCTTTAGAAGATTTACTTAATTTATTATTCATAATTCCCACTAATACACTTTACATACATTCTGGGTAGTGGCAATCGATTCGTCTCTTATTGTACAGGTATTTTGTAAAAATGGCGAAGTATGCGCGCTTATTACACCATTGCTAAATCCATCGTTTAGAACAGGTGTGGTTTTTTGTGTATTTGTGATCGAGTCCGATACAAATGTATTTATTTATCAGCAATCGACTAAGATATCCCAACTAATATTATAAATGCGAAAGTGTGTTTGTTTGTTTGTTTGTTTATTTGTTTGTTTGTTACCTCTTCACGCTTAAACTACTGGACCGATTTCAAAAATTCTTTCACCTTTGGAAAGCTACATTCTCCCCGAGTAACATAGGCTACTTTTTATCCCGGAAAAGTCGACAGATCCCACGGGATGCGCAATAAAGGCTTCGCTCAAAAACTACTGCACAGATTTTTATGCGGTTTTCATCAATAGATAGAGTGATTCTTGAGGAGTTTTGCGGCATTTTTTATCTCGGAAAAACGGATAGTCCCACGGGAAGCGCGATAAAATCTTCGCACCATAAACCGACTTCCGCGCATATGTAGCCGTGGGCAAAAGCTATGACCCTTAACCCTCTATAGACCCAATCCCGAAATCCACGCGGGCGAAGCCGCGGGCAGAAAGCTAGTAATAATATTATAAATGCGAAAGTGTGTTTGTTTGTTTGTTTGTTTATTTGTTTGTTTGTTTGTTTGTTTGTTACCTCTTCACGCTTAAACTACTGCACCGATCATCACGAAAATTTGCATACACATAGTCTGTGGTACGGGGAAGGATATCACATTTTATCCCGGAAGAAAGTAGCTACTGTTCCCGTGGGATCGAAATTAACGCGGACGGAGCAACGACGGGCGGAGCCACGGGCAAGAAATTTCAAAAATTCTTTCACCTTTGGAAAGCTACATTATCCCGAGTAACATAGGCTACTTTTTATCTCGGAAAAATCGACAGATCCCACGGGATGCGCAATAAAGGCTTCGCTCAAAAACTACTGCACAGATTTTCATGCGGTTTTCATCAATAGATAGAGTGATTCTTGAGCAAGGTATTGCGGTATTTTTTATCTTGGCAAAACGGATAGACCCACGGGAAGCGCGATAAAACTTCGCGCCGTAAATCGACTTCCGCGTATATGTAGCCGTGGGCAAAAGCTATGACCCTTAACCCTCTATAGACCCAATCCCGAAATCCACGCAGGCGAAGCCGCGGGCAGAAAGCTAGTACGATATAAAAGTGTTTATGAATCAGCGATCGACTCCAATACAAAAGTAAATATATTTTCAACACACTTCCTCATAAAGTGGCTCTAATCCCATGGCAATTAGGCACATAATGACACCTATAATCAAACTGTGACTTTTTCATTACTATTATTCACGAGTAAGTAAAAGTTTTTTTTTTTAATATTATTGGTTGAGTTACGCTTACATTTGCGCTAAAAAGCTATCCGCGAAAAGCCGAAAAAAAAGAAACCTCATTTTTTAGTCTATGGCCGATGCGCGCGCATAGGAAAACTAATTAATTTTTCCCGCTATTACGAAATTTATTAGTCTATGGCCGATGCGCGCGCATAGGAAATCTGATTAATTTTTTCCCGCCATTACGAAACATTTGTCACAACTCGTCTCGTTTTCTCTTTTGAAGTTATTTAGTTAGTTATTAATTAAGATGTCTGCAAATACAATTTTTGAAGAAAATGATTAATTATAATTTTACTAACTGCACATTTACTAATTGTTTCTCTAACTAATTTTTTATCTACTATGTAAAATGGTTTTTTATTTAAGTATTATTTTATTCAGAAGTGTGTTGAAAAACGTTGTATGATACACGTGTGTATTGATGATTACCGTCCTCGGCTCCTTAAGTTCCTCGCCTGACGGCTCGGGCCTCAATGCGCCTCAGCGGTAATCACCAACATTACACACTTGTACCATAATGTACTATTAAGTATCGATAATCGATAATAAAGAACTTAAGGATACCTGACAGCTAGTGTTCTCTGCTGTACCGTACGCACGCTCACGTACTCAGTACAGTAAGCGCTACATGAAGCTGAACTAGAATTATAATGTGATTGAGTAAAGAGATAAATTAAGGTTTCATTGTCTCCATTTTATTACCATTATCCGCGGAATAAATATCTGCGGTACAGTCAGCAAGAAAAGTAGTTTAACATTTTTGTAACATGTCACAATAAACAAATCGATGTTTGCTATCTTGCCAGTTATGAAAATATCAAACAATTCGTCACCGACGCCGCAAAGGGGCGAACTTCATACAAAACAGTCTAAAATACAGCAATGTAAAATATTACTGCTGTATTAATTTAGTAGCTACGTCTCCATAGTATACTATTACAATTGATTTTTATAATTATAATAGTTTTTTTCTAAATAGAAATACAGCTAAAATATGCACGCCATCGGGGGAAAAAAAAACGTTTTTTTGCTCTCCTGAACAATTTTCTTAAATGAGATTCGCCCGTTTGCGGCGTTGGCGACGAATTTATTGTGACACGATATTTAAGTGTTAAACTAATTTCGATGCTGACCGTATCTACGGAATACGCACGAGACGTGTATATTTTGACGTTAAATTTACAATACAACTAAATATCAAATAATAAAAATAAATCTCTTTGTATAGAACAATTCAAAATTCAAAATCATTTATTCAGTCTGGGCTGTTACAAGCACTTGTGAATGTCGAAAAGCTACGCCATCGGTTCGCAAATCTACGGCGGGAGACCTTGTACTGAGAAGAACCGGCAAGAAACTCAGCAAGGGCTGTTTTTTTTTCCCTGTATTAAATAGATACAGAGTCGTCAATTTGGAAAATGACTTCAATATTGATAATTCATGAAGTCACTTTCCATTACATAGTATAATTAATAAAAATTTATTTTGAAAACATGTCTATATTAGGAATGCCGTGTCATACAGTTTTAAAAGAATATATTAAAGTTAAATTAAAATTGTAATAAATACGGGTAGTACCCAGTATAGCAAAGAGCAGACTCATCTCCGCTGGCAGCACCCGTTCACGAGCATGACGCATGAACCCCAGCCATCGCTTCGCTCAACCATGTTTTAGGGAACGTAACGACCCGCCTCACACGACACTGCCGAAGAGATTTTAATGAGAGTATGACTACCCTTAAGCCACAAAAGGATACAAATCACCAAAAACAGGTACCCGTGTAAATTAGAACAACTAAAAAAAAAAAAAACAACCGCAGGACACGCGCATACAATCATTTAAAAACGAGCAATAATTTATTATGATACAAGTAACAAAAGGTTATTATAATAGGTACAGTTAAATATACATATTATTATGTTACACAGTTACCTAAGAATTTATTAACAATTTGTTTATTTCAACGAGCGAGGGTTTTTTAGTCCCAGACACTTCGATCATCCAAGTAATCCTGGACTCGATAATATCCTTTGCTCATCAAAGTTTTTTTTACTCGAGTTTTTGGTGTGATGATTCCCAAAGTGTCTAATATCGACCACTAGGGGTCTCTGACAACCTGCAAAGCGTCTACGTTAGAAAGAAATTGGGGGTCCACGATAATGTAACTCAACATATACTGATCGGACCTATTTACTTATACTATCTTCTAATATATATAATTTATAAAAGTACCTATGTAGTGAAAAAATATTATATATTTATAAAATTTTGTAAGTTATAGGATGTTGTTATTCAATATCAGGTAAGTAGGGGGTCTACCCAAAAAGGAAAAACATGGCATAGGATCTACGACTAGAACACAAAAAAGTTTGGGAACCTCTGGTATAGAAACCGGACGTGTAGCTTCAGTGTAGATGCTTTGACCTCACGAGTGTATTTATGTAAGGAAAACAAGGGATTAAGTTAATAAACGTATTTTGTTTTTAATAATAAACTTCGCATGCGGGTAGTGTCAACCATTAGTTGATCAAACGACCCCTTACGGTGCGCGGGGTACAGTAAGCGCCACATTACGTTTGACATTTGAACATTTCTTTTGTAGCTCGCAATAGGTTCTATGTTAGTAAAGCAAATAAATGTGACGTAGCGTCTGCTGTACATAGCCATCGATTCTATCTCGATATAGGGGCGTACTCTTAAAAACGATATTCGATATATCGTGGACTTCGTCGTGTCGTATCCTACTCTTAGTTACTATCGTCTAAAGCATTCCACCGAACGATCGAACGAACGATATCAATTTCAACATAAGAAAGCCTCAAATGACAACGATGAATTGAATTTGACAGACGAACATTCGCAAAATTTACGTCAAATTTGTGAAAAAGAATACGATACGGTTTGAGGTGTCGTTGTAATTATCGTAAATTTGACGTTTATTTTGCGAATGTTCGTCTGTCTAATTCAATTCATCGTTGTCATTTGAGGCTTTCTTGTGTCAAAATCAATATCGTTCGTTCGATCGTCCGTTGAAATGTTTTAAACGATAGTAACTAAGAGTAGGATACGACACGACGAAGTCCACGATATATCGAACATCGTTTTTAAGAGTACGCCCACAGTTTCGTGACAATAGCGATAGATAGGAATCTGCTTCGAGAGCGAATCCAAAGTTTGATGCCAGACAGTGCAGCATTACGTACGTATCGGTCACCGCTGCGTACGATACGATGATACCTACGTACGAGTACGTATGCGTTTATCAGCGTTGCGGCAGTTCAGGGCTGATGACCCGCCGCTGTATCGCGACTCCACGTGCCAAGCTGCGTTTGGAGTCCTTCGCTCGAGCGGAATGTTTCTCTCCAGAGTTTGGTATGTCATAGAGCTGATCACGTCGGCGTTTTATGTTTCGTCTGCGTGGTTCATTCTCCAGAAAACCTGTTATGTGACTAATTAGGAGCTGGAGTCCAACACTGGATGTATGATCGTCTAATTGGGTAGACGACAATTTTTTAAATTCAATTTATAATAAGAGTACTCTTTTAAGTGAGAAATATTGTAGAACCAACAGTACACCTGCACCTATTACTTTTGAAGATACATCGACATGTTTTTAAGCGATGTTTAGTAAGCGACGTAGAATTTCGATAGAACGGCCGGAGACTGAAGGTACTGATTTTCGATCTATCATTCGAGAAGAACTTCGGGATATGGTGAGTGAAATACAATTACAACAAACTCCCGTCTGGATAAAATAGAAAAATATATAGCTGAAATTAAAACGCAAAATGATACCATACATAAAAAAAATCTCGTTATTGAAAAGTCGATTGAATTTGTCACTGCAAAGCTAGATGGTCTGCAGTCCATAATTCAGCGTTTGGAAGTTGAACGTAAACATATCACAGAACAAATTACGAAGATTAGCGATAAATGTGACACTCTGGAAAGACTTTCACGTAAAACCTGCATCCAGATTAGAAATGTGCCAAAACAACAGGGTGAAACCAAGGAAAAGCTGATGGATGCAATTAAACAGCTTTCTATCACACTAGGGGTCAATACTGAGAACTCTTCTCTGCGCGATGTATATCGAATACCGTCTAAGCCAGATCAAACAAATTCAATTATTGTGGCTGAATGTTTCACAACTCTTGACAAGATGAGATTTTTGACCGCTTCAAAAAATCACAAGCTAAACTCTTTTAAATTTAAAACTGAGCAATTAAATTCATCGCACATGGGATTCGAGGGACCCAAAGTGGAAATATATTTGTCCGAACACCTAACTCCGATGGCTTCACGACTATACTACCTTGCGCGAGAATTCCGCAAAACTGCGGATTACGCGTATTGCTGGACCGCAAATGGACTTGTGTATCTACGTAAGAAGCAAGGTGATCCATATATATTAATAAGAAGTGAGGCTCAATTACAGCAACTGCAAAACAAGTGACTATCTAAATGTGTTATTGTGATGTGTATTGAAAGCAAAATTATTGATCGGTTTCTCATAATTATTGAACTCACAAGCAAATATTGTAAAATAGTAATAATTGAATGGTTTTTGAGAGCCACCAATTTTGTAGATAAGTATATTTTTTACATTCTGTTTCTGCCTGCGTACTCAAACTTGATTTCCAGAATAACATCTCCTTATCATAAAATACCTCAAACACTATTTACAGATTTCACTTACACCGTTAGTTCACGTACTTTTGTCTCAAAACTGTCTAACATTCATTAACTTCAAATATGGATAATTTACAATTACAAGATGACATTGATGACTCTTGTAGAATACCGTGTAAATTTATTGATGATCCTGGTTGTTTGAGTTCTGAACTTGAAAAATTCCAAAGTACTAAGCAAAAATTAAATATATTTTCATTTAATATCAGAAGCGTAAATAAAAATTTTGACAGTTTCTTAATATACATAACAAGTTTAAAAATAAATATAGATATAATCATACTCTCAGAATGTTGGTGTGACTCTGAATCAGTTCCGCCTTTGCTTGACGGATTCACAATGTCATTTACTCAACGAACTTACAATCAAAATGATGGTGTAATCATGTATATCCACAATAGTATAGAAGCCACTGTACAAGAAGTAGAATTAGAAGAAGCTAATTGTTTAGCAGCTAGTATAAAAAATATGACCATATTTGGTATATATCGCCCCTATTGTTTCAAAAATTTAAACATTTTCCTCGATTCCTTGGACTCAGTCTTAACTAATACTAGAACACAAAACATAATTGTTACTGGTGACATCAATATTGATACCATAGAAACTAGTAGTAGCATAGTTAGAGATTACCTGGAAATTACAGGATCCCATGGATTACATAACACAATTGAATTCCCAACCCACGGACGTACGTGCCTAGATCACTTTATGTGTAAACTAGCAACTGATCATCAATCTTTCGTCCTGGAATCAGATATTACTGACCATTACCCTATACTATTAAGTATTTCAAGTTCAGTTGCAACAACAACCACAAACTGCAATTCTATTACCAGGACCAAAATAGACTATGCGGCTTTGAAAAAAGCTATAGATGAAATGAACTGGATCCCATTCTTAGCAACTGAAGACCCAAATATTGCTGCAGAAATGTTAACAGAATCACTACACGATGTTATGGCACGACATTCATCGACATTGACCTTTACTAGAAGAAAACGTCCTCTCAAACCCTGGATTACTCCAGGTATCATTAAATGTTTTAACACCAGAGATAAGATGCATAAAATTGTCAAAAAGTTTCCAAACAATCAAAACATAAAAGAACAGTACATAAAATATCGCAATATGTGTAATTTGACAGCAAAAAAGTTAAAAATAAACTATTACAAAGCCAAGTTTAATAAACACTATAAAAATATGAAAGGTACTTGGGAAACTGTAAAAGAGTTATGCAACATAAAAAACAATCAGTCTCATGCCTTGTCTCTACTCAAACTTGCACCATACCCAACTGCTTCCCTTGACCTTGTAAACGAATACTTCACTTCAATTGGTGAAAAATTAGCTTTACAAATATTAACAAAGACTGGAACTAGTGAATCCCGTTTACTGCATAGAGAATTTCCCACAAGGTACGTTAACTCTATGTGCCTGACTCCAACAGATTTAAAAGAAATAGGTAAAATTATTTTTAACTTAAAAGGTAATAGTGCTCCTGGCTTGGACACCATATCTACCACAATTATAAAGAACTCGTGTGCCATATTAAGTATCATGTTTGCCCATCTGTGTAATCTGAGTTTCTCTCAAGGAATATTCCCAAGAATATTTAAAAATGCTGTTGTAATCCCAATTTACAAGGGTGGCGGTGTGGACTCTGTGTCCAATTATAGACCTATATCATTACTTAGCACTATGAGTAAAATTGTTGAAAAAGCATTTAACATTAGGCTCACCAACTTCCTAGAACACAAAAATATTTTATCAAATGCCCAATATGGTTTCAGATCGGGCAAAAGCACCGAGGACGCAGTTTCTAAGCTCTCGGAATTAGTCGCAAAATCACTTGATACAGGCCAAAGATGTGCGGCTATCTTTTTGGACCTAAAAAAAGCTTTCGACACTGTTTCAATACCGCTACTTTTGTGGAAGCTAGAGCATTTGGGAATACGTGGACCACCGCTGGAATGGCTCAAAGACTATCTAACAGCTCGGAATCAGGTAGTACGAGTGGGGGGTCACTTTAGTTCCAATACAATTGTCACCTATGGAATACCACAGGGTAGCACCCTTGGACCTACTCTCTTTTTAGCCTACGTCAATGACCTATGTGACCAAAAAATAGACGGTGGAGATATTCTTGCATTTGCAGATGACACTGCACTGATATTTAAAGGGTCTACATGGGCGGAAGTTGAAAAATATGCAGAGAGAGGACTTACAAGGGTTATAAAGTGGCTAGATAAAAACTTATTGACCATTAATATTCCTAAAACCAAATATATTTGTTTTAGGATATCGGATGCTACCAAACCACCAACCAACTTCATTATTAAGGCCCATTCATCCATTTGTGATGCGATCGATGAATGTGATTGTGCTCCACTATTGCAAACAGACAACCATAAATACCTGGGTGTAATAATAGATAAAAACCTAAATTGGCGTCCACAAATTACTGCATTAAGCAAACGCATACGGAAACTTCTGCCTATTTTTAGAAATCTTCGAGATGCAGCTGATCCTAAACTTGTTAAAAATGTTTATCTAACGCTTTGCGAATCACTGTTGACGTACTGTGTCACTATATGGGGCGGTGCTTCTCCCTGCCACCTTTTGGAGTTGGAACGAGCTCAACGAGCGGTAATTAAGGTTATGACTCATAAGCCCAGAAAGTATTCTACCCAAAAACTGTATGAGGAAACTCAGTTACTGACGGTTCGGCAACTGTATATATATAACTCCGTATTGCGCCACCATAAAAGCATAGATCTAAATCAGATACATTTAGGTAAGAGACGTGTCCGAACTCCAGTTCCAACATTCAATACAGTGTTTGGCAGACGGCAAATGTTTTACATGGGACCTTACTTATATAGATACTTTAATGATCTAAATCAAATTATAATGTTGAGTAGGTCACGTCTGAAAAGATCAATCAAAAACACTTTAATGGCTCTTAACTATATCGAAACAGAGAACATTTTAAAAATTAAAAATTAAATAATCGCATATTCGCACTTATCTATATATACTTGTTTTATATAAATTTCTATAGAATCACACGATCATATACACACACTTTGACACGTACATCACATTTATCTCTAGCTAGAGGAATGTAGGAATTATTATGTATAGAATAATATGTAATAAGTAATTTGGTTTATTTTTCTTTGTATAATGATGAACATTATTTAATAAGTTGGTAATAACTTTATAATAATATTTGGTAACAAGTAGACACATATGTTATTTAAATAAGGATGACTCCAAGTAAACTCCGCTGTAAACTTTGCTTTGGACCAGCTACTCAAAACCTGTATAAGTAGTAAGCGTAACATTTACGCTGTCGGGCTACGGGCGGTAGCAAATGGATTGTATTGCGCGCGTTGCTTGTGTGTAGAAGCTATTGCCAAGCATGACTGAATGAGATGTGTCTAACTACCCTCACAGTAAAAATATTCAATTAATTCTTGCGTGTCATATGTTATTTAGATTAAGGACCATTTATAGGGTGGAGGGTTGATAACCTGAGACACAGGATCCTTCCTAGTTCAGGTATCAACCCACCAAAACGTCACTGTTTACATTTATAATTACTTGTACATTTTATTTATTGGTGAGAAAATAAAAAATGTCTATGTCTATGTCTATGTCTATGTTTTTTGCGCTGTCGCGGGTTGCTCGAAAACGCTCCATACTAAAAACACTGCAATAGTGACGTCATAATATTACTTAGTTTACTCGTCAAATTTGTATGAGCGTATAAACAAATTTTTAAAATAACTTTGTTATTTGTACGCGTTTATAAGTATACTTTCTATATAAAAAAATGTTACATTTAATGTGAGAATGCTAGAAATGTGTTCGTTTCATTAGAATTACGTAAATAATAATTGCTCATTTTTTAGAAATCTAAAAACAATATAAATTTAATAAATAATTTAAATTGAAATGTCTATATTGACATACTTTCATGAGATATAAATTGCTCAAATCAGATAATTATAGTATAAAACGGCCATAATCAGTTGTAGTCGTCTACCCTAAAATACAAACAAGAGGTGTAAATCGCACTATCGAAATGTGCCGCTAAAATGTGTATTAGTGGATATTTAGTGTGGACTTTGCATTTTCATTTTAATTATCATTTATTCTCCGTTTCTTTTTTTGTAATTGTTTTTTGAAAATTTTCTTTATATACAATATTTGGTGTACGATTTTCTTGGGCTACAGCAACAACTCTACTTGTATTCCCGGGTGAGGTGCGCGCAGTAATGTACGCAGACATTACTTGGACATTGCAACATTACTTTATTTTTCTAAAATAAAAGTAGCCTAACTTACTCGCTATTACACCAGCCCATAGAAGTCCGGCAAAATCGGTGCAGCCATTTCAGAGATTAGCCGCAACAGACGACACTCCAATTTTATTTATATGTATAGATTAGATCTGAAATATAGAAGAAGGATATAGCACTTGCAGGTGCAGTCCATATGAAATGGACTTAGCTATAATTTAAGTTTTCTCTGAATACGTTGACAAGCAGGTCTTCTAGAATTCTGGAGAGTTAGGCGATAAACGAACTTTATCCAGAAGCTCTTGACCGTGATAGAGTTGAACATTAACAGTTAGCTAGACAAAATTCAGAACAGGGATTGTGCGCACGATTTACTATAACAGAATTACTCTGTTATAGTAACGTTATGGTAAATCGTCAAATAGAAACATATATTCTGTCAGAATATATGTTTCTATTTGACAATAGTTATTTGTGCAACAAGTGAGCAAAGTTGATGTTTGCTGCGCGTGCTGATTTGAGTCCCGAGCAAGCGAAGGATTCTGTTTGAATCACGAGCGAAGCGAGTGATTCTAGAGTAGAATCCTGAGCGTGTCGAGGGATTCAAAGGCACGAGATGCAAACAACTTTGCTCTCGTGTGACACACATAACTTTTCACTTCAGCAGCGAGAACAAATATCATACCTACTTTGGAAATATCACGTCAATTATGCCTGACACTTCTCGTTTTTCCGTGTTACGCATACCACTTTAAACAAATGTAAAATAAATTGTCAAAAGAATAGAAAAATAATTGTTAAAATATGTCTTCAAAAATAATAAGTAAGTAAATTATTGTTATTATTATTCCCTGTTAGTAAATTAAGCGAATTAAATAAAAAAAAAAATATTAAAATCTCAAGAATGTATGATGCGTGGAAAGGAACTTCTGTGAATAGTTCCGTTCCGCGCATCATTCTTGAGATTTTAATAAGTAGGTACTTATTATGTTCCGTTCCGAAGAGACATTTTTTTAACAATTATTTTTCTGATTTCTTGCCAATTTATTTTACATTAGTTTAAAGTGGTACCTATGCGTGACACGGAACAACGAGAAGTGTCAGGCAGATCCAATGTCCATGGGCATATTATCTTAGGGCAAAACAACATAGTCTGTATGGTTATCCCATTAGTTACTATAATCTGTGGTTAGCTTTGTCTCACTAGTGAGTAAAACTCGATTTTACTCACTGATTTTAAGCAGCAAAACCTTCATGTTTGAGCTACTGAAGTGAAAACAATATTTATACAGAGGTTTAGATTCAATTTATTATTTTATATTTTCTTGTTCTTATGGTACTCGTACAGATTTGTTTTGAAGTCGGGTGGTTGGTATACCGGTTTCAAGGTGTCGCTATCTCTGAGGTCGCGGGTTCGAGTCCCGGTAAGGGCAGATGTTTGCCCTCCCCCTGCTTTTAGCGAGGGGAAATGCTCCTTATGCACCGTATCACCGCGCTGGCTAGGCGCGGCCGTGTGTGGGGCTCTCCGGTCTGAGGGGACCGGCCTACCCACTAAAACCCCCCGGTGTTCTCTGAGCCCATATTGGGGCACATGTGGCGGGTTGCGCTTCTGCGATTCTACCGCCACTGTGCCCACGAGGGGGCAGATGTTTGCCTGATGAATGCGAGCATTTGTACCTGAGTTATGGTTGCTATAATATATTTTCTACCAATTTTATTTATATATCCCAACTAATATTATAAATGCGAAAGTAACTCTGTCTGTCTGTCTGTTACGCTTTCCCGCTTAAACCTCGCAACCGATTTTGATGAAATTCGGTACAGACAATCTTTAGACCCTGAGACATAACATAGGCTACTTTTTATTTTCGGTTGAAGTAGAGGTTGAAAGTTTGTATGGGATTGCTTAATTTTAAATGATAAAACCACGAAACTTTATATTTAAGCACTTGATAAGAAATCATTAAACATTTGTTCTAGCATTTTTGAAATTTCGACCAGCTAGGGGCTGAAATAAGGGTTGAATTTAGTATGCAAGTTCGTCAAATATCACGTCATAAGAAACAAAAAAATCGTTTGTTCTAGCATTTTGAAATTTTTACCAGTGTGGGGGTGAAATAGGGATAGAATTGAAGATATAACCATGAATCTTGGTACCTTAGACATAAGGGACCAGGATTGACAAAAACTAATTTCACGCGGGCGAAGCCGCGGGCGGAAGCTAGTGTATAATATATGTATGTCTATTTACGGTTACCCTAGATCCCATAATACATGCCTTACAGAGCTTACTTTGGGCTAGGCTAATTGGTATTGTGTAAGAAATATTTATTACTTAATTAAGTCGATAAGCGTCTGTAAAGGTGTACGTTGAATAAAGATTATCTTGATTTTGACAGATTTTTTTAGTTAGACAGCTTGTCGGTCAAGTTTTCGGGCAGACATGGAGATTCAATATTTGCGTGACTTCACTTTACGCGTCTTCCTTGCCATGCAGTCCATACACAAAATTCTTTTGTGTCCGTTTTATGTCCGTCCATAAAAATCTTATAGCTTTTGCATTTTTCATTGTAATTAGAGTGGTCCTGGAGGACTTGCTTTAGTTTTTATTACATTTTGGCGTGTGACGCGAATATTAGAAGTTGGACGTATTTTCTATGGAGTTTAAATAAAAAAACAAAAATGAAAAAAATTGGTTGTCTGTAGAACTCCGTTACTGCCGATATTTGAACGTGACAACGTCTATTACATGGTATTTTTTTCTGGGTGCAATGAAATTATTTAAAATAATGTGTAACATTTATATTTTTATTACGTTCTACAGACAACCAATTTTTATTACGTTGCCGTGTGGCGTCAGATCGGCCGTTACGCCGTTCGTGGACTCCGTGGCCGTTACTGTGTTTTCGAGAATGACTCCACGCCGTACCAATTTAATAGACGTTGTCACGTCAAAAACAATTTTTGTAATATCCTTGTCGATACTTGCTGAGTAACTGCTGTATTATACCGCTTATCTGAGTGACTTAGAGCATTGTGTCATGCAGGATCCTTTATCGACTTTGAACTCTTCATTTTCTTTCTCTTTTATCTTAATCAAATCTCTCAAAATTGACATTACTCTATCTCTGTGTATAGATAGAACGATTTTATAAGTCACACTTTGACGAATAGACTGTCATCTGATAGTAAGTGGTTTTTTTTTAATAAGGTTTGTCTGATTGATATGATAGCGGACCCGACAGACTTCGTCCTGTCAAAAAGATTTGTACAGTGGCAGTTTTTTGTTCCTAATTATTTTATAGATAATGTCGCATAGCCAACCAAATCGCAAGAAAAGTCTAAATGACCTATTACTTTTTGTGGCTATTCAATTTTGGAACGTGACATTAAATCCTCCAACGATGTATTCTGTGCTCCAACGCACGCACGCACACTGTTTTGATAGATATGATTGAATTTCAACTATATGTAGCGTTAATAAAGCGCAAATTGACTCTTTGATGTTAGGAACACACCTTCATTGCTTAGTGTTAGCGACGCATATAGGGTTAATGAGGAGAACGTTGACATTGGGCGGGTTAACTCAGCAAGCAGTACTGTTACCGTCATATAAAATATTAATGTGTATGTAGGTACTTGCATAAAGAAAATTTGTAGACATGTCATTGATCATAACCGTTACCTTTTGTTATCTCCAATATAAAATAAACGTATAGCTCCTAAACACCTGCCTATTATCACTGCTTTTCATCCCAAGATTAACACTTAGACAACAGTGAGTGCTTGCAATATGAACTTTATACAATAACAATAAAGCTCAATTCGACTGTACGTTTTAGTTAGAAAACGTTTGCATGCGAAAATAAAAGGGCTGTTTTTAGGATATTTCCGATAATTATTCGAATTTTCCTCATTGTAAAAAACCCTCCTTGAACTTCAACGAACATTAACAAAAAAGAATTGGCCAAATTGGTCCAGGCGTTGTTGAGTTATGAGCTTACCAACACATTTTGCGATTCATCTTAATATATATATTTCTTGTGTGCGTGTGTATGTGACTGAACTCCTCCTAAACGACTGGACCAATTTTGATGAAATTTTTTGTGTGTATTCCAGGGGGCTTGAGAATGGTTTAGATTCACAATACGGTCATATAGATATTGTTTTTCAGCTAAATTATTTATTTAAAAACATTTGAGACAACGTGAGACAACGTGACATTTGAGACATTTGACATTTGAGACATTTGACAGGACAACGTCTGTTGGGCCAGCTAGTTTTTATATATAAGATTTACAAGTAACATCAATTCTCGGTTGGGAGAAGGTGTCTTTACTCCATTTTGTGGGAACAGATGGTCCCGTCCCCCACAGTCTTAGCCTAGATAGTAAGTGGTTACAGTTGCCTACGGTACGGGTACCTGAGAGATTCGGAGCATATCTGTAACCTCCACAAAACCACAGTGTATGTTGCCAACATGTGATGGGAGAGGTAAAGTCACAGTATTTAGTGACTTCACTTCCTTCATACTGGAGCACTGCTATTTAGTGCTCAGCCTGCTGCAAGTTCGACTACACTGCTGTGTAGTTTATTAGCATCGGTGCCTCGACCGCTCGAAAAGATGGAATCAGGCCGCGATGATAGAAACAAATTGATATGACAATTTGGAACGCTGATAAACTAAATCTTTTTTGTTTAAAAACTTAATGTTGTTATTGGAACAGCAGCGATAAAGGCGTGCTTGTTTTTTTTTGCGTTCAATGGCGTCTTGGTTTAACTTTAGAATATAAGGGAATGTTTGGAATGATACATGACCAAGGTGTGTTTTTTTTTGTTACTTGTAACATTTATCAATATAGGAAGTACTAGCTGGTGCCCGCGACTTCGTCTGTGCAGGATTAGTATAGCTTATATTAGGTTGTACGAAAAGTTGGTCGAAAAATTAGGAACAAAAATGTTTTGTATTAGTAATTTTCTTTATTAAAGTTTAGTTTTAATTTACAATATATTCGCCGTCAGAACTAATGACAGTGCTCCATCTATTAGGAAGGCCGCTGATACCTCTGGCCCAAAACTCTGGAAGTTTAGAATCAAAAAACTTAGTCACTTCTGTTTTCAGATTATTAAAATCTTTGAATCTTTTTTTACTTAAAAATGTTTTAAATGCTTGAATACGTGATTATCTGAAGGTGCCAAGTCGGGTGAATAAGGGGGATGTAGTACGGTTTCCCAACCGAGCTACTCTAATTTTGAGTCTTTACATTATTTTTCTAGTTATTCTTGGCAAGCCCTTTTATTTGATACCCATATTGTAGGAGTGCATTAAAAATAATTGGTCCGCCATATTGGATACGCCGCATGTTGGATTTAGAATGACGTCACATTATTTTTCTAGTTATTCTTGGCAAGCCCTTTTATTTGATACCCATATTGTAGGAGTGCATTAAAAATAATTGGTCCGCCATATTGGATAGGCCGCCATGTTGGATTTAGAATGACGACACACAGTTAATCATGCATTGTCATCCGAACTAAACGTGTATACCAAATTTCAGCTCAATCGGAAACCGGGAAGTGGATCAAATTTAAATTGCAAGATTTGATTACAGAACGACAGACAACGGAACAAGTGAAAGTAAATAAAAGCTTGTAAAAATCAAAATCTAAATCGACGCAATCAAAAGATATGGTTCTTTGTGCTCCGACTACACCGCATGCGATTTGTTGTCGTGCGTTGTCTTGAGGATTGGTTGATTCTTCATAACTACGGTAAAAACGCAATGGAACCTATGGAACTCGCTTCTATCTGATACCAGAACGTCAACCTGTAAGCCTTCAGGAAGCAAATGAGCACTATAAATTATAGATTCATTACGCTTTCTTCTCGGTTCTCTTATTTCTCAAAATGCAAGTATATATCATCTTTGTTTTATTTATTTATAGCGACCCGCCCCGGCTTCGCTCGGGTGCAATGCTTATGTAAATATACCTACTACAAAATGTCCTTATACATAACGTTCACAGCTTTTTGTCAAACATGTTATGCTTAGAGCGCAAAAAAACGTGCTTATTTACGACATCACATTAGAAACCTCCAAATTTATCAGTGTTTCTCTACTATATGATGCATGTATTATACATATAAACCTTCCTTAAGAATCACTCTATCTATAAAAAAACCGCATCAAAATCCGTTGCGTAGTTTTAAAGATCTAAGCATACATAGGGACAGACAGACGGCGGATAGCGACTTTGTTATATACTATGTAGTGATAAAGCTACGTATTAATAGTTTTATTTATTTTGGATTAATTATATGTAAATATTGATTTTAGATGTTTATTATTATCCATACTAATATTATAAATGCGAAAGTAACTCTGTCTGTCTGTCTGTCTCTTCCGCTTAAAACTACTGAACCGATTTAAATGAAATTTGGTACACAGATATTCTAGAGCC
Organism: Scirpophaga incertulas; assembly: GCA_036419045.1. NCBI lineage: Eukaryota > Metazoa > Arthropoda > Insecta > Lepidoptera > Crambidae > Scirpophaga > Scirpophaga incertulas. Next base: position 19,307,499 of record CM071640.1, read on the forward strand.
TGAGAAAGGACATAGGCTACTTTTTCATGCAAACAAGGTTGTAAAGGGTTGTAAAAGGTTGAAAGGAGGGATAATAGGTTGTATGGAAATAATGTTAAAACTACTGAACCGATTTAAATGAAATTTGGTACACAGATAGTCTAAAGCCCGAGAAAGGACATAAGATAATTTTACCGACGGAAAACATATCCTTCCTGTGGGAAATTCGAATAAAACGCGGGCGAAGCCGCGGGCGGAAAGCTAATATTGTATAAAGTAGATGATACTGTTTAAATAGGCAAGTGGTTTTCGGGACCCAGGTCTAAATTTTGGATATGTTGTTCTCCTTGACGAGTTGATTCGGAATATATACGATATAGAAAAAGTTTACGGCGTATTTTCCCGCTAGGGGGCTATGAAGTTTCATACATTTATTAGAATTTTTCCTTGCCAATTGCCATTTCTAATACATGATTGATAACGGCTTTTTATTAATTTCGATTCCTAAAAGTTCGCATAATGATCCGATTGCTTTCTTTTATAAGGCGCGAATAACTACAATAAACTTTAAACGTGAAGCAATCTCCACGTTATGCGTTTATACGCGGATCCGCCGATGTGTTCAGTGTGGTTACAAAGTAGCGAAAAGAAGTAATGGCATCCTTGGGTTCAGCGGAAGGACTCTCTAAAGCAGGCAGAACTATGTGAATCACTTCGCATACCAGCGGATCTCCGCGCGACAGAGATAGCGTTATGGTTACATTTTAGGAGTGGAAACAGATGAGCTATACAGCTATAGCAATATACGTCCATCAAAAGACGATGAAAGCGAACCGGACAGCTCGCAGTTTCGCTTCAATTTCGCGGCGGTGTGTTACCGCAATAAACGAAAGCAGTATTTAGTAGTAACAGTCTGATGATTCGTTTACACTGGATGGTTAAGTGCAACCAGATATAAGTCTTAAGTTACTATTGAATAAGAGCTAGAATTGAATGGTTTTGTTTCGCCTTAACACGTTCAAATCAGCCAGTCAACTTATCCGAATTGGAGGCTAGTGTAAGATATAGATAAGAGTTATTTAGTCAAAAAATATTTGACGTAAATCCGTGCATGCTTAATTTATATACAACTTTTATATGTATTGGTTTGTTTGTAATACGTAATAAATTTGTTGTAATGTGTGTAACTGCATATCTCAAGCTAATTCTGTAGGTATTTGAATCTTTGTTGACAGAATGCTACAATATATTTTTATTATATCATCAGTAAACATATGTAATGTTATATCTACACTCGCGAGCAACCAAATCGACTCAAGCCCTAACCCTGAGTATAGACTCTGTTTTCAAGAAGGGTATAGGAGATAATTTTAAAAAACAATATAATCACCTGAAAGCTCCAAACTGCAGCTTTAATAAGATATTGTCATTATCAATATCCGTTCATTATCTTTGTAATTAATGATATCTAAACATAAATACAGGAAAAACAGGAATTTGGGAGAGGTATTTCAGTCTTTTTTTATAAATACCTTTACGTAAAAACAAAGTTTGTAAGCAGAATGAGGACTTAAGTCGATTTGGTTGCTCGCGAGTAATACTTAATATTATAAAGAAGTAAAGTTTGTGTGTTTGTATATTTGTTAAATTGTAAGGGGTAATCTCGGGAGCAACTGAATCGATTTTAAAAATTCTTTCACCAATAGAAAGCCACATTATCGCCGAGTGTCATTGGTTATATAAAAAACCGAAAAATAAAAAGGCTTTTACGGGGTAGTCCGTTTTGCAAAGTGAATCGGAGAAAAAACGGTCGAATGAAAGCGTTTCTTACGAACGCTTATATTATTCTTACGAACTATGAAAGATATATTTTTGAGTTCCAGAGAAAAGATGTGGAACTTGAAAATGCCTACAAAAAGTCAACGACAGCATATTAAAACACTCTGTAGGTACTAAAAAAGGATTATTAATATTAAGCCCAACGAAGTGGGCACGGGTCAGCTTGTAATATTATGTAATTTGATTTATTTTGTTATTTATTAATAACTAGCGGACCCGACAGACTTCGTCCTGTCAAAAAGATTTGTACAGTGGCAGTTTTTTGTTCCTAATTATTTTATAGATAATGTCGCATAGCCAACCAAATCGCAAGAAAAGTCTAAATGACCTATTACATTTTGTGGCTATTCAATTTTGGAACGTGACATTAAATCCTCCAACGATTTCTGTGCTCCAACGCACGCACGCACACTGTTTTGATAGATATGATTGAATTTCAACTATATGTAGCGTTAATAAAGCGCAAATTGACTCTTTGATGTTAGGAACACATCTTCATTGCTTAGACAACAGTGAGTGCTTGCAATATGAACTTTATACAATAACAAAAAAAAAACAATAAAGCTCAATTCGACTGTACGTTTTAGTTAGAAAATGTTTGCATGGGAAAATAAAAGGGCTGTTTTTAGGGTATGTCCGATAATTATTCGAATTTTCCTCATTGTAAAAACCCTCATTGAACTTCAACGAACATTAACAAAAAAGAATTGGCCAATTTGGTCCAGGCGTTGTTGAGTTATGAACTTACCAACACATTTTGCGATTCATTTTTATATATAAGAATAAATGTTTGAAGAAAACCATTCACCAGCTCTAATATTGATTTTGGATTAGGATTAAAATATATTTTTTTTCTTAGAATCACACGAATTAGTCTAGTTCAAAGTACTGTAAGACTTGTTTTATGGGATCTAGGGTAAGGGATAGAATAATATACATATATAAATAATTTTATAGGAATGTATATTAACTAACCATGACTAAGGTAGGTACAAATGGCCGCATTCATCACACAAAGTCGTCACTCAGAGATGGCGACATTTTGAAACTGTGTAGGTACTACCACTCAACTATGGAGGTCGTCTCGATTACGAAGGAATGATTTTAATTAACTTTTTCTTTTTGACATACTCAGTAAATACAAATCTAGTTATCAGGCTGCAGGAGGCTCAAGGAATACAGTTCGGCCCAGAGCCTATCTGTGGTATCTCAAAGAACCAGGCCATGCAATACCTAAAAACTCGCCTTCTTAACGAGGCGAAAGCAGACTGGCACAGTACGTCCGGGATGACACACTCAAAAGCACTAATCGAACCATACTCTCGCAAACGCACTGACGAGCTATTAAAGCTTAACAGGAGTAACTTGAGCGTGATGGTTAGGGCTTTGACCGGTCACTGCAAGTTGAATAGACACCTTTACAACATGAAACTTAAGGACACTGACACAAGCAGAGTCTGCGAACAAGAGCGTGAAACACCAATACACCTCTTGTGCTACTGTGAATCGCTGATTCACAAAAGAAACAGACACCTGGGGAAACACATCCTTGACCCAGATGAAATAAAAACAATCCGAACTGGGAACATCCTATCTTTCTTGGTCAGTGCCCAGTTAAGGGAGCTACTGTAGAGCCTACATAGATCCTACATACGAGGCTGGTCACAACAGATCTTAATAGGTCGCAGTGATGCATATCAGCCCCGACTTACACACGAAATAGAAAAATAGAAATATCAGGCTGCAAAGCATGTTAAACATTTGAATTTAGCGCCTAATATCCGCAATCTTTTTTTTTGTTTCTAGTTGATATAACCCCGTCTAGCGTTGCCGGGCGTCCGAACAAAGCCGGACATAGGTAGGCTTTATGATTGCGTGTCCGGCCAAAATAGACCGTGTCCGGCTTGTCCGGCTTTTGTTAAGCTTTTTATATTTCCCAAACGAGAGTTGCCGAGCGCAGTTACATATGTTGATAAATGTTGAAGTATCTAGAATTTAATTTTAACTGATGACTATTTGACTGATTAATAATAATAATAAAGTACTTACCTAAGACTGGTTTGGCATTCGATTTTATTTATTATTTCTTTAGAATTTAACAAGATTTATGATAATAATAAAAAATCTTGATTTTACATAAAATGTTTATATCGTACCCATTAATACTGAGACAAAATCCTCAATAATGTAGGGTATCCAGCCTTCCTACCTAAATGTCGGGCCAAACTGGCTGGTCTGTCCGGCTATTAGGTTTGGCAACCTGGCAACCCTAGTCCCGTCGCCGTCACAGTAAATACGAGCCTAACGACACCTCTTAAGCTAAATCGCGATCGATCCGTTCAGCCTAGAAAGCATGACAAACAATTATACATATATAAGTATATACTCTTGATATATATACACAGATATAACTCACAGACAACACAGATATAACAGATATAACTCTCCTGGCGTAGTCGGGTAAAAATGGCAGTTTGACAGATAATGTGAAAGGTAATTTAAAAGCTGTCAATATGTCATTATTTCTCGGTCTAAAGTTATCTATACAAATTTTGCAAATATGAAACGTTAGGCGATGAATTTGCAATTAGATGGTTTTTTTTGTAATTCTATATTGTATAATACGATTTTGTGATGTCAATAGTATGGATATGCCTGGGAACTTACTATTTTCAGAGATTGTAAAAATATTATATTGAACTTTCAAAATTGTATTTCATCTTTTAGCTTATTGTTGTAATAATAGGTAAGTTGTAAACATAACATTTTACAATAAAAGCGTAAAGAAACGAATAGCAAATAAAAACAGAAAAATTTAGATTTATCCATGTTGCGCTTACATTGACTTTCTTTCTGCAAGTAAATAAAATTAAACTAACTATTCCGAACACTAATAATAAGAGTACTCTTTTAACTGAGAAATATTGTAAAAACACTGCAATTGTGACGTCATAATTAAGTAAACTCTCCTAATTTGTATGACCGTATAAAATTCAAAATGTTATTTGTACATTTATAGTTATATTATCTGTATCAAAAAATGTTACATTTAATGTGCGAATACTAGAAATGTTCGTTTCATTAGAATTACCTACGTAAAAAATAATAGGACATTTTTAGAAATCTAAAAGATTAATACAACATTTTATTGGATTTTCTATACTGACATATTTTTATGAGATATATATTGCGCAAATTGGATAATCTATACTAATATTATAAAGAGGAAAGATTTGTTTGTTTGTTTGTAATGAATAGGCTCCGAAACTACTGGACCGATTTCAAAAATTCTTTCACCTTTGGAAAGCTACATTATCCCCGAGTAACATAGGTTAATAAAAAGTAGTTTTATCCCGAAAAAATCGACAGATCCCACGGGATGCGCAATAAAGGCTTCGCTTCAAAAACTACTGCACAGATTTTTATGCGGTTTTCATCAATAGATAGAGTGGTTCTTGAGCAAGGTATTACGGTATTTTTTATCTCGGAAAAACGGATAGTCCCACGGGAAGCGCGATAAAATCTTCGCGCCATAAACCGACTTCCGCGTATATGTAGCCGTGGGCAAAAGCTATGACCTTTAACCCTCTATAGGACCAATCCCGAAATCCACGCGGGCGAAGCCGCGGGCAGACGCGGCTAGTTATAGTATAAAACGACCATATTTAGTTGTAGTCTTGTATCTTAATAGAAGTAAGAAGTTTCCTACGCGCCAGAACCTAAGCATAACCAGCGCGCGTGCAACCACAGTGCCACATATGCAGCCGCTTGTAAATATTTCGGTGCCGCGTACCTATATAGGTAGACGCTCCAGCCATGGAGCCAAGTGTACCATTCCATGAAAAGTTATTCTCGGTATTCCGATGCGGGTACATATCGGAATAACTAATACCGGGGTTTGGATGCATGGACATAATTAAGACTCCCGAAATAGGAGCGGCGAATTCCCACAGCCAAACGAATATAGACGTGGTCGCTCACATCATAAGAGCGCACTGAAATAGCCGTGTTCAATTTACTTTGTAGAGTTTCCATGGAGTTGACCGTTTGCACTTGCACGTAATCGAATAGCTATAGGCTTATTTATTCAATTCGAATGTCGATTCATGTATTCGATTATACACTGAGAAAAATCTAAGGCTAAAAGTGCTGGAACAACGGCAGATTGTATTGGTATGAAGGCGAAAAACCGACCAATCGTAATGCGATCAAAAACGTCTTCCTACCAGCAAACTTTAATAAACTTAAGTGAAGGCGAATCGAACATGCATGCATACCACGCATATGTCTCTACTACCACGTTTCTAACCTTAATATTAGACTAATTACCCTTACGAAATAACGATAAATGTAGTAAGTCAGGTAAATATACAAGTACTGACGATACAATATGACATCTGTAAGGCGATTTAAACGGTAAGTACAAGTTACAAGTAACGTATCTAAGGCATTTTATGCTTTCTTTTAAGGTTATAATGTCCGTTCACTAGGCATCTCCTGCCTTACTGTTGAAACTTTTTTTACGTACTTACTATATTAAAATTCTGCCGAGGAAGATGCTTTTTACCTTCTCTTAAGGGGACACTACAGTCCTGCCTTGTCGTGAGGCATTTTATGTCTTTATTTCTGTTGTATTAACTACCCGTAACGTATTTTCTCTCTGATTGTAAGGCGTTTTCTATCGTATTTATGATAAAAATTACTGTTTCCTAAGATCAATTCCAATTTCTAGTAAAACTTTATTAACCTGCTTAATTTATTTTAAAACATTTCATATGGTTATTTTAAACGTGCCTTCATGTATATTAAACATTACCACACAGCTCTTTAAATAGTATGGTAAAGTATGATAGGCCTTGTTTACGTTTCAAAATATCCTACGAAGACCAAAGAATAAGCCTGCTGACGATTGGTAACCCAGTTTATTAAAGGTCTGAATAACTTGCTTTACTATCAACTATTGATCGATTAAAATGACAAATATCACTTAGACTTGAATAAAATGCTAAATGTATTAAAATGGATTTAAAGTGAGCAGAATTATTAAATCGATTCGATTGCGATTACCGATTAAGTTATAAAATCACCCCCCTGGTTCTAAAGTTACCTTAATATGAACCCTGATAGTAAAGCAATTTAATCAAACCTTTAGCGAAATGCGTCTTCAGAGAAGAATATTGCTCATCTAAAGGATATTTTCCAGTCTTCGTAAATTTCTGTAACAAATGCAAATTGTTAGAAATCTAAGTTAGAATAAAAAGTAATATTTATTTGAATAGGTAAGTATTGCAATAAATCAAATTTTGTTCGAAATAACTTTATTAAACTCAAAACAGATTCTGTAATGTTACAGAAAAATCAACAACATAAAACTCTTCTTGATTAACGATAAATATAGACGAACATAAATTATATGTAGTTTTATTCATTATGTATTCGTATTATTACTAATGATGATAATTTACACATAGTGACAACAATCACTGATCTAACAGTGCAGATTGTATTAAAGATTACATGTTATATATAATTGTTAAAGTTCCAACTGACTTTACCTTAATAACTATTAGTCTTATATAGTTAAAATTACATCGAAAAATAGTGTAGGATATTAAAATAAAATATGTATTAATTGAATTTATAAATATAGAATTAAATCAAGTTTTGTTCCAAAAAATTAGAAACTATTAAATTCAAACAGAGACAAATCAACAAATAACATAAAAATCTTTAATTAACACTAAATATAAACCAACAATTATTATAATATGTAGTTTTTTTTCATTATTCTTTTGGGCAAGTATAAACGAATGAAAAAATTAAAAGATTATTAAATTACATTTGTAAATTAATCAAGTTGCCATCGTTACGTAACAAACAAACTGCTATCCATTGTCACTGTAAATGTGTTTCATTTTTAAACATTTCACCAAATACCCTTGCCCATGTCTGAAATTGTGCCCAAGTTAATTGTACATTCGGATCTTCGTTGAGCACAGAATCTAATATCAAATGAGCCAACTCTTTTCGTAGACTGTAATCGAGGATGCCTTTTGAGGCATTATCACTTCTAAGCAACGCTCGTCCCCTGTGACTGCTTTCCAAAATAGATTTTATCTGAAATTAAAATGGGAACATTTTAACTAATTACTTCTTTTACTTACTTTCTATCTGATACTGCATAAGCCAAAATTAAACTATTATAAAAAACAAAAATTAAAGCACCTTTTCATTTTTATTTCAATCACTATATCTGATATTGGTATATAGTACCAATTAAAAATTTATATATTTATAGTATAGCAAAAATACTAAATTGCACACCATATGAACCTATTCCCTTCATCCATAACAAATGTGATAATCTGTCTTCCTACTTTTCTTAACTTTCTCTCCACCATGAATGCTCATTGAAGTTAGAATTAAGAAACTCTAGCTTTGTTTATAATGTTACCTTTATTAATTAAGTAGGTACTTATCGCAAATTATAGAAATCTGTTCCGGTCTGGATGTTTGTGCAAATGATATTCTATGTTTGTAAATGCAACCATGATGACACAGGATCAAAATCCTAGTGAGGCGGCTTTAAAAAAAAATTACCTTATCTCAGTCTGGCTGGGATTCTGCAGCTTGTAAAGTAACTACTTCAGGTTGTTGTAAGTCATCATCAAATGTAAAATTGAGCAGTGACGAAGATAATGGAGGAAGAGAAGTCTGGAAAAAAAACACATTTGAGATTAAAATTATTGAAGTTTCATACTGCAAGATGAGTTTTATAACATTTTAGATGAGTTTTATATTATTTTATTAACCTTTCAACGGCTTTCACAAATGTTTCATTGTATGGAAGGATGTAGGTGTTTGTGAATATCATCAGTAGACAGGTCTCCTTTGAAGCTGGATCAAATATGTTCTTGCAGAGCTTGCGGGCTTATAGCCGTAGCTACTTTGAAATCCCTATGCCCCACCTTAATAATATACCAGAAACTATGATGAAGTATTATAAATAGTTAAGTAAATTATTTGTTTATAGATTGAGATAATTTTTTAATTCCCCTCTACCTCGAATTCGACTCTAGTTACAGCCCTATGCCGGTTATAGTTAGCCACTTATTTGAGCATTTATTTTATTTTTAAAATCGAGTAACTGAATCAATGACTTATGGATAAGCGAAGCATGCTTGTTAATGGACCAACAAGTTAATTAAATATTGATAAATACTTACTTTTGAAGGTTTCAATCAGATGAACTAAATCCCATTTTTATGAAGATCTATAGTATATTGATCAGCCACTCTACTCACTCCTCACACTACTCTAACTCACATTACACACTATTCAACTAATTAACTCGTGACACAGCCGTCTTTTTAAAAATGACTGAAATGACAAAAAATCAGTGTTGCCAGAAGTAGAATACAATACCCACCACGATGAAGCGTTTTTACCTATCACTTATGGAGAGGACTACACGGATAAATCGGATAATGTGTAGCAGACTAATATTTTACGACTCGGCTTTTTGCCGAATACTTTTGTTTATTTTTTTTTTGAGCGGTGTACAAGTTGTATGCCTATTCGAGCCGTGAAAGTACAAGTTGATGTAGAAAAATAAAAGATGAAACAGACAAAACATTTATACTTACCTTTAATAAGCAAGAAATGTCGGAATTACTTTAAAAAACATCGGTATGTAAAAATCTAGGCTTGTTGTGATTTTTACTGAACTTATCCGAAACGACTTAAACGATTTTCATTAAATTTTCGGTGGATTAGGAATTTTTTATACCACTACGTGACAGATAATGCGAGCGAAGCCGCCGGCAATAACTAGTAATTACATGATGTTCAGTGATCACATTTCTTAAGGAGTTGAAATAATTGACAGAGGTATAGGTGATCGGCATTCTTTTGTCAGAACGGAAGAATTTCAGAATTATAAACATAACTAGCTTTCCGCCTGCGGCTCCGCCCGCGTGGAATTCGAATTTTCGGGGGGAATATCAACTTTTTCTTGGATAAAAAGTACCCTATTATTTAATCCGGACTTCTAACTTTACGTCTGCAAAATTTCAAAGCAATCGGTTCAATAGTTACGGCGTGAAAGCGGAACAAACAAACTCACTTTCCGATTTATATTATTAGTAAGGATAATATTTGTGGCTAACTATTTTATGATCTGTATAATAATATTTAAAGTGGAACGATTTGACTGTTTTTTTTTGTGTTGAATAACCTCCGAAACTACTCAACTGATTTCTGTGATGAGCACAAGTAATTGTGACTTCTTTAATTATATTTCTATGATAAATATTTATCGATGATAATATATCCGTAACCCAAGATTCCATAACACAAGCCTAACAGAGCATATTTTGGGCTATTACACTTACTGGAATTAGCCTAGCCCAAAGTAGTACAATTCAATTTAAAAAATGTGTTTGTTATTTTTCTATACTTAACCGAACGTGTTTTTATTTATCCGGTTTGTTTTTGCCCGCAAATAACTACCCAGCCAATTTCGATAAAGTTTAGCATACAGGTAACCAAAATGCCAGGGCGACATACCTTGAGATTGACTGGGAAGACATTGAACTCCTTTTAAAATAAGAAGTACCTACTCTTAATGATTCATAGTACTTACCCCAAATTTGAAGCAATTCAGTGGACCTAATAATTTATTGATTCATTAATTTTGGTTGCTTATGTGCTTTTGTATGGAACAGCACATAAGCAACCAATACAGGGCGTTAGTCTAGTCATAAATTTTCCCCTTAATTGTGCAATAAGACGATTACGTTGGCAACACTCGATTCTATGATTTCTATCGTTGTAGTATTGTCAATATCACGGGGCTTACCTTAGAAAACGCGGTCGGTAAAATGATTTGCAACCTATCATGGATGAATTTTAATCGTTTTATGACACAAAACGCCTTACAAACCGTAGTTTTGTTATTAAAAACGAAATTAGTGCTAACTCATTAAAAAAGCGACGACCAGAATATAGTTTTTCACAATTTCGCGACTTGTCGTGTTATTATAGCGATTTTCTTAGAAAAAAATAATTGATTAACGTTTTTAGTACCTATCTACCGACGACAAAATTTATTGTATGTAATATTGATGTGAAGACATTTCATTTTATTTTCTTCTCCATCTTAGTAGGTACCACCTACGTCTTGTAAATGGCGTTTTGACAGTAAATATTAAAAAAAAACCAATTTCATATTTATCATAGGAATTTAATTTTAATAGGGACGTTCAACAGCACATCAGGTACAATCTGTCAATTTATCTCAGTCGATTTGAAGCTTTATCTACCCACTTATAGGGTTGAAAATCAATCGACGAAATTTAACAGTTTTGGGTGCACTGACGTGCTGTTGACTGTATCTACCTTGTTAAAAAGATGAGAAGCTTATTGAATTTCTCGAACGTAATACCTAAGTAGGTATTTGTGGTAAAATGATTTCAATCAATGATATTCCATCAAATAGGTAATTTTCAGATTTCATGGGTACACAGAGTAGAGTAACAAAATTATCGCGTCGCAAATTATCGTTTGATAACTTAAAAACCATTTGCCATTTTTCGTCAGCTAGTAGGTAGTAGGTAGGTATTATTTGGCAGAAATGTGTCTTGCGGTACCTATTATGACATTTGTCATTACCGTGTAAACAACTCTGTGAAGTTAATATTTGCCGCATTGAAGAAGCATTTTAAAACTTACGTTTACGTTTTATTTAGTTTAATTATTAAACGCATTTAGTGTTACTAAATCATAAATAACCTTTTCGAAAGACGAAAAGCGCCGTTGTTTATGGTTATATTCACCGGTTGCTCACCACCGTAAGAATAAGGCGTTTTTAATAGTTGCTACTAATTTCTTGACTGGAAAAAGGCTAATTACAAAAGTGCCTTATGGTATGTGTTATTTCAACGGTTTCGTTTACTGGAAATGACAATACTATTTCAACTATTTCGCTTAACTACGCGAAAATAAACGTAAGCGTAACAAATTCACAAAAAGAAATTACAATTTAACCGTGTAAGGCGTGTTTCGTCTTAGGCACAAAATCCATTTTTCTCAGTGTAGTACATTACGATATTAGTGCGTTATGATGGTTATAACATGCGAGACGAAATTTCAGCCCGAGCCGAAGGCGCACGTATATATAAAAAAAAAACATTTAAATAAACTCAATCTGTGAATGCACACTGTTGCTTTCCCGCCATTTTACTACTGACTGGCGCCGGCGATTAGTTCGAAATTTGAATAGCTACAGCGCACGAAATGGCAAATAATACTGTTATGGAATTTGTATGGACTATAACTTAACTATTTGCTTTGGTAACACACGTGTTTTTTATGACCCACTTTGCATATTTAAAACCGGTGGAATTACATCAGCTTTGCGAGCAAAGGTGTAAAAAATTAATTAACAAAATTATCGTGCAAACATTTGACAAAAATACTTGATTTTTTTAATTTTACAAGAAACGATAAAATTAGAGCTTAGCTTGGCCTTCGCTAAGCGTAGTTAGTGCTACAAAGAGAGGAATTAGAAGAAGAAAAAATTCGACCACCTGCGTATTGTAGTACACTGGTTTCGAGATGTCGGCATCTCTGACCTCCCGGGCTCGAGGCCCGATGGGGACAGATGTTTGTGTAATGAATACAACCATACCTTAGTCATTAATATATGTTTCTATAAAAAAATATTTAGTATATATTTAATACTAGCTTTTGCCCGCGACTTCGTTCGCGTGGACTTCAAGTTCGTCCCGTCTAGTCTAGTAATAAGTAAGTTGTTTTAATCTATCTTGTAGGATTCAGTCAGCGTTTGCAATGTAAGCGCAAAAAATGTGTTTTTTTACGACCTCACATTAGAAACCTCAAAAATTGTAGCCTATCTGTTATTCTGATGTATAAGCTATATTGTGGTAAAGTTTCATTCAAATCCATTCAGTAGTTTTTACGTGAAAGAGTAACAAACATCCATACATTCATACTTACAAACTTTCGCCTTTATAATAGTAGTAGGATAGTATATCTATCCGTTATTGAAGCTTACTTTCGGCTAGGCTAATTGGTGTATAGAAATAAATATAGAATATATTGAGCCTTGGAACTGTTGAGCGAGAGCACGTCTTTTGGAAAAATGATCGCCAAATCAACGTCCACCATGACATGTACCCACTAGCCTCAGTTCTCAAGAGATTCTCGTCGTGCTCTACTCAGGGTCGGCTGATCACCACAATATCGGGCTCATTGTAAACAACAGTGCTGTTCCTGGTGATATTGCAGTGACTCTTGGTTTGGAAGATTACGCAGATGGCGTTTATCTCCGTGTCAACAGTCTCAGTATAATAAGCAGCGAAGCTCAAGTTACTGCTTGTATACTGGTGTAATTGCAGTTATATCTCTTTAGTCAGTTTACTGCTTCCACTGGAGGAGAGGTGGAAATGGAGGGGTGACTAATTTATCCTCAATAAAGCTAACACATTGGCTAGATCAGAGGTTCCTAAACTTTTTTGTGTCATAGATCCTTCGCCATGGTTTTCGCTTTTGAGTGTAGACCCCCCACTTACCTGATATTGAAAATTTTTACATCATAGATACTTTTATAAATAATTTTATGTCTTTATATTAGAAGATATATATATATTAGAAGATAGTATTATGTAGGTAAATAGGTACTATCAGTGTATATTGAGATCCATTATTGTGAACCCCCGTTTTTACTTCATAGACCCCAAAATTTTTATTTCGCTGACGTAGCCCCTTTACAAATAGTCATATACCACTAGGGGTCGATATAGACCATTTTGGCAATTACTGGGCTAGATAAATATTAATTTATTAAGAACTAGCGACCCGCCCCGGCTTCGCACGGGTGCAGTGAAAAAATGGTTATGGTGGGTTATCCCTAAGAGATAGACATATACCATCGCGGACTTTTTTGTGGATTTTTGTAAGTTGTACAATACTGTAGTACATTATTTTGGTCTATCTCGTAGGGTTCAGCCAGCGTTTGCAATATAAGCGCAAAAAAACGTGCTTATTTACGACATCACATTAGAAACCTTTAAATTTATCAGTGTTTCTCTACTATATTATGCATTTATTATACATACAAACCTTCCTCAAGAATCACTCTATCTATTAAAAAAAACCGCGTCAAAATCCGTTGCGTAGTTTTAAAGATCTAAGCATACATACGGACATACAGCGAAAGCGACTTTGTTTTATACTATGTATTGATAAATTATTCGCATATACTATGGTCATTTTGTAACACTAAAGCTTTAAGAAATTGTTTACACATATCTACTGTCATTACCAACCCCCAATTACGTAACTCGGTTGCTATTAAATTTGATTGAAACTGACAGAGATGACAGGTTTATTAAGGTAATATTCTATTCTTCATGAAGCAGTAATCTAATTGCACTATCTATCAGTATGAATCAAATTGTGTTAGCAATAGAGTTATAATCCTTCCGGAGCACAAGAAGTCTCACCTTTAAAAGCTGCTTAACGAATTTCATTCTCATGTTCCATTTTGTATTATTTACATATGTTTCATACTCGATGGTGGGTTACACAATTACGACCCTATTGGTTATTTCCATGCTATATATTTGTTGTCGAACGCGAATTGAGTGTTGGAGTGATACAGTATACAAGAAATATGACTGTTACTGACAGCTGCTGTCAGTTCTTTACGTTCATGAAAAAATTTCATTTTTGGAACATTCTATAGTCGGTTCTCGAAAATTAACTTTAATTATACTAAGCATAAGAAACTGACACGCCCTGTCAAAAATGCATTCTCTCGGCGTTCGAACTGTAATATTAAATTTCAACGGTGCTTTTATGAGTCTTTCAATGAACTAAACGCATTTACACATACAAACTCCATATGTAATAATGTAATGTATAGTAACAATGAAAACTTAATGTTAGTAATTATGAACAAAAAACCTTAATGTATGGTATGTAAGGTGTACGATTGCACCCAGTGTCGCAATATAGGGTTTTCCCGAGTATCAGCAACCGCTCTCAGAATGCTGTTCGACTTACGCAAAATGCCGTAAAAATTATCGACACCTGCTTCAGCAAACATAGCTGATGCACTGCAAAACCTCGGAAGTCCGAAACTGGTGTTATATTAGACCAGCAGCGCTTTAAAAATTATAGTTCGACCGCTGAAATATACGTTTCGCCGTCAGTTTCTGCGTACGTGATTCTCGAAAATGAACTTTATTTATACTTGGCATAAGAAACTGACTCGCCCTGTCAAAAATGCATTCTCTCGGCGGTCAAAGTCTGTTACACGATTTAATAATTTTAATATCGTGGCGGGATCAATACGAAACGTTATAAAATTACTTACTATAAAACTACTGTGGGAGAGCCATGCTTCAGCACGAATTGGGCCGGCTCGACCGGAGTGATACCACGGCCTCACAGAAAACCGGCGTAAAATAGTGCTTGCGCTTTCGCCGATTGAGTGAGGGTACCGGAGGCACAACCTCCCCTTCCCCCCTTCCCCCCTTATTCTCTTTTAAAAGGCCGGCAACGCATCTGTGACTCCTCTGGTGTTGCCATCAGGTGATCCGTTTGCTCGTTTGCTGCCCTATATTGTAAAAAAAATGTAATGTATAGTAGTAGATTACTGCCGCAGTATGTGCCGAGACAGACAGTCGAGGCCTTCACAGCGTAGACAGTGAGGGTTGCAGTGTTAACCAAGGTTGAAAGACTTTTACAGACAAAGATGATTTTAAACACACACCTCGACTGTTATGATTTTAATACATTTCTGCGGGTCTAGATCGACCGGTACGTTGTTATATAATGATTTCATTCATCTTTTCAAATTTCACACAAACTAGAATCCTCTGTGTTACGCCATAAACGGTGAAAACCAATAGTAGTGCCCGCTGCGCTCAAACCTAATTTGATTGGCTACTCAAACTGCGAAGTCGCCTCGCTTTCTCCGCATAAAACCCATACCACTGGTTCTATTCACTTCAAATTACCTGAATATGGTATTAATTAATTTGTTTATAGAATTTCCTTAACCACTCTCGATCAGATATAACAGATAGGCTCATAGCGATGGGCTTCCCCGCCGAGAAGCTGGAGGGCGTATACAGGAACCACATCGACGAGGTGTACAGGTTCCTGGAGCAGATGCACAAGGACCACTACAAGATATACAACCTCTGCTCGGAGAGGTCCTACGACTCGAGCAGGTTCCATGAGAGGGTGAGTTGTTATGATTACTTTTTTATTTTCAATTTTAAACTCTGTTGGTTTGGAATTGTGGTGATAATTGTAGTAAAATTCAAAAGCTAGACGTGATGTATACTTTGAGATTGTACATATTGATTTTTTCCTACTTCCTTATTAACGTTGTTGACGTAAAGGTGACGTACTCTAAAATAAATTGAAGAGATGTCTTAAGGTACTTTGGAATTTGGTCGACAATGCTCTCATTATATTAGTTTCATTTATCATTTTGTTATTACGGCGTTGATCGCTGATTGCTGACTATGCTAACAATATAGGGCCATTGTTGTCCCACGTCTTGGCGTAGGGATTTTACGGCGCTCATCTTCCCTCGAGGAGCGAGGCATAAAAATTCCTTAAGAACATCAGTTATTATTATTCAATTTTGCTGACATCATTATTATATGTTACGCACACTTTAATTATTCCAACAAAAATGTCAATCCTCTCTAAGTTTATGTAATACAGATTCTTTGTGCTTTAATAATATAGGCAGAAATCGAAATGGAATACTGTTTTCGGTAGCGTCGATAGGGCTATAGTCCCAATAATAACCTTCGAATCTGGAGGGCAGGCGTCGATCCTACCATGTACCAATGTGGTTTTCGTTTATCGAATTTCATTTATTACACTGGCTCACGTGGCAATCGTCGTCTTGACACATACATTATTTCGACGGAAATTCCAATGTAGAAAAGATAACTAAATTTAAAAGAGCTAGCACTGGTAACACTAAGTATGGCGGGATTAAACTTTAATAAAAAAGACTGCATTCGTTCAGTTATTGAGCGGAATGAAAAATGATTTAATTACTATAACTACTGTTATAGAACAGGGGCTGGTCTTGAAGGCTAAAAATGTATGATTGTATATATTTTTAATGCCATATTAAACCAACAAATTATATAAATGTTAAGGGTGGAACAACCCTTATTAGGGGTATGAAAACTAGACAGTAACTGATTCCCAGACCTACTATATATGCATGGAGTATGATAATTAACATTGTGTCAAGACAAATTTATATATAAGATTTATCAGACTCCTACGATGAAGGACCTGGAGACGAATTTTTGAAACAATAGAAAACCAATTCGCATTCGAAATCGTGAGATTCGTATACGAATTATCGAATTCACTATTTCTGTACTTTCATTTCCTGCGTTGTGCAACGAGTGCTTCAACCCACTCGTTTTTGATTTCTACTAGTAGAATATCCAACGCTGAAGTGACGTTGACAGTGATAAATTTACTCTGGTTAATGTAAAGCTTGTAAATAGATACATAATAATAAGTATATATTGTTTTGTGATTTTTAATTTTTCTGCGTGAAACGGAATCTAATTAAGAATTTGTTTTTAATGACAACACTGAATTCGAGTGATTCAAAAATCTATAAAATTGTAAGCAGTAGAAAATATTTTCGCGCACGATTTGTATCCGTATTCGAATTCCAAATTCACGTCTAATGATTCAAAAATCGTCTCCTGCATAGATCGGCGATAAAATTGAAAAGGTGTGTCTAGACTCTAGACAGGTTTGGTTGACTCTAGAGTCTGATTGACTAAGGTAGTGATTGACTAAGGCCTAATTGCTCTAACATCATAATTGGGGAAAAACTCGTGCCCTTCTGTGCCCTGACGATTAGTTTATTGATCGTTGGAAAGATAGCGCCTAGAACAGTCTGCGATAAGGAACATTTATATAATATAATCTACTATCTTGTGCCAGGCACGCAGCGGAAGCTGCAATGTTTCGCGAAGTATAAAATTCTCTCGGAACTCGGCATAGTTACCGGTTGCCAAGGGAGAATTTTTAAAGCTTAGCGAAGTAGCAAATAGTTTTACAACTCCATCGCGTATAATTTGCTTTAAAGAAATTTTCTCAAAGCCTCCTCTCAGTGTGCGCTGAATATTTTAGTGAAGTTTCCAGTTGAAACTTTTTTTGTAATTTTATTAATTTTTCCTCGAAAAAATATTGTAGTTCAAAGTTTCTCGTAGAACGTGGTCGGGGCTTTTGCAAAGTAATTGCCAGTACTTGGCCACGAGAAGTAGTCATTCATTAATAACATGGAATGGAAGTGAACTTTTTGGTACTGAACGTTTGTACTACACTCAGCGCTGAGGGATTTGATATATTATAAGAAAGACATCTTCCATGTGCCAGGCACAGGTGGTAAACTTTTTTTTAACTACATACATCTTTGAATTTCTTCGCAGGTATATGCAGGTTGCCTCACGTTTTTTTCTTTAACCGTAGAAGCGTCAGAAAAGTGTATAATATATCAAATTCGAAAAACGAAAAACAATGGTACGTGGCAGTATCGACCTATAGCTTTCCAAACCTTCAGTTTCGTAGACCCCGTAGTAGGTTCGTAGCTCGTTCGTTCGTTCGTAGTTCCTAGCCTCTGTTCCGTCATTTACATAACAAATAATTCAAATTACATTCAATTCAATATAGTTCTAATATGTGTCGTATTATTTCGTAACATGATCAATTTTAAATTAGCTTCTTAATGTTTGTTAATCGTAGTTATGAATCAAATTCACGATTCAACCCAACTGAATCGCTGTGAAAATTACTGCAAAGTATCCCCGTCTTACTCATTTTTGACGCAAAATAATGGTAAAATTGTAGCATTGCCGTGTTCTGGTATGAAGGGTAAGGATAGGCGATGAAATTATTGGATACTTCAACTTTACATTTTATGTTGTCATCACATGTTGGCAACATACACTGTAGTTTCAGTGGGGATTGCAAATTGCTGCAAATCTCACAGGTACCACATGTACTATAGGAGATTATAACTACTTTCCATCAGAATGGTAGTCTGCTTGTTTGTTATCATATCACATAAAATAGATCGTACTCAATTTAGATCCAAAAGTATATCACAATAAAAGATTATGGTAATGCGGGCTGTTTGGTTTATAGGACATTCTAGAACTCGCATTAACAAATGCGTCTCTGTGGTTGAGATCAATATTAATTTCTCGATTTAAATTTGAATAAATATCATTACGTAGTTTAAATTTGTGTATGTGTATTCCCGGGTCTCAAACCACCCCTATACCAAAATACATCAAAAATGCACTCAACTCAAAAACTGTTAAAATCTTACTTCCTCATTATCCTTCTCTGGCTCTCACTACCTCTATACTAAATTGGGTGAAAACCAGTTCAACTTTTTGACGTGAATACGAAATGGTACTTTCGCATTTTAAATATGAGGTAGACCATATCAGACTGGTGGCGCTGTGGTCTCGGCACTGGTTTGCACGCCGCATAGAATCGGGAGGCCCGCGATCTAATCCCCACCGTCTACCAATGTGTTTTTCGTTCCGAACTTCATATGTACATTTATCCGACGCTCATGCGGTGAAGGAAAACATCGTGAGGAAACCTGCGTACATCTGCGAAGCGATTCAAAGGTGTACGTAGTCAACCAACCCGCACTGGGCCAGCGTGGATGACTAAGGCCTAATCGCCCTAACGTAGTTAGGGTAGGCTCGAGCCCCTTGGTGGGGGCGTATATGAGCTGTGATGATATCAGACCAGAGAGAGGGAGTTTTTTAATGATTTCATTTTTGAGATTATCAATTTTTGATTAGACCAGAGAAATCTTTAGGTTATCAATCAAAAGTAATGTTTTCATACACTCGTACGCTAAAAAGTAAAAGAGAATATTGTCTGAATTGTGATATATTCGAGTCGATTCACTTGGCGTGGGCAAATTGTAGATGATATACAATAATCATAACACATCAACTAACACCGATTTACAAGCAATTTGCGATTTAGCCGCAGCAGTGACGAACGCTTGGGCATTATTTATAGTCGACAAATAATCTCTGATTTGTGCATTAGTGATTCGTTAATCAGAGCTTCACCAATTAACTACTGCACCACGAGTAATTAGTAAGTCAGTGACAGCGGTAACCTAGGTGTAAGTTTGAGAGTCCCTTAGGATGCATTAGCAACAACCTGACTCCTATCTCTACCCTTCTTCTCTTGTTACTCTGTGAGTTTTGTGAATTTTACGAGCCTTTCGTTAGTAATGTGTTTTTGTACTCTTACGATTGCAGGGTTATTAGAAGTTTATCATGATGATGCATGTAATGATTTGCTTTTAGTAGCACTTTCCAGTTCGTAACTAGTTTTTCCAACTGCCTCACCACATGTGTGGTACCCTAACCTTCTAATGCACCAAGCTACACGGGATACAGGGCCCATATTCTTGAAACCACTCATACGATATATCGTCGCTTCGCTACACGTTTCGCTCTAACTTCACTGTGTTTATGTAAGTTGGAGCAGGACGCGCCGCGAAATCGGAATGTATTGAATTTGTGTGCTCAGAGAACAGGACCAGAATTCCTTGTTTCGTCGTTATCATCTGAAGGAATGATTTTACACTTTGAGTTTGAATTGACTATAATGGAGAATGTACCGATCACTTTTCCATATCCAATATATTGTTATATTAAAAGCTCAAATTCAACATTTTGATCCGGAGGGACTTCACACATCTGGTGGGTCTATAAAGACTTGAGACACATCGTCTTCCATCTAAGCTGCAGGGTCCTTATGACCAAGTTTGAGGCTGAATTTAGTCGGTAGGTCATCACTACAACACAATCACAGTGGCACTTGTTTGCACTGGTATCCATGAGGATTCTCAGCGTCTCTCCAGAGGGACGAAAAAATGTTCGCCATGTACTGTTGCAACTAATCAGTGACTACTTGTCGACTATAAATGCCAGCTTAGGAATGTTTCAATTATTATTATTGTTTCTTACGCAGGACTAATATAATTTATATAAATACGCACGCTTATTCGTACTGTCGACAATGCCTGCAATCATTACACTAGCTTACTAAAATCGCTACAATTATTACAGTCGTAAAAACGAGCTGAAGGTCGTTTGTAAAGGTTGGCGTGATGTCGCCTATACGTTCGTTTCAAGGAAAACTGTCAATGTTCCTTGTACGTTATGGGAGTAGGTGAGATAATGGGATTGTAGAGAATTTGCTCATGCAGAGTTTTTGCTTAACTCTGACTAAAAATACTAATACAGTTTAGTAAAGTTACTTATTTTACTGTATTTTTTTTTGCATTGTTTTGACTTCGGTACTTTTGACATGTAGTAAATATTTACTACATGGCAAAAGCACAATGCAACACAAATTAAACACTTTATATAAAGTGCTTAATTTGTGTTGCATTTGTCATAGAATTACTACAAAGTTCAATGAAAATCTCTATATAGAATCTTATGATAAACCTTGAACCTTCATATTAAGTAAATGAAAATAAATGTAGATTTCATCAGTACACCTTATTCAATATATAATTGTAAAAGGTTTTTATTTCTGTTAAGGTCTTGACAGACTGTTAACGTTACGATGATGTAACGTCATTGTCGGCCGTTTTGAGCCAATTTATCATCAATACTCTTCCACCACCTTTCCATAAAACTTGATCTTACAAAGATAATTTCAATAGATTTTGGTTCAATCAAGTGTGTAAAGCTGGCAAATGACGTCCGGCAAATGTAAATCGCTAGGCAACTGGTTAATGGTTTTTTAAATATTTGATAAACCATGTATTATTAGCGTTCAGCGTTGGTACTTGTGTCCGCATCGGTCGCTGTATCTTATCCGTATCGCGGCTAGGAAGTATACAAATGCTTATTTAATGTGGCTCGGACATTTGTGGCGAGCGTGCAGTGTTGCCTTTGATTTATTCATCGGTTTTAACTGTTGGTTATGTATGTGTAGCCGAACGGCGTATGTGTACGATTTGCTGTTAGTTAATCACTGATTAGCGCCGATTTATAAATTAGCGGATTTTGTTTTACTGGAGAGATAGTCTATACCGGGGTCGTTTATTTGGTACCTCCGTCTTATCTATTTTATTTATTCACCTGCTTTAACTGTTCGGTAGGTATGTGTAGCCGAACGGCGTATGTGTACGATTTGCTGTTAGTTAATCACTGATTAGCGCCGATTTATAATCTAGCGGATTTTGTTTTACCAGAGGGATACTCTATACCAGGGTTGTTTCATTTGGTACCTCCTTCTTATCTATTCAATTTCTTCATCTGCTTTAACTGTTCGTTAGGTATGTGTAACCGAACGGCATATGTGTACGAGTTAATATTTTAATTACACCGATATCCTTTTAAGTAATAAAGAAACATGGAAAAGCTAAAGGTCTTTGATCTGATTCTGATTTTGTACCCTTAATGAATACGTTAAATGCGTTAAGTGATCCGTTGCGGGCAGTTACAGCACTGGCAGGAGCGGTATTTTTGCCTATCTATGCGTTGGTTGCAAGGGATTCCATTTAACCTATTGTTGTCAAGATATGGGTTGTCTGATAGTGGACGACCATTTCGCTTGCTATGCATCTGGTATCAATACAAAAGAAATTTTATGTCTTTTGACGCATAGTTGAATTAAACACGACGGTTAACCACGTTTGATTTCGTTCGTGCGCTTTCATTTGCAATGGCAAGGAGGACTTTGTCATGTTTGAGATCTCATGTTATCCAGTACTCAGGGTATCCAGCTTCTTAATTTCGGTCCGCTTTTATCGCAGAATAGGCCTTCTGTTTTGTTTCATTTGTTTTTGTTTGTATTCTACACGTGATGTCAGCTCTGCGTTCTACAGGATACCAGTGCCGCTTTTTCTGCCAGTTGCTTGCAGTGAGCTAAATGCAGTTTTGACACCGCACGGCGAAATGCAATTATGTTGTACATGTCATTTTCGTTCTGTGTATTGAAATTGTGTGCTGTTAAAATGATTTCCTTTTGCTTCAAGAAATCTATGTTGTTTTCGTGACTTCTGTGTACGTGTATATTTATTTATACAAAATCAACTTCAAGCTTGTACAGTGAACTTTGAATTTGATAAGGCTAGATTTCTATCGCTTCAAGCAGCATTGATTAAGTCTTAGATGACAAGATTGTGTAATGCTTTGTGAATGGCAACAAAAGTTGTAGCAACAAAATTGTTTGTAGATATCACTCAAGTCTGGTCACGTGATTGATTCTAGATTTTTTCATAGATTGTATGCGAACGCAAAGGTCAAAATAAAAAGTAAAACTTTGTATACGATGTTATAATCTGTATTTGCTAAAACAGTTTCAAGGTGTCTGATCTTTGTATGATGAATATGAGTATTTGTGCCTTAGTCATATAGCCTTAGTATATCTTATTTCTTCTTATATACAACAATGAATCGCAAAATGTGTCGGTAAGCGCATAACTCAAAAACGCCTTTATCAATTTGGCCAATTCTTTTTTTAATATATTCATTGAAGTTCAAGAAATTATCGGAATAATTATCGGAAAAACCCTAAAAACAGCCCTGTTTTTCCCATACAAACGTTTTCTAACTTAAAACTACAGTCAATTTGAGCTTTATTGTTACTGCATAACGTTCATATTCCACTGTTGTATAAGCAATGTAGGTGTGTTCCTAACATCAAAGAGTCAATTTGCGCTTTATTAACACTATATAAGGTTGAAATTCAATCATATCTATCAAAACAGTGTGCGTGCTGGCGTTGGAGCACAGAATACGTCGTCGAAGATTTAGTGACACGTTCCAAAATTGAATAGTCACAAAATGTAATAGTTCATTTGGACCTGGAAAATGAGTAGGAAAAAAAAACTGCCACTTTACAAATCTTTTTGATAGGACGGGTCCGCAAGTATTCCTATAAAATAGTATGTAAGTCAAATATATCCATTATCCTAGATGCCATAACAGAAGCTTTTGTGCTTACTATGGGCTAGGTTAATTGGTGTGAGTATACGAAACATTTATTTATATCGCGTTAAGTGTTCGTAGTTGCCTATAGATATATAGATAGGCTTCACAGAGTTGTCTTGATTTATTAGGGGGCGGCGAGAACTGTGATGTTGTTGGCTTATAGGTGAACGACCCTTGCAAATCGGATAGGCACTAAGTGCAGTTATCATGAACAGATAATCAGGCCGTTTAATTCAGATAGAGATTGACGCAAAATGAGCTCGCCGATAACAGGCGCAGGCGGTCCTGTTTGCCATGTAGTTATTGGAAGCTGGAGAGAAGCGATCTGGTGCGCATACCTGTCAATAGTTTCTTACGTCATGTGAACTTTGAATTATCCGAATATGTTTTTTTTTCTTCAGGAGAGGAGGCTGAGAATCCATCATGGATACCAACGCAACAGGCAATCAGGGATGCGTTTATTATGTAGGACTCCTGGGGCTGTCAAGGCGGCTCGACCTCACAGACCTACCGACTAAACTCAGCCTAAGCCTTTGGTCCTAATGATCCTACTGGCTTATATTGAAGGGAGCCGCACCTCAGGAGAGGTACGGTTGGCGCTGCCCCATGGAGAGGGCATAAGCGCTAGAAGAGGCGCGGTTCTCCAAAGTGGGACCGGCCTGCGTTGATTGGGAACCTACTCGTAGCTGAGCAGAAGGCTGCCGAATAGGGGGAGACAAAAGAGGCGACGGCTCAGACGCCGCCGCTTGCAGGTCTAGAAGGTCCTGCGTTAATTGATTGGGACCGAATATGTTCTTTTTTTCAGTGTGCAAATACCTAGCCTATTTTATCTGTAGTCTTTTCGATATCTCGTTTAACTCAAGTAACTTCAATAACTTAATCGATGTGAAACTAATATCGTGGACTTCCATTAGCTCTTAATTAGTCCTAATTTATTATTCATATCTATTGCCCACCGCCAGCGGTAGCGGGGGGTACTACTATATCACGAGACAGTTGACACGTCGACATTGTAATGTCATTCCATTGTTCCGCCAGCGCTAGTGTCGGGCGTTGCTAGACTAGGTGGCATCGCCTTGGGCCGTATCAGTGATTTTTATCAACAGGCCTATCAGCTATTCACCGATAACGCGGTTCACCGGCAAACGAAACGTGCCAGATCATGTTTAATATATGTAGGATAGAACCGTTCTAGTTTTGATGACACTTGGAATTTTTTTATCGCCCAAGCGGGTTAGAGGCAGATGAATATGACTTCATAGGTGATGGTATCCCGCCTGCGATATAGTGTATCCTTTGTCGGACTTGAATTTTGCCTTTGTCTTTGACCGTGTTGGCTATTCCATCTTATCTGATGACGACCACTGCCTCAAGGAAGGGAGCTGCCCTAAGAAGGTGTATATGCGCGGGGCTCAAAAGGTACGCTTCGAATGAGCTTGCAGCGGTTATTGTACTCTAAGCGCTCATAGCTGTTCCGAATGGGATATCGCGATCAAATCGAAAAATGACAGCTGGTTATTCGGATCGCGACAACGCGGAAGTTGGCGCGCTTACGACACTAATGAAGATGTTGATGTACATTATCACGCCATGAATCAAACCAAGCATTTTCGCTCTATCCACCTCATGTGGTCTGACGGAAAGCTTATTCTGTCTTGTGACAGATCACGAAAATAATACAGAAGTAGAACATGATATTATGACATTAACACTTATGTACGTTTGACAGAACTCACAGCGATTACGTTCTGCGGTATGATTGGTCCAAAATGGCGACTTTAATGACATCGCCAACCAACGTCATGGTGATCGAAACGTGTTTTAGAGCGCTGACATCGATAAAATCAAAAATCTGAACGCACCCAGAGTGGACCGGTCGTCTCTGATAGTAGCTACAAACCCGCCTGCAGATCTATTTATTACGAATAAAGTTGTTCAACGCGGGACTAGCGGTAGTAGAGAACGAGGACAGATAATGTGTTGACTCATTCCTTCGACGATTTTTAAAATACATCTTATATCGCCTTGAATGGACTACTACTTTTAGGGACTCGCTTTGACCTCAATCCTACCTTCGTCAACTTCAGACATTTTTATCACACTGTGTTCATCCTCCTTTTAGATTAGGTCTTCCCAACGTGTCTGTCTCTTCCATTCCTCTATCATACGTCTACATCTCCGCATTCGGATCCTTCGAAAGCATACCCATTTTCACGCAATCTATCTTATATACTTGCTTAGTGTGGATGTCCGTGTTTCTGAAATTGTAGGAGCTGCATATGAGCTTTTTGTGATATTTTACGTTATTTGCTTATAGCTTACCTCAGTCTGATGTCCACCACCCCACCCCCCCACGAGACCTTAAAATCCTTATATTTTGAGAGCATTTTCGTAGACCTCCCAATTTGAAGACAAATGCCGAGACCATTGCGCGATCGGCGCTTAGTTGTAACAACGTCTCCCCTATCAGACGACGTTTTCATTGCTACATATTTAGATGCAATAACACTTAGTGTACATATTTTATTGCCCAACAATCAGAGACGCCACAAATACACGCATTACACGACACGTGGAAATGCACAACGTTCGAGGTGTTGAGATTCACATGTTGGGCTAGGTTAGGTTTATATCACCAATACTTGTATGCTCGTACGTGCCGCGACAGCGTGATGTCACCTAGAAAATAAAGTCTCTACTGTCTGAGAAGTCAAAATGTCGTAGTATTGACAGATAAACGATGACTCCTGCAAGTCGGGCTTCTTGTATTATGAAGACTAGCAACTAACATTTCGTTTCGGTGATGACAGACTTGCATCTGCTAACAAACAAATGAATAGTTATTCAGTCGCTATTGACGAAGGTGTTCTAGATAATTTTGCGCGTCGTATGCATTTTGGTGCATTTCGGACCGTCTCGTTGCGATATTTGGACTTCTTGGTTGGATCTTGGATTCTGTTAACGTTGCGTCTGCCGTCTGTCCTGTTTTGTTGAGTCAGCCAGCTGTCGTTGATACGTTTGTTTTTGTAATGTTGTAATTATTAAAAACAACTTAATTTACATAAGAATGAGGTTGGAAATTCATACACGGCTTTTGCCTATTTTTGAGGTTCTTCGCGTATTTTATTATATTATTATTTTTCTTCGTATTTTCATCACATCGACGAAAAATCAAAATATACTATATAAAAGTATGTTATTGTCCATATAATGTTTGTTTTACTTTTATTTGTGTAACTTTTTGTTATAGTACGAGATGTTATTGGCATCATGAAATTTTGTCATTAGAGTCAATAGAACTATTAATGTTCGAATAGTATGTTTTAGTAACTGCTCATTCAGAGTATGTAACCAAAATAATTTTAGTATTGTAACAAACTAACCGCTATTGTTTGTAGTTTAGCACAAAGCTTTGTTAATTAGTTAGCTTGGGCCAAAAATGTGCGTCCTGTGCTGCTTGACTCCTCTCTTACTTGAACCATCCCAGGAGACCTATTTTTGAATTACGAATGCGATTTCGAAATCACCGCTGACCAAGTAGTCAGCGGTGACTTTGAGGTCACGGCTTCCTAAACATCCAATTTTGAACGCAGAGCTGCCAACGTAGATAAAGTACACACATAAATGTAAGAGTTCGGTTCCACGCAGAATGTAGTCGCTGCCGGTTATTGCCGGCTTAACCATTATGGTTATTAAATATATATATAATAACCATGATTCCTATAGGTACTTAACCATTATATACCTTAACTATTGCGGTTATTATATACATATATAATATATGTGCTACATTCATATATATATTGTATATATAGACTGAAAAATCAAACAAAACACAGATAACATTTCCACAAGTATGACTTGATTACGAGTGGGTGAGGGCACTCGTAATGAAATCACACCTGTGACTAAGGTAGTCACATCAGTGATATTCAAAAATAACAATTATTGAAAATCGGTGATTATTAGTCACATCCGTGATTTTTCGTAATTCAAAAATAGATCTCCAGATCTTCCCAGAATGCCAGAAACCTCTTGGGGCTTCCGCATGATTCCGAAAGAGATACTGGAGAGTGGAGCAGTTTTGTCCGTTGATCGACCACGCTTCTGCACTCTATGAGAACATCTTGTGGTGCTCTATCTCTATGCATCCTCTGCATAGAGCGTTACCTTCAAACCTATTGTGAATAGGTGCTTATTCAGGGAACAATGTCCGGTTAAAGCACCTTTGATTTTCCGGATTTTAACCCTGTTTAATTTTATGAGAGAATAGGCATATTTTTTGTTCGCTACCGGGACTGCGTCTTTCGTTTACAAAGCCTTGTTATTTGTAACTAAAGCGCGAGCTAAACAGAGTGACATAAAAGTATTTGTATGAAGCTTATTAAGCCGAATTAAAACTTGGAGCATTACATTGGACAACGCAAGGGGGAGGGGGGTATGGTTCAGAGGTTTTGATACTACCGTTCCGCGGCGGAAATATGCTACAGGAGTTAGTGTTAGGCATTTGTATGTAAATCACGCTGGTCCAGTGTGGGTAGATCGCTAGAGATTCTTCGCAGGTGTATACATATATATTATTTGAGTCTATGTGTTCCTTTATAGGACCACCGGATAAACGTATGTGTATATTACTTTTAAAAACGAAATACTCATAGACAAGATTGTTGAAACTCATATCCATTATTAAAGCCAGTGTCAGGATGACATCTCCACAGACGCTCCTTCATTTGTTACCAGCTTCCCGCACTAGTTTCCCGCAATCAAGCAAATATAGTCATGGAAAACATGTCTCAGACTACCTCCGTCATACCAAATTTCGTCAAAATATATTCCGCTATTTCAACGAATTTTCACACAAGATAGAAATATTTTACTGACGCAAAAATTATCCCATGTTCATTTCCGTTTTTCAAATTACCTTCATACTAAATTTCATCAAAATACATTCTGCTGTTTTTGCTGTGTTTTCCTAGAGGATAAGAATATTTTACCGAGGCAAGAATTTTCCTAACTCCTTTCTTCGTGTCTCAAGATATCTATTTTTATCGGATTTTTCCATGAGAGATTTTACCGTAAGCCATTTACGGTCCTTATAATAAATTTTAATAAAGTGGAAACTTTCGTCTGATAAGTAACTAAGTAGTAGCAGTAACTGCTTTTATTATTTATAAAAAACAGCCATCTTATAAGACGAGTAATGTGATATGGTTAATAATTGTGATTTTGATCGCCGTCATCATATTAAGAACATCGATAAGGTATCCGCGCGATGTTAGCCGCATCGCTTAGATAACGCAATCGGCAGACGCCCGAGTGCGGCGAGGTCGCGATTCGTGACACCAGGAAAGTTTATCTGCCCCCTGGAAGTGGACGGTCGTCGCAATCGCGTTTGATTACGCCTTCCGATCGCCCCGCACACTCACGCCGATTGCTATCTGCGGGTATTTCTTGCTGTATCGTGGCGCTCGAGTTAATTGACGTGGTTTTTTATACTACTGTATTGCACCCTTAAGCTGCAACAGATGTGACTTCAAATTATATGTTTTTAAATAAAAATACCAAACACACACTCATATAAATATATGGCATAATTATATAGCATTATATTTCATAACCGTTTAAGTTTGATCAGAATGCAATGTTTCACGAGAGTATGACTGCAATACGTCTAGCTTTATGAAAACTGTCGCTTTTAGTAGTAATGTAAGGGCTATATCAAGGTTAGCATGTAAATTCTGATGCGGTGTTGTATGTACTAAGTCTAAATGGTACTAAAACTAATAATGAAATAAATATAAACCTGTTATTGAGTCGCAACAAACAAAGTTATCAAACTCTGGTTGGTTTTCCACGACTTTTTCTTTTTAATAAATAATATACTAAGGGGACGTCCATAAATTATGTGAGGTGTTTTTTTTTTATTTTCTGTCCTTAGACCTGTCCTTAACTCTGGTGAGATGTCGTCGTCGATTATCATTTTTTAATTTTATTTATGTAGAACAGTAGTTCAATCCAGGAGCTCAAAAAAGTGCCTTCGCGCATTTTATGTAAAACTTTCTCTACAATTTTGGGTTTTGTTGAAAAGTTAAGCAAAATTTACAAAAAGCGAGGCCGCTGCGAACTATGTCAATAGCTGTTCTGCATTATTCATTAACTCAAAATTGTTAATGTATCTTTGTTTTTGAGATCGAGAACGCCAAGATTGTCCATTTTACGCAAAAATCGCGTTCGAAATGTAATATGGCTCTTAAGATTAAAGGAGATAATTTTTTTAGGCCCACTAGAAAACGGTAACGTTTATTGATATTACTGAACTCTAAAATATCAATTTATATTATGAGTAAAAATGAAACGGGAATGATAAAATCAATTAATTAAACTTAGTAATGACTTTTGATATTTGAGGTAAAGGAACTAACGTTTTTTAAATCAAAATGAAAGATGATTTAATATTATAGAAATAATATATAAATATAATAATAGATAAAGGATATTAGATATTATTTCTTTTTTAATTTATATAAAATTATTGAACTCTCAATAATTATTTTAATACTATTTTAGATTATTTTAACTATTAGTTCGTCAGTATCTTTTTTTTTTTTTTTATTCAACATAGACCTTTACAGGCACTTATTGACGTCAACAAACAAAACAAAAAAAAGCTTAAATAAAAAAAAAAACAAAAACCTTGTCCGTACGTACGAATAAGGAAAAAAAAAGAAAAAAATAAAAAAATTGACTCGACACCTGTTCGGAAATTGGGAGAGCCTTCTCGAGAAGAACAGGCAAGAAACTCTGAAGGTCTGTTTTTTTATCTCCTCTTTTCAATGTTAACAATCACAATAATACAATACAAAAATACAATATAGTACAAGATACAATCACACCTAACACGATTACAGTCGTATGTCTGTTTACATACACATATAAAATAATACAATATTATAAATAATGTTGTTACCAAACATGGCTCTATGAATAGTGTCCCTATTCCCAAACAGTGTGATCATTAAGATAGTCACTTACTTTATAATAACCTTTACTCATGAGTGTCTTTTTGATATGGATTTTAAATTTATATAAAGGCGAATCAATGACACTTTGCGGAAGTTTGTTAAACATAGATATACATTTCCCCAAGAACGAACAGCTAGTTTTATGGAGTCTGAACATTGGAACGGCAAGTTTATTTTTGTTTCTAGTATTCACATTATGTAGATCACTGTTTTTATTGAATTTATTATAGTTTCTATATACAAAAACTAAATTATCATATATCGTCGTGAAACGGAACGCGTCATCATTTTTGACAGCGATAGAATGGTACCTACACTGACATCCAATTGACGTCGGTTTGTTTTCAACCGAATTCTGTGTTAACGTTTCCAACGACTTGATTTGGTTTTCTTTCCCGTATCCCGTATTTAGAATGCAAAAAAATAATACGATTTAGGGGGTTGTTTATACTGTATTTTTTTTACCGTAAATGCATGAGGTCGTGTCGACGCTCCGCGAGCACTGCAGCACTGGTGAAACGACCGAAATACGCTAAGTAACGTATTTCGGGCGTTTGGTAGTGGCCAAAGAAGATTGTATTTTTCAAGAATAAAAAAAGTGTTAAATAGCATTTACGTAAAAAGCAATTTGAATACAAATCAAAATAAAGCTACTAACTACTAAGAATTTTTAGGTTATTCAATCTTCATGTTTTAATTGATTTCTCAATATTCCCGTTAGATAAAACAAGCTAACGTTCCTTATAATTTAGAGTTAATAAGAAATTATTTAACGTATGTCTCATTAATAAACGTTACATTTTGTAGTGGGCCTATTCTCCATACAAGAAAAAATTATCTCCTTTTAAGACAATCTAGTTTAAACGGACCAAAACAATTGTTTTTAATTTAATTAGAAAAAAATATTGCGTGATATTTGGCGCCCTTCTCTCTCTCCAACGTAAGATTAGATGAGATTTGACTCGACCCCCTCCCCCTTAAACATCTCACGTAATTTATGGACGCCCCCTAAAATACATTACAATTGTTAGTCAATTGTCAAACACAAACGTAACAGAGTATTTAGCAATATTTTATGTTACGTTACTGTGCATGCACAATTCATTTGCTTATCATTTTTAAAATGTATGTATAGTAGAAAAAACTAATATGATATAACGGCGCTATGATAAAAAAATATAATTACACGACTTACTTCAATAGATTTATTAGTTCTCATAAAATGTTAGGTCAAAATCAAATCCTTAATAATATTTCTAATTATAATCCAACATTTTCAAAACATAAAACGTATTTCCCGCCACCAGTTACAGGTAAAATTAAATAAAAAAAGGTGAATTTGTTAAAGAAAATAACACGTTTCGATTATCTTACGATATCCGCGAGTCTTAAAATTTCTCGTGATTGCTGACTTGTTATATATTCTCTCATTGCTCAAAAAATGGAAATGTAAGTAAATTTATGATGAAAATGATAACAAAGCAGATTAATTTATTTTATATTTTTCTCACTAGTTACTTGTGCGAGTTTCGAGTTGTTTTTCGAAGATTTGTTTGTTTTGTTGGTTTGTTAATTGTATGTTGTGCCAACATGTGATATAATGTATACGATGGGTAGTCACAGTACCCGGTAATAGCATGCGAATACTGCTATTGCAGTTGCAGCTAAAATAGGTAAGACGCAGGCACCCAAGTAGACGACTACTGTATAGTTCCCTCTAAAGTCTAATCATTAATTCACTGGAGTAAACTGACGTTTACGGTGTTACCACTTTATGATGAACAGAAAATAGTGTTGTGACTAGAATATTGAAATCAAACTCATTCATTCAATTTCATTCCGTCCTCAAATCACATTACTCATTTTATTTACTTTATTAAGAAATCTTAATCCAATTTTGTTTAATCGATGTAATAATATTAGCATGGTACCTTTAGGGCAAATAGGTGATAACTTTGAAATGGCGTAATTACTCGAATTATATATATGAAATGAAACAAAAATATTCAATGGATAGATTTTTATTCGTCATCGTCAGACATAATTTTATCACTATCGTCGTCGCTGTCAGTGACACTTATTAAAAACGGTCCGTAATATTGTCCATCAATGGTCGAGATTAAACATTTTATTTCTAAGTTTATTACATGATCCACACAGTTTCTCCATCTTGTACCAGTAATCAGTAATAACCAGCAATAAATAAAAAAAAACTTGACGTAAAATTGTCGTGGTTATATCCATTACAACGATAAATAATTTACAGAATTAGGTTTTGTCTAAAATGAAATACAATAACTACTATTACACAGTGGTTAAATCTGTATTTTTCTTTTAAATAGATTGCAATAATTAAAGTACTTCCAAATGTTCGAATAATTACAGCTCAAAAAATTGATTTACTGATTAACTGAACGCATAGTTCGGGAACGCTAGCAAGTGAGTGAATTTCATTTTTTGTATCTGATAGAATTCATGTACCTATATTATAATTAATGAGTACTTTTTTTTAATAAACGTTGTTACTGACTTTGTGTGAGTGATCTGAATAACAACGAAGGGTGAAGTCCTTATCGATTTATTTAATTTATCCAATTATATTTGCAGGTCACCTCACTAGTACGATAAATATGGCAGCACAATTTTACAATGTGACATTAGCATCTGTCAGTTTACTTCAGTGAATTAATAATCAGACTATAGTAGGGACAAGTGTATCCCGTCCGATTCCCAACTTATATTATAAACACGAAACTTTCTTAATCTTTCACGTAAAAGCTACTGAAAATCTTATATATAAAAATGAATCGCAAAACATGTTGGTAAGCGCATAACTCAACAACGCCTGGACCAATTTGGCCAATCCTTTTGTAAAATGTTTGTTGAAGTTCAAGGATGGTTTTACGGCATTCATAAATTCGAATAATTATCGGAAAACCCCTAAAAACAGCCCTATTTTTTTCATACAAACGTTTTCTAATTAAAACATATAGTGAATTTGAGCTTTATTGTTATTGTATAATGTTCATATTGCAAGCACTCACTGTTGTCTAAGCAATGTAGATGTGTTCCTAAAATCAAAGAATCAATTTGCGCTTTATTAACGCTACATAAAGTTGAAATTCAATCATATCTATCAAAACAGTGTGCGTGTGTGCGTTGGAGCACAGAATACTTCGTTGGAGGATTT
Organism: Scirpophaga incertulas; assembly: GCA_036419045.1. Taxonomy (NCBI): domain Eukaryota; kingdom Metazoa; phylum Arthropoda; class Insecta; order Lepidoptera; family Crambidae; genus Scirpophaga; species Scirpophaga incertulas. The sequence goes on from CM071640.1 coordinate 19,341,614, forward strand.
AATGTCACGTTCCAAAATTGAATAGTCACAAAATGTATAGGTAAGTTCATTTGGACCTTTTTTGCAATTAATTATTTTTTATTCACAACGCCCTCGATGGAGACAGAATTTTTTGCCCTGACTATAAAATAAGTAGGAACAAAAAACTGACACTTTACAAATCTTTTTGACACGACGAAGTCTATCGGGTCCGCTAGTTGCAAATAACTTTGTTATTTGCACGTTTATACGTCTCTCTACTATTACTGTAAACGCAAAAGTTTGTAAGGGTGGATGGAGGGGGATGTTTGTTCCGCTTTCACGTAAAAACTACTGAATGGATTTTAAGGAATAACATATAGGCTAAATTTTATTTTGTTTATTTATTGCATCGCCGGAGTCGCGTCGAAGTCATACCATTCGGTAGTCCCCACGACTTCCGTCGAAATGACGAGAAGGAACACTGCGGAGTTTTTAGTGAGTGCGAGCCCCATACTCCCCGTCCTCCCCCTCCTTCCCTCACCCCGGAGGAGGGATAGTGCGCCGGAGACCAATATCTTCCCCGAAATAGGCATTTCCTCCGCCTCAAAAAAAAAGGCTAAAATTTATAAAGAATTGTGTAAATTGATCAAAATACTCGTATGACGATAAATGTTCTGTACAATCCAAACTGCGGGCAGCAACAAATTAATATTATAAATTGTTTTGCATGAAACATAAAAAATGGTCGATATATTTAAACAGTCATAACTAGAGATCGGATGCATATTTACCTAAAGTTAATACGGGACTGCAAATTTAACGTAGTGATATTGTTTGAAAATTACTAAATTAGCACGTGGTATTTATTTTCAAAAGACCGAGACTCCGGGTTCATTTATACAACTATGCATACGTATTTACATGAAGTTTAGTTTCAGTTCCCCGTGCGATTTATGAATGTAAGATTTATTACATGAAGAGTGTTATACGAAAGTAGTGAGCTAGTTTGACTAAAACAATAATCAATTAAATAATTGAATAAAAAAACAGAAATGGTGAAAAATTTTATTTAACAAAACAATAAAAAGGCGTTTCCATACTTTGTCTTAAACTAACTTTAGGTAAATATGCATCTGATTATCCGATCTCTAGTCATAACATTCGAAAGTCTGCGGAAATCTTCATACAGCTGTCTGGATTCAAGAACAGAGTTCTGATATAGAACTTTCTAAGATTCCAAACAAAGCCCACACACACAACGGTAGTTTGACCCTATAACTATTTCGTTTCGGTCGAAAAAGGGGCTATCTCTTTTGTGGGATTAAGTTTATAGCCGGTTCTAATTACGGGCGCACAAAGCGGCCGATATAAAATTCCTAATGAGCTAGAACAAAGGGCTCGCGAGTGTTAAACTCTTCAGCGGGTAAAACTATAAACGCGTGGTCGTACTGGCGCGTTTCAGCGAACAGTCAAAATAACTAAACACTTATTATGCACGCGGACGGGACATACTTTTTATGTTGCTTATTCGTGCTTTATACGTCAGTTGTATGATGAATATCGCGTCAGGCAATTCATAATTAAATATGCCTTTTAAATTAGGATTTAAGTGTAAAGTAGTTTTTAAGTGATTCTAGTTAGCGCCCGCGACTTCGCCTGCTCAGGATTAGTGTTTCGAGTAGCTTAAAGCCATTTTATCTGGAACATTCGTAGTAAACCATAAGGAGAGCAATGCTAGAATTGTTTTATGTGATTCTAGCTAGCGCCCGCGACTTCGTCTGCTCAAGATTAGTATTTCGAGTAGCCTAAAGGCATTTTATCTCGAACATTCGAAGTAAACCATAAGGAGAGCAATGCTAGAATTGTTTTTATGTGATTCTAGCTAGCGCCCGCGACTTCGTCTGCTCAAGATTAGTATTTCGAGTAGCCTAAAGGCATTTTATCTCGAACATTCGAAGTAAACCATAAGGAGAGCAATGCTAGAATTGTTTTTATGTGATTCTAGCTAGCGCCCGCGACTTCGTCTGCTCAAGATTAGTATTTCGAGTAGCTTAAAGGCATTTTATCTCGAACATTCGATGTAAACCATAAGGAGAGCAATGCTAGAATTGTTTTTATGTGATTCTAGCTAGCCCCCGCGACTTCGTCTGCTCAAGATCAGTATTTCGAGTAGCTTAAAGACATTTTATCTCGAACATTCGATGTAAACTATAAGGAGAGCAATGCTAGAATTGTTTTTATGTGATTCTAGCTAGCCCCCGCGACTTCGTCTGCTCAAGATCAGTATTTCGAGTAGCTTAAAGACATTTTATCTCGAACATCGAAGTAAACCATAAGGAGAGCAATGCTAGAATTGTTTTTATGTGATTCTAGCTAGCCCCCGCGACTTCGTCTGCCCAAGATCAGTATTTCGAGTAGCTTAAAGACATTTTATCTCGAACATTCGAAGTAAACCATAAGGAGAACAATGCTAGAATTGTTTTTATGTGATTCTAGCTAGCGCCCGCGACTTCGTCTGCTCAAGATTAGTATTTTGAGTGGTTTAAAGGCATTTTATCTCGAACATTCGAAGTAAACCATAAGGAGAGCAATGCTAGAATTGTTTTTATGTGATTCTAGCTAGCGCCCGCGACTTCGTCTGCTCAAGATTAGTATTTCGAGTAGCTTAAAGATATTTTATCTCGAACATTCGAAGTAAACCATAAGGAGAGCAATGCTAGAATTGTTTTTATGTGATTCTAGCTAGCGCCCGCGACTTCGTCTGCTCAAGATTGGTATTTCGAGTAGCTTAAAGATATTTTATCTCGAACATTCGTAGTAAACCATAAGGAGAGCAATGCTAGAATTGTTTTATGTGATTCTAGCTAGCGCCCGCGACTTCGTCTGCTCAAGATTAGTATTTGGAGTAGCTTATATTGGCGTGACGCATATCTTTATAAATTGTAGCCTATGTATCATTCTGATGTATAAGCTGAAATATTGCGAAGTTTCATTAGAGTAGTAGTAAGTTCATTCAGTAGTTTTTTAACTGAAAGAGTAACAAACATCCATACGGGGCGCATGGCAGGATCCGTTTATGCGACTCCACTGCCATGCGCTCCGGGGTTGGCTCGACCTAGAAATGGTCGAACCATCGCCAAGGGGGGGATTGTCCGAGAACTGTAACCTCACTACTATATTACCCTTCACACGGAATCATAGCAATGCTAAGATTGCTATTTTGCGCCAGAAATATATGACTGAGGTAATCGAGCAGACCCTGGTGTTTAGTCTCCCTCCGATAAATTGTGTTTTGCTCGTTATTTGAATTTATTTGTGAAGGAAAAAAATAGATTTTTTAACACCTTTGGTCGTAAAGCTGATGTAATTCCACTGGTTTTAAATATGTAAAGCGGGTCATAAAAAACGCGTGTGTTATCAAAGCAAATAGGTAAGTTATAGTCCATACAAATTTTATAACAGTATTGCCATTTCGCGCGCTGTTGCTATTCAAATTTCGAACTAATCGTCGGACAGCGCCAATCAGTAGGCAGCGCTAGCGCACTGTTAAAACGGCGGGAAAGCAACAGTGTGCATTCACAGATTGAGTTTATTTAAATGTTTTTTTTTTCTGTTTCCTCGCAAATGTGTTAAAAAAACGTCATACGATACGTGCGTATTGGTTATATATAACATGTACGGCTCAACTATACCCTCGCCTTCGGCTCGGACTGAAATTCCGCCTCGCATGTTATAACCATCATAACGCATTAATATCGTAATGTACTATTAACAAGCTATATTTACTTACGATGAAACAGTGTTTTATGAATATCCGACCTAGGCCAGCGTAGCTTACTTACCCATGTCCTAAATTAGCATTAAGTTGTTAATTACTGCGAAATTAGTACGCCCAACTTTTTATTCGACTCACAGTGGGAGTTTGTAATAAATGAAGGTATGTTAATCTGCACTCGGCTTTAAGAGCATAACTTCACTCAATGACTTTTAGCATTTCCTCAGTACTAAAAAGTATTTTTACGTTTGCGATGGCGCTCGGTTACTTTTTAAATCTTATTTATTTGCAAAAGAATTTTGTTGTAATTAAAAATACGGACAATATAATTTGCAAATAGATATCGCAATCTTTTATTTCTCGCATTTCATGTCGTGAATTCGTAAAGAGAAATAAAATTTTATGTTTGTTTTGTGTGTTTAAGTTATTATAATTTTTGAGACTTTACTATGTAATCCCCTTAAGTCTTTTAGTTAGAAAATTTGTCAATACCCCCCCAGTATTTTAGAGACTACGTAATCCCCTTAAATCTTTTCGTTAGAAAATTCGTCAATACCCCCCCAGTATTTTAGAGACTACGTAATCCCCTTAAATCTTTTCGTTAGAAAATTCGTTAATAGCACTTTTTTTTTTGAGATTTTACTATGTAATCCCCTTAAGTCTTTTCGTTAGAAATTCTTCAAAAGTCCGTTTTTTTGCGACTACTGAACTATGGGATTTAGGATAACGGATAGACATACATATAAATAAATTTGGTTGAAATATATTATAACAACTATGACTAAGGTACAAATGCTCGCATACATCACACAAACATCTGCCCCCACCGGGATTGAACCTGTGACTTCGGAGCTGATGATACCTTGAAACCTATATACCAACCACTCGACTGCGGTCGTCAAATAATTTTTATATAAAGAGTTAGTCTTTTCATTAGAAAATTCGTCAAACCCCCCAGTATTTTTGATACTTCACTATGTAATCCTCTTAATGCTCACCACAAACTGGTACCATCCGTACACTACTATGTACCATCGTTGCGAAAGTGGCATGACATAGTCTGCTGTCTGGAAGCAGCTGCAAATGTAAATGAAACCCCTTTTCTCATCCTATATTTATGCTCGCAGTTTGTATGATCGAATCAGAAATTATTTAATCACCACTGAAAGGTTATCCACCAAATAATTGTCAACCTTCTGTTGCAGTGCACATAACTCAAATTAGCTAGATAGTTAATGTGAGTTATATGCACTGCAACAGACGAGATAGGCGTCTAGGTAATCTAGCTATCGGGACGGAAATTTCGTGTGGCATACACCGGGAAATTGTGTTTCCGGTATATGCCACACGGGAAAAGTTTGGTGAATGTGGTAGGAAGCCCATAGACGCTACCTGGACAAGACCGATCGATCGATCCTTTGGAAGATGACGATGACACAATTTTTGTGGACGAACCATCTCAAGCCCTCGGCGACTAATCGCGCGGAGTGCAGATTGATTTGGTAACTGTTGCAATGACATTATGATTGAAGCTAAAAGATTGTGCAGTCAGATTGATGCTTTATTAAGATAATTGTCACATTGAATCTTAATAAATCACCATTTACGTACATTGGTGACTATATCTGCCGGTTTAAATCAAATTTGATAACAGCAGAATTACATAATCGGGGGGGCAGTAATACGTCACAGCGGATTCTTGCGATGTTGTAATCTAAGAAGCGTGTGAGCACTCGGACGAACTCGTGTAAAGAGTCAAAGCAGAGAAGAGCCTGATACCGTTTATTTCAAAATCAATAATGTATTCTTCAAATACCATTTTTATAATCACTTGCGCGTCAAAGATGCGCTGAAGACGCGATTGGTTAACAAGACATCGGCGGGAGATCTTGTACTGGAAAGAACCAGCAAGGGCAATTTTTTTCGCCCTGTATTTTAGAGAATTAAGCTGGCCTCATGTAAATAGTCTCAACCAACTTCCTTTACAAGTTTAAACAAGTTCACGTTATTGTATCTTTAAAAGTTTCAATATGTTATTTACTATAGTCATAAAATATTAGATGTATTATATAGAATTTGGTAATCTATGCCAGTTCACGAAGTTAAAACAGAGGTTAAAAAAATATTTTTACTGATAGAAAATTTTGAGTATTTAAGGATGTGATCGTGGTTAATCTCAGCTACAAGCCTTTTTTATGTTATAAAACGATCCCTTGATAATCAGCGATTACCGCCGTCCATAGACGTCCGCAACACCAAAGGAGTCACACACATGTGTTGTCACCTTTTAATTGGGAATATGCTGAATTAACTTTTAATATTGTGTCAATAAGGTTTTTTCCATTGTGAAGTTTGTTGGAGAAGTGCATAAAATATTATTAAGGTGTCTATATATTTTCTCATAATTTGTTTGAAACCTTACTGATATTATAAATTTGAAAGTAGCTGTCTGTCTGCCGGCTGAAACGATTTAGAGAATTTTTGTATAAAGATATTTCAGAGCCCTAAGAAAGGACAGACTAGATAAAAGTTTGTATGGAAATGACATCATTTATAAAGTAGCAAATTTGATTTTTTTTTAACATTTGATTAGAGATATGATGATGAATTAAATTATGAAAATAAATATGTGATGAATTTAATTTGGAATATAGATTTGAGAAAGACATTTTATCTCGAAATTCGAAGTAAACCACAAGGAGAGCTATGTAAATGAATTTTAATTTAGAATACAGCTTTGGAGAAATATATTTTATCTCGAATATTCGAAGTGAACCATAAGGAGAGCAATGTAAATTAATTTTAATTTATAATACAGCTTTGGAGAAGGACACTTTATATCGAAATTCGAAGGGAACCATAAGGAGAGCAATGCAAATGAATTTACACGTATAGCACGTTTCTTTCAAATTTCGAAAAAATAAACTGGAAATCAATCCAAGACAATAATCAGCGTTGAATCGACACAGTTATATCATTAGGTTTATGGAGTTAAGCCTTTCGTCTAATGAAAAACGAAAACTCGTATATTTGACCCACAAACAAAACACAATGGGTCTGAGCTTCCAGTTTATAAGATGACATGAATATTTAGCGGCGCCATTGGCTTGGAAAGATATAGTAAAATTGTCACCGGCGCCCATTAAAATGTAATCGACCTCAGAAGCCTTACGCAGATAAAACTCATCGCCGAATAAATTGGTCACATCTCGTTTGGATCTGTGATACATATATGTTGTTTTGGGTGTACGTTATATCTATTGCCCTAGTCATATGTATAGTGTCTATTCAAAATGGATACCTATTAGAGTTCGTTCGCAACAAATGGATAATTGAACACATTTTAATATTTTACATGCAAAATAAAAATAAACTTGCCGTTGTAGAGGTTCGTTCATAGGGAAATGCGTAACTTTCTACAACACACTTCCAGAACCTTAAATTTTTTTAAGTGTTTTACCTTAAAATAAATATGAAGCACTTGTTAAAAATATTCTAATGAAAAAAGGGTGTTACAAGGTCAAATTTTGAACACAGTGAAATGAAGAAATTAATTGTTCTGTATTAAATAAATAATTGTTTTTACTGGGCATATCCAATATTTTTGTTGTGTTGAAATGGAAATATATGTAATTGTGTTATTTTATGATTTCGAAATGAAGAGATAAAAATATGATTTAGGAGTTCTTTGCTCTGAAAGGCTCTACCAATTTTCCAACAGGTGTAGAGTTTCTTTTTCCTTACTCTTTGTGTCCTAAAATTTTATATATGCACTAGCTGACACGTGCCCACTTCGTTAGGCATAATATTAATAATCCCCGAAGCGAGCACGAACGCGAACCGAATTAAACCCGAAGCCATCGCGCGCCGTCCGCTGCCCGTTTTTTCTCCGATTCTCTTTGCAAAACGGACTTGCGGATCTTGACACCAAATATCCGTATTGAGATCTGCATCCGCGGATCTAGATTTTTGACAATCTGGTAGCGTTTAGTTTCTTCACGATGCACGAGATTTGCGTATTTTTATCGTGACTTACATGTTACTCTTCCAGGTGGTGAAGTACGCGTTCGAGGACCACATGCCACCGAAGATGGAGCTTATCCAGCCCTTTTGCGAGGACGTGCACAGCTGGCTGTGCGCCGACCCGCGGAACGTGGCCGCCGTTCACTGCAAGGCTGGCAAGGGAAGAACCGGTGAGTGACTGCATATTGCCAATCTGGGGAGGGAACTATCATGGTTATTTACCCCACTACTTTCTACAACTAGTCATTTATACCCGTCAACACCGCCTTCAGCGGACACATCCCACGACAACAGTCCATATTGGCAGAGGACACGCAGACCGCGACATGTCTTAAGCGACCCCCCTAATCAATTAACGCAGGACCTTCTAGACCTGCGAGCGGCGGCGTCTGAGCCGTCGCCTCCCTTGTCTCCCCTTATTCGGCAGCCTTCTGCTACGCCACGAGTAGGTTCCCAGTCAATACAGGCCGGTCCCACTTTGGAGAACCGTGCCTCTTCTAGCGCTTATGCCCTCACCATGGGGCAGCGCTAACCGTACCTCTCCTGAGGTGCGGCCCCCTTCCATATAAGCCAGTAGGGTCATTAGGACCAAAGGCTCAGGCTGAGTTTAGTCGGTAGGTCTGTTGGGTCGAGCCGCCTCGATTCACCAGGAGTCCGACATAATCAACGCATCCCTGCTTGCCTGTTGCGTTGGTATCCATGAAGATTCTCAGCCTCCTCTCCTGAGGGGAAAAAAAAATAGTCATTTTTGTGAGTCTTGACACTCTTATGTTATATGTTTTGTATAAAGTTCCAAGATTATTTTTGTCATATTTTTGAACGTCTCTACAAGATTTGAAATCTTTCCTACCACTTGTCTCTTCTTTTTGTGTGTGTGGACTCACCTGTTTGTGAGTGGTTTCCGTAGCTTATAGTACATTTGGTTCCTGTAAGATTAGCAACATATTATATGTACAAATTTATAACAAATATATTTATTTATTTTATAACAGGATTCCACATAGTGTAACTGAATTGCCTTTTCATCAGTTCAAGGTACATGTTAAAGAGACGCTAAAGAATAAGGGCTATTACAAAGTCAACGATTATTTAAATGATGCCAATGCTTGGTGTTGATTTGAAGACGTAATGTCTCAATTCTTCAAGTGTAAATATTTGTTTTTCCGTATTAATTGTAAACACATATGTATGTTGTATGGTAACAACATAATTTATTGTAAATGTTTTCATTACTTTTGATAAAGCTGATAGGTTTCTTGCGCCCATTCTTCTTATCAGCTAAAATACGTCCTGAATGGGTGGTAGGAAAATAAAATTAGACGATTCAAAAGAGCTTGCTTTAAAGTCATATTTGAATATAGTTAATTTTGATATCTGCAACCCAAACAAAAACATAGTGTATATTGCCAACATGTGACATAAGGAGTTTTTTCCCTCTGGAATGGAGAGGCCTCATGGATACCACTTCAAACAGATCTAGGCGGCTCAACCAGAATGATCTACTGACTAAACTCAGCCTGAGCCGTTAGTCCTAACGAGCCTATGGATTAACGTGATGAGGAAAATTTTGATGTAAATTAATACAACATTCAAAGTTTGTGAAATCTATACTAATACTAGCTGGCCCAACAGACGTTGTCCTGTCAAATGTCTCAAATGTCACGTTGTCTCACGTTGTCTCAAATGTTTTTAAATAAATAATTTAGCTGAAAAACAATATCTATATGACCGTATTGTGAATCTAAACCATTCTCAAGCCCCCTGGAATACACACAAAAAATTTCATCAAAATTGGTCCAGTCGTTTAGGAGGAGTTCAGTCACATACACACGCACACAAGAAATATATATATTAAGATTATAAGAAGTAAAGTTTGTGTGTTTGTATTTAAATATTTGTTGAATTGTGAGGGGTAATCTCGGGATCTACTGCACCTATTTTAAAAATTATTTCACCAATAGAAAGCCACATTATTGCCGAGTGTCATAGGTTATACAAAAAATCAAAAAGGCTTTTACGTGGTAGTCCGTTTTGCAAAGTGAATCGGAGAAAAAACGAGCAGTGGATGGCGCGCGATGGCTTCGGGTTTAATTCGGTTCGCGTTCGTGCTCGCTTCGGGGATTAGTAATATTATGCTCAACGAAGTGGTCAGCTAGTTTTAATATAAAGGGATTACAAATAGGGGATGACATTTTTTTGATGAAAGTTGAAGTTGATTTAGGATAGTTTGAGACCCAGACAACATATGGCGATATAGGAGAGGGATTTATTACCACGGATCTAGCCGGGGTTGGATACAATTTGGTATAAACATGGTTGAAGAGTCGGGGAAGAAAAGTCTTTTGGAAATCGGAGACAACCTAGTATTAATATAATATAGATTCAGCAAAAACGTCTATCCATAGTCTATTAGCACAAAAAGGAAAAGTTATAATCATAATCGTCAACTGCACATTCAAGAATGCAGCGTATAATTTGGTCGCGTAACTATGTAAGAAAAAAGATTGGAGCGATTCGCGGTCATTACAAACTTGGCAAAGCGTGACTGACTGCCTTGTGATATGGCGGTGTCTCATTACTAACGCCAGTCGCTTGCAGCGCTATATATAATAACCAGAAAGAGTACGCAACTTGACACGTTTGGTGCAGTGGTCGAGTGGCCGGCTTCTGCGCAACGGGTCGCATGTTCGATTCCCGCACGGAATAAATGTTTTGTTGCAACTTTACCCACTTTTGTGACTGTGCCCACGACACAAGACAACATTATATTTAAGCAAGATTCGAATACAAAACAATATATAAATAAATAACAACTGAATTAATTATACATTTTGATTAGGTTTTTTTAATATATCCATAGTTATATTGAAATTCAGGATATCTAGTTTTTCCAGAAAAATCATTTTGTACGATTGCTACGGATCATACACAAACGCATTTTTGGCATATTTATTCAATACTAGCGGACCCGACAGACTTCGTCCTGTCAAAAAGATTTGTACAGTGGCTGTTTTTTGTTCCTAATTATTTTATAGATAATGTCGCATAGCCAACCAAATCGCAAAAAAAGTCTAAATGACCTATTACATTTTGTGGCTATTCAATTTTGGAACGTGACATTAAATCCTCCAACGATGTATTCTGTGCTCCAACGCACGCACGCACACTGTTTTGATAGATATGATTGAATTATAAATATGTAGCGTTAATAAAGCGCAAATTGACTCTTTGATGTTAGGAACACACCTTCATTGCTTAGATAACAGTGAGTGCTTGCAATATGAACTTTATACAATAACAATAAAGCTCAATTCGACTGTACAAAAGGGCTGTTTTTAGAGTTTTTCCGATAATTATTCGAATTTTTCCCTTAAAAACCATCCTTGAACTTCAACGAACATTTTAAAAAAGAATTGGCCAAATTGGTCCAGGCGTTGTTGAATTATGCGCTTACCAACACATTTTGCGATTAATTTTTATATATAAGATTTAATTACGATTTGGCTGTAATTTTGTCAGTAGCCGTCTACGAGAATAATAATTATTACGAGAATAGTAATTTTCTTTTGTGATAGTGGTGTCGTCGGGCGTTGAGGCTTAAGTACTTATCGGACCGCCCTCGTAGGTATTCTTTTTGGACATGTAATGTGTATGTAAGCATACATCAATCCAATACATTGCAATCGTACTATGTATGTCTTAATTTATGTATTATTGATGACTGATAAGTGGGGATAAAAAATTAAATCTCCAAAGTTTCATGATGTTGCTCTTCTCAAAAAGGCTCTACCAACTCGGCTCTACGAACAGGTGTAGAGTCAATTTTTTTTCAAGAAAAGACTACATGGTTCATTTGCTTGGATACCTCCTTCTTGCCTATTCGTAGTACGTATAAAAGTGTAAGCAGTTAGGCAAAAAGTATAACTACATTCACCAAAAAAAAAATTTTTTTTTTAAAGAATTACATATTTACGGTATTCGGAGATTTTAGATCAACGGAAAGTACCCTTTAGTTTTGATTCCCTTGCAAATGTCAAAATGTGCAATATAAATGGAACATAAATGGCCATATCTTTTTATTGCGTAGATTTAGAAATTGGAATTTTTCACTGCTTTGAGAGATAGTAGACCTGAGTATGTGATATTAATTTCAGCTTGATATCTCGACGCGTGTCTGAGAAAAAGGGTCTTGACAGACAGACGGACAACAAAGTGATCCTATAAGGCTCCGTTTCTACCTTTGGAGGTACGGAACCCTAAAAATAAACATGATAATAACAACAATGCATATTCCTTGACAACATAAGCCAATCACGAAATTGAACATAATGGTGCCGGGACAGACCGCGGTCCACTCGCTACAATGGTTGCAAAACTCACGCGCTCTTTGTCGCGCGGAGAGAGGCCCATTGTGAATATGTGAGCGGCGAACAAAACGCACCCGAGACGCTCCGACTAACAGCCGAACGCACTGATTGCACGTAACTTCTTTACAATGCATAATTGGTCGCATTACCGCGACCGCTTTCACGCAGGACTCGTAAATATCTGAAGAGAAGAAAGAAAATACCGGAGAACCCTCGGCGCAAGGGAATTTTTGGCCCCGACATTAATGCAGGGCTGCGTTATGGATGCGAACGGCGATTCAACAAAACGGGTACCTCTATAAAAGTCGCCATTTTAAAATTATGGTCCTCCTTAAGGCGGGCCGATGGCTGGGATTCTTTATCTGTTCGCTGGATTGCACTGATTTTGGGGAGACATAGAATTATAAAGAAGTTAACACTATCGTTATCTCTTCTGGTTTCGTCGGGCTAACGAATCAAATTAGCCGATCCGTTTTTTTGCTCTCCTCTTGCTTGCTGGCTCCTGAACATTTTTGTTGAAAGGAGTTACTATGTTTTGGTTTTAAGCAGCCGAGTTCGTGTCGTAGTTTTTGCGCGAGGGTATAATAACATCACATGATCGTTAACAGGACTAATCCTTACTATCCTAATATATTATATAATAATATATTCCATAGTAATAACGGACGTACGCTACTTTTTAATGAAAAGGATGAACTATATGGAAGTATCGTCATTTTTAAAAGTGGAAGTTTCAAACTTATTTTTTAATCTTGATTAGATATAAATAAATATGACATTGAAAGTTTATAAATATGTGTATGTTAAGTAGGTATCCGTAAGAAGGTAACACAAAAAAAGGTAAAAGTTTCTATGTAATTTCGTCATTTTCGTCAAGTTTGTGGAAATTTTACCTTCTAGGGAATAAGGGATAAAAATTTGAATGAAAAATGTAAACTTGTTACAAGACACAAAATCTTATAGCTTATCCGATTTGATATTTACGAAATCATTATAAAATGTAATATTGAAGATTTTTCCATGCGAACGAAGTCGCGGGCGCAGCTAGTGAACAATAGGTCCTGATACACTAATGTTTACATAACTTTTTACTTTGCAGGCACAATGGTGTGCTGTTACTTACTATACAGCGGGCAGAAGGCGACGGCGGACGAGGCGCTGCAATTCTACGGCACTAAGAGGACGCACGACGAGAAAGGTGAGTCCACCGTCTTCTACAAATTCGTGTGACAACTATAAAGTTAATATACAGACGATTGAACTTTAAACTCTCCAAATCTGTCAAATTACTTTGACCAATTTTCAACTTTTAGTCGAACGCGTAGAATATGCATTAGAACAAAAGCTTTACGGGCCAGTACGTAGTTTGACTTGTTCTTTTATTAAAAAGTGCTAGGGTTGTCGCAATCGTAATTTACGAGATATCGTGCGCCAAAGAGTTCGCAGTCGCATGCAAACTTGAACCTTGAAGATCGCTGTATGCGCACATGTCAGCGTGAGTTAGACTGTTATTGTTGTCAGTGTATAACTTACTCCGTGTGTGTCCAGTCAGTCAAATTATATTTTGGGCAACGCACGACGGCATTTCGTGGTAGTTTTAAATGCATTATTCCGTCACCATTTTGAAAGTAATTATAATCGTTATTACGTCTGACTTAAGGGTTGCCAAATTTCAAACAGTCCGACTTGATGAGCCTACTTAGTGCGTGTAGTTCAAATAGGGTATTACGCACTATGAAAAATAAAATCTAAATTTATGTTTTTATAGTTCATTTATGAAAAAACAAACGAAAAATATTAATTTCTATTCATAAAACTGCAAAATAAATTAAATATTTCAATTTGAAAATACAAGTTTTTTTATCTGTGCTTCGAATGTCAAAAACGCTGTACGCCATGTTTGCATTCGCTGTGACGTCACTGGACTTGTAAATAAACAACCTCGGTTTTTGTTGTACATGTCTACTGTGTAATTTATTAGATTAACGAAGTTTCTCAGTTATTACTATCACGTTTCTTGATATTCTGCACCTATACTATATATATTGACCATGGAAGACGTCTTTGTAAAAGCAGAAAGTACTAATCTTCCACGAATAAATACATTGATGGTGGCGAAATTCTTCGCTTGCAATCCCGACTTCTGTTCTGCGGAATTAAGAAATGTCAAAACATCTATGTAAGTATTAATATACCTACTACAAACTTTCCTTTAATAACAACAAAACTTTACGATTATGCTTTATTTTGCGATCATAGGTATTATAACCTAAAATTTACTTTCAGAAAAATATAACCTATAAAATATTAGTTTTGTAATGACAAGAATTTATTTTCACATGTTTATATGAGCTATTAAACTGCATACTTACATCGAAATGATCCTCACAAAAATAGTATTTCGTTTTTGTGGACAATGACTTGGATCTCTTCGTGCTAATTTCAACCACGTATTTCACATTTTTAAATCTGTTGGCACTTGTATCCATAACTTTTCCGGTGTTTTAACACTTGTATTCTTACATTCAGACACAAGACACCAATGATAAGGACTATAGCCACTAGAACTCATTATTTATTTCGAAAATATGTTTATTTCTTTCAGCGAAGCGTAATGTTTACAATGCCCGTGACGTCACAGACATGGCGGCCTGAGAATTGGCGTTTTCGCGCCCAAATTTGAATTGTAAAATTAAAACACGTTTTTATGAAATAATTGGAATAAAAAAAATGTATTTATATTTTTTTGTGGTATTTTATTAATAACAGATTAAATTAAAACACTTTTTGAATTAGACTGTAATACCCTATTAGTAAATTCAAGTCATGTACGTACATGCTATTTTACTTATGGATTTGTTTGAGTGGGGATACTATGTGTTGTTTATATACTACTGTTCTGTGCACACATGTATTTTCCACGTTTGTACTAAATCATAGGTTACATCAAATATATATTTGGTTATTTATGTTTAAAAGTAATAGATATTGCCTATTTGTAGAGAAAAATAGATTTCTTCGACTACCCTACGAAATAACAGCGTCAAGATGCTTTTGGTATCTTGACGTATGCGGAGTGGGAGCCATACAACTTTATTTACACTCACTTTCATTAATATTTTCATGCACGCTCGTCGCCTACAGGCTACACCTATTTGGTCCTAGTTTGTTCGTCTAGGTCAGTGATAGTACCTATTTCCTTACATACCATCTTTATATATAAATTTTTATACCCAACCATCCCATCCCACCCCACCCAACCATCTTTTATAAAAAATACATTATATATAAAAGTACCTATGAAAAAAAAATTAATTTAAAAATTTACTAACACTAATATTATAAAGAGGAAAGATTTGTGTTTTTGTATGTAACGAATAAACTCTAAAAGTATTGGACCGATTGTAATAATTATTTTTTCATTAGAAAGCCACATTATCACTGAGTAAGACAAGCTATATTTAGTACTAGATTTTGCGCTTATATTGCAAAAACGCTGGCTAAACCCTACGAGATAAACCAAAATAATGTAATAGTATTGTCCACCTTAAAAAGTTCAACAAAAAAGTCCGCATATACTATATATGTATGTCTATCTCTTAGGGATAACCCACCATAATGTTATATTTGTTTATAAAATTTTGTAAGTTGTACGATATAGGCATTCAATATATGTAGGGGGTCTACCCAAAAACTAAAAACAGAGCAAAAAAAGCCTTATAAATTTCTTTCGTTTGTGGTCTTTCATCCATAATTTCTACTCGTAAAAATCGTCTAAGCATTTCCTGCTCGATTTTTGTCACTACATCTTCTTTTATATTGCACTTATCGCATCCCTAATCACCTTTTGATTACCTGGCAAGGAAGGGTTCGGAAACACCCATGGTGGGACCTGAACCCTTTGTCGGCATCACGTCAAAGACAATTGGAACACATATAAGAATGCAATCGCATGCGAGGCATACAGAGGAATGGAATAACCTAAAGGGAATGACGCACGCCAAGCTCTTTATGGGCTCAGAAAACTGGCTGAGATTCACACTGAGCTCAAGTAGGCTCCACACCCGCCTGGTGCTTGGTGCCCTTACAGGACACTTTGGTACTAGAACTATGCTGCACAAGATGGGCCTCACTGGGCAGGAGGAGAGCATGACACATCTATTGTGCAACTGCGATGCTCTGGCCGGAAGTAGGCAAAGGTTGATAGGGATTGGATACCCAAAACCCAACGATTTTAGGGTAATGCCACCAAGGGACATAATCAGGCTCTTGAGCACGATTGATTGGACTGACGGTGGTCAAGTAACTGTCTAACGACATTAAGGAGTAGGAACTAATGGGGTAGCACAAAAGACCCATTATGGGTCTTTTGTGCTACCATATGGGTCATAATGGTCTAAGATAGATAGATAGATCCCTAATCACACTATTAATTTATGGTAGCTGTAAGAAAATCAATCTTTTCTTTTTTATATAGATAGCAAAGTGATGATAATAGTATATTTCATTACTAGTACGGAATGGCTGTCATTGCAAAGAGTTCCGACAAATGTCTACCCGAGCCGAAGGCGAGGGTTGACAGTCGGAACGAGTTGCAATGACGGTTCCGTACGTGTACGAACGACTATTTTTGATACAGTTGCGAAAAAATGAAGCAATTTATTCAAATTATAAAAACACAATAAACTCAATTAACTAATCATTTATTTCTTAGTTATAATTCACATATACATTGAAATTGGTACAGTTTTTTATACTAACTGGGGAAGTTTTAGGTTGCATATTTACTGTTTGAGACAAACTATTATTAATTTCGTATGATTGTTCATGTATATTTGTCACACAATGGCGTTTGCTAGTTGATGGAATTGGATCTGATGAATTATCATTATCAACGAAGGTACTCGTAGATGGACGACGTTCTCTTCAGCATGTGAAGGAGACGGACTGGACCTGAAGTTAATGGATTGTGTGATCCCCTTATTCCTAGTTTCTAGTTTGTTGTTTCATGAATCACCAATATAGTTTTCTGCAACTTTGTCCGATTTCCAACCACCTAGTCGCTTTAAGGACGTCAAATTGGCTCCTGAATCTGCCAATAATGTAGCAGAGGTCCTTCTGAAGCTTTTTTTTTAAATAGAAATTATTTTAACAGTTGGGAAAGAAAACGCAAGTTAATTGTCAAATTTTTTTTATTTTAATTTTTTTTTTAATTTTTTAAATGTCAGAGAATTACTCACAAAATTGATTGTTCTTTTTTTTGTCAATTTGTGAGTAATTCTCTGACATTTAAAAAAATTAAAATAAAAAAAAAAATTGACAATTAACTTTCCAATATTTCTGACATTCAATACTTCTGACATGTCTAATTATTATCAATGTTTTGCAATTATGTACCCATTTGACCTTTTTTGTAATTATGTATGTAAATTTGCAATTGTTTACCTGTTTTGACATTTTATATACCTATTTTGACCTTTTACGTAATTATGTATGTAATTTTGCAGTTGTTTACCTGTGTTGACATTTTATACACCTATTTTGACATTTCATTCATATACCCTATAGACTTAGATTATTGTAACTAAATTTCCCCACACTGGGGTAATTTTTCCGTATCTGGTATCCCAATCGCTTACACCTACCAAGTATCTACCCACTTTCTCAATTATTATTAGTGTGGATGACAAAAGAATATTCATTCTACCTACTTATTATAGTTATTTTTGTGGAGGTAATTTATAATTTAATTTTTAGATAGAAGCGTAAACACGAACAGCTGTGTACTTTAACACCTTTGAAATTGCTGTAAAGCGAAACCGGTCAGGTCGACAATAATTAAAATTAGTGGAACAGTACAAGAGTTTTATTCAACATGTATAATAAGTTCCACCAAGAGCCAACAATCAACTCAATACAGAATTAAAGAGACCAACCTGCATACACCTGATTTCTTCGCTGTATGTCTGTCAGACAAATGTACATATGAAATACGAAAAACACATTGCTACAAGGCAGGATCTATCCCGGGTCTCCCGATCCTCGCGATTCGAAGACAATTGCCAAGACCACACTGACAGCTACTTGTGACGCTGATTTGTTTTCATTATTTTGCGTGTTATGTTTATGTATGTCGGTCTACTGAACCGAATTTGATGTTACGGAAAATCCGATCAAAATGATTCTGGGTGTGATTTGGTATGAGAATCCGGGAAACGACATAGGATAATCTCGCGGGAAAATATACCCTCCTCATGGGGAAATCTGATATAACGCGGGCGAGAATCTATTAATAATAAACGGTCAAGCATGGTATTTAACAAGATGGAGCCATTGGTTCTAATTTTGGCCACATTAATTATGATGCTTGCCGATCTGCACCTACTGTGACGATGCATGCAAGCGGCGCACGCGCACGCCGCCGGTGCGAATATTCATTTAATAATCGTTCATTTATCAAATGAGCCATATGTAGCCGTATAGCGTCGAAGATCATAACGAATGCGATCATCATTGAAACTAATGCGTAAATCTTGTTAGACATAATTGTTATAAAGGAATCAATATATTATTTATTTCTTTATTACTCTCTTCTCATCGTTGCACGTACTTTGCATATGGGGTTTGTTTGTCTAATCCCTTTTTTTTTGTGTCGTAGACCTTTTGCTGTGTTTTTCGATTTTGGGTAGCCCCCTACTTACCTAATATTGAATGCCTACATCCTACAACTTACAAAATTTTATAAACATCCATACTAATATTATTAATGCGAAAGTAACTCTGTCTGTCTGTCTGTCTGTCTGTCTGTCTGTTCCGCTTTCACGCCAAAACTACTGAACCGATTTAAATGAAATTTGGTACACAGATAGTCTAGAGGCTGAGAAAGGACATAGGCTACCTTTTAAAGCAGAAAAGGGTTGTAAAAGGTTGAAAGGAGGGATAATAGGTTGTATGGAAATATTGTTAAAACCACTGAACCGATTTAATTGAAATTTGGTACACAGATAGTCTAGAGGCTGAGAAAGGACACTACCTTTTAAAGCAGAAAAGGGTTGTAAAAGGTTGAAAGGAGGGGGTGAAAGGTTGTATGGCAGTATTGTTAAAACATATCCTTCCTGTGGGAAATTCGAATATAACGCGGGCGAAGCCGCGGGCTGAAGCTAGTTTATAATACTTTTTTTACTTCATAGATACTTTTATAAATAATTTTATGTCTTTATATTAGAAGATAGTATAATGAAAGTAAAATAGGTACTATCAGTGAATTTTGAGATCCATTATTCACGATAATATCCCCGTTTTCATTTCATGGACCCCCAAATTGTTGGTTCGCTGACGTTAGACCCCTTACAGGATGTCAAAGACCCCTAGGGCCACTGGTCTCGCCAAAAAAGAAATATATATTCCTATAACACCCGGCTGCCTAAAAATGAGGTTAATATTTAACTGAAAATAAAGTCCAGTACAAAATTAAATAACTTCTAACCTGGCACGTACAGATTTTAACAGTCGGTATATATTATTGGGAAAATTTGAGCTGGGTTTATATTTACGTAAATAAACAGTGTTCTCTGTTTAATAAAAAGTATTTACTTAAGATCATGATAAAAAGAAGTGTGAAGTGTGCTTGCAGATGTCTGCTGCTCAAAGATCTTTCTAGTTTTTATCCCAACTAATATTATAAATGCGAAAGTAACTCTGTCTGTCTGTCTGTTACGCTTTCCCGCTTAAACCTCGCAACCGATTTTGATGAAATTTGGTAAAGACAATCTTTAGACCCTGAGACATAACATAGGCTACTTTTTATTTTCGGTTGAAGTAGAAGTTGAAAGTTTGTATGGGATTTCTTAATTTTAAAAGTTAAAACCATGAAACTTTATATTTAAGCAGTTGATAAGAACATTTGTTCTAGCATTTTTGAAATTTCGACCAGCTAGGGGGTGAAATAAGGGGTTAAAAGTTAGTATGCAAGTTCGTCAAATATTACGTCATAAGAAATAAAAAATCATTTGTTCTAGCATGTTGAAATTTTTACCAGTGTGGGGGTGGAATAGGGGTTGAATTGAAGATAAGACCATGAATCTTGGTACCTTAGACTTAAGGGACCAGGATTGACAAAAACTAATTTCACGCGGGCGGAAGCTAGTCACTATATAAAAGAACTTCCAAGTTGATTGTTTCCTAATATACAACGACAATGTTTTTTTTTTTTTCGGCGCAACAAAGTAACCTTTGGACCGATTTCATATATGAATCCGGTATAGTTTTCATTTGAAACTCCCGCCAGACAACAATCAATTCTATGCAATTTTCACGTATATTATTACCACATTCCACAATAAGCATCCTAGGTATGAGTAGATTTGTACACATCCTTGCCGTAACGGCCGCTCAGTAATTCTTTTTTGGCTCGTGAATGGGTCTGCCCTCAAAATAATGGAACACAACCCAACGGAACGCTCTCGTCTCACGGTGTTCCCTAGTTTTTATGCGTCCTAATAGAATAGTGCGCATTGTGTGCATTCGTAGAATGTAATGCGCGTTTTGTTATTTGGTGTTTATTATATTTCCAACAAAGTGCTTTTGATCCTAACCCTTATGTAAGGGCAGCGTTATAAATACGTGAGCTCGTAATGAGGCTTATTTATGTGTGTGAATAACTTTAACTCGCATTACTTCGACGAGGTTCAATGACCTGAGTGTTATGGCTATAAAGAAACTATCCTAACTGTAACTAAACTCGAGTGCAAAAAAAAAATCCGAGCTACTTTGTAATTTTTTTTGACGATCTCCGTAGTTGAGTGGTTGGTAATCGGTTTCAAGGTGTCGCCTCGTCTGAGGTCTCGGGTTCGAGTCCCGGTGGGGGCAGATGTTTGTGTGATCAATGCGAGCATTTGTACCTTAGTCATGGTTGTTATAATATATTTATACCAAATTTATTTACATATCTATACAAATATTATAAAGAGGAAAGATTTGTTTGTTTGTTTGTTTGTAATGAATAGGCTCCGAAACTACTGGACCGATTTCAAAAATTCTTTCACCTTTGGAAAGCTACATTATCCCCGAGTAACATAGGCTATATTATATTTAAAAAAAATTAGGGATCCTTACTAAAACTCCAATAATGTAACCAAAGGTGTAAAAAAATGACCTGAAAAGTTCCTTACGTCGCGTGCGCTGCGATAACTATTGATGATAGAACAAAATCATTTACTACGACTTGGCAGAACTCATCATTATCTACAAAAAGTGTCGCAACAGCATATGTCTAAATATTATACTTATGTCACAGTAAGCGGTTTTTTATTCTAAAAATTTAATTTATATGCCGCCGCTTGAAAAGGCTCTTTATTTGTACCTTGGTATTAATCCTTATCAAAATAAATTACTTTATATTCAAGATGGCTTCAATACCTTTTTATAACTTTTTGAATTATTCAATTCGGACATTTCATTCGGAAGATATCACGAGTTTAAAAATGCAAGTATTAGAAAAAAGTCGCGTGGTTGCCGCTCACCGCGCTCAGCTAGCCAACATGCGATGTAGGCTCCATGTAAGCGTCACTGGGGTACGGGGGGGAAAAAGATTTAAAATTCATTTAAAAAAAAAATTCAAACTTCCTTTATAATTTTACTTTTTTTTTGAAACCCGACACAAAAAAGAAGGGTGTATGTGTGTGTGTGTGTATGTACCCGTGCGAAGCCGGGGCGGGCCGCTATGTATAATATATGTATATCCATCCGTTACCCTTTTTTTTTTTTTTGTTCCCCTGAGGAAAATGCATTAAATTGCATACCCCGGCTGTGGCGAGCCGGGGTTATGTGGGGCTCTCCTCCCCAGAAGGGGGAGGCCTACCCACTAAAAATCTCAGGGATGGCCTTCCTCAGGCATGTAGGGAGCCCCCGGGAACACAAAGGCCACTTCCAGGAACCCCCAGCCTCCGCTCCCCTTTCTAGAGGGGAGCCCTCCTCGGGGGAAGCTACCACCTCCTCCGGTCCCCTCCACCGACGACGCCCCCCGGCCACGGAAGGGGCGTGGTCCATCCCGGGTCGCCGTAGCGGTCGCGACTTCCTCGCGCCCGCCGGCGACCCGTGGCGGCGCCGCAGCTGTGCTACCGAGCCCGGCGCCGCCTCCTTCGAGCGGGATCGGCCATCTCCCGACCCCGCTCGGCGGCCTCCTTCTGGAGCATTACTGCTTCACAGAAGGAGGCCACAGCCCTCCAACGTCCATCCGTTACCCTAGATCCTATAACAGGCCTTACAGAGCTTCCTTTGGGCCTAGACTAATTGGTGTAAGTGTCAGAAATATTTATTTAATTTCCATATATACTATATGATCACTTTAAGCACCATAAATAAAAAATAATGCACAATCTATTAATCCTACTACTATTATAAAGGCGAAAGTTTGTAAGTATGGATGTATGGATGTTTGTTACTCTTTCACGTAAAAACTACTGAATGGATTTGAATGAAACTTTACCACAATATAGCTTATACATCAGAATAACACATAGGCTACAATTTTTGAGGTTTCTAATATGAGGTCGTAAAAAAAACACATTTTTTGCGCTTACATTGCAAACGCTGACTGAATCCTACGTAGTTTATAGGAGCATACTGCAGTAGCTACCTATAGGCCTATGATTAGGGCTCTGCAGTGCTTAGTTACCGTATTTCTTACTTATTACTAGACTAGACGGGACGAACCTGAAGTCTACGCGAACGAAGTCGCGGGCAAAAGCTAGTTATTAATAAATATTGGCTGGTGCTGGACTTTGTCTACGCAGGACACTTATCGTCATATTTTGGACAATTCACACAATATCTTTATAAATTGTAGCCTATGTGCTATTCTGATGTATGAGCTGTATTATTGTAAAGTTTCATTCAAATCCATTCAGTAGTTTTTACGTGAAAGAGTAACAAACATACATCCATACTTTTTTTTTTATGTGATAGGGGGCAAACGAGCAGACGGATTACCTGATGGTAAGCAATTACTGCCGCCCATGAACGCCCGCAACACCAGAGGAGTCACAAGCGCGTTGCCGGCCTTTTAAATGGGAGTACGCCCTTTTCTTAAAAGTTTGGATATCGTAACGGTTCGGAAACACTGCAGGCGACAATTCATTCCACAGTTTAGCTTTATACTTATTTATACTTACAATCTTTGGCGTTTAAAATAATCATTCATCATTAAGGTCTTTTGTCCCGTAGCTGGGGTAGAGGGCGTCCACAGTGAGTCTTCATCCCGCACGGTCTTGAGCTTCGCATTTGATTTCGCGCCAGGTTTTTTCAATGGCTTTCGCTTCGCCAATGACAGTCCGCCGCCAGGTCTGTTTTGGGCGATCACGTCTGCGCTTTCCTTGGGGATTCCAGTCTAGGGCTTGCCTCGGTATGTGTTTTGGATCCCTTCGGAGAGTGTGGCCTATCCAACTCCATTTACGGCGTTTGATCTGCTGGTCGATATGGACTTCATCACAACGTTCGCAAAGCTGCTCGTATATAATATAAGTAGGATGAAGTAGATGATACTGTTGGCCAAGTAGTTTTCGGGATCCAGGTCAAAATTTTGGATATGTTGTTCTCTTGGTCGAGCTGAGCAAAAAAATGGTCGCAAAAAAAGTTAACGACTCATTTTCCCGCTAGGGGGCTTTCATATCCCCCTAGCGGGAAAATGCGTCACTATCTTTTTCTAAAAGTTGAATGTTCTGAATCAGCTCGTCAAGGACGACAACATATCAAACAATCTGTGGATTCTGCCGAAAACCACGATTTTCTAATTCAGACTTCAGAGCCCCCTAGCGGGAAAATGCGTCGTTAACTTTTTCTAAAAGTTGAATGTTCTGAATCAGCTCGTCAAGGACAACAACATATCAAAAAATCTGCGGATTCTGCCGAAAACCACGATTTTCTAATTCAGACTTCAAAGCCCCCTAGCGGGAAAACGAGCCTGAAATCGGCTTCCAACTGACGACTCTATAATGATACAGGGAGAAATAAAAATTGCCCTTGCTGGTTCTTTCCAGTACAAGGTCTCCCGCCGTAGACTTGTCAACCAATGGCGTAGTATCTTTGACATTCAAAAGTGATTGTAAAATCCTATTTGAAGAACAAATTTTTGATTTGATTATTTTGAATGAAGGCGTCGTTTCTCGCCCCTATCCCATGTTTAGCTAGCGCAACGCTATCTCTTGTATATAATCTATTCCACTCGTTAAGAATATCTGTACACATTGGCCCAATGTGTAGAGTAGTACTTGTCGGAATGTTAAGAGATGCCAAAGTTGGCCAGCTAACTGAATAGTACGATATTCCGTCCACACATTAAACGATTTTGAACTACAAACTCTTTATTGACCCATGTGTTGGACTAACACAAGGCCCAATGTGTACAACCGGCCTAACATAATTATGTACATGCAAAGCGGGGTCAGTTTATAAACGAAGCGCGTTATGAATACGAGTCATGTAAATATGGTCGACTAGGTCGGAGAGTATTTCAGTTGGCAAAGATTGTCTCGCACATATATATGAATGAATGATCAGCATGCAACTGTGTAGCGCTGATTCAAAAGCCGACGTGACCATGCGCAGGTAGATACCTATTGAAAAACGTCGCGACTGAAAGATTTGACATTCAAATAAAGCGAGCCAATAGACGCGCATAATACAATCGTAACGGGACGTGCGGATCGAAGGTTTATTGTAATCTTTCATTTTACGTGTTGGTAAATGAGAAAGAGAGATAAATGAGAGAGAATTATATAAATTGAGACTAATTATATAACACCGTCTCATAATCTAATGTTGAACTTTTAACATGACTCTTGTTAATTATTTAATTAACAAAACTTTGATTAACAGTTGTAAAATGTTATTTATATTAAATGAATGTTAAAATAATACAGTGTTATCATATTTCATATCATTATTCATGGTGTCAGGTATATAAATGATAAAATAATACTAAAGTCCTAAAAATATTAGAAAATGAACAACACAAGAAAAGATAAAATGTGGCCTCCACGAATGATTTTGTGTAGTAATATCCTCATATTCTATGACTGGAGGAAATGCTCTGGAAGAGTTCTCTAGCCTTTAGCTTTTTCCTTAACAAAAACACACGTAAAGGTTTTTGGAGTCATCCCTATACAGTATCCTTCTTTTCCACATCGTACCAAGAAATACCAAGATTTTTTCCTTAGTCGTTCATACCACACTTGAACCTATTGTGTCGGCAGGGAGCGAGCGAGTAGGACATTTTGGGCCTCTTTTACCACATAGCATCAGGCGGGAAGCTATTGCTGGGGCCTTCATATAGAAAAACATATATTTGTCACATTAGCGAAAAAAAATGAAAAAAAAGTTAAAAATTATTCAGACAATTATATGTAGGTAATCATTGTGTTAAATCGGATTTGTACAGCAGTGTATAGCCAAGCCCCTGCTATGCATACAACATTGTAAGCTTTGTCGGTCTGTTGTAAATTATTGATAGACGTCAGCTCACTGCTTCCGTTTTCCATATGCGATTTTATTAATAGATGCAGTTGAATAAGTACAAATGTCGGTATTCGATATTGGATTCACATTATTCTTCTAACAAATTTTCAACGTTCCAAGTTTATTGGCAGCATTCCAGCGGTTTCGTTTTGAATACGTGATAAGTAACAAGCTCTTAAAACGTTGCGTTCTCTTCGCCAGGAGTGACGATCCCCTCGCAACGTCGCTACGTTGAATACTACGCGGCGTTAGTGCGCTCCGGGCTGCAGTACTCGGCCACCAAGGTGTACATCCGAGAGCTGGTGCTGTGTCCACCGCCCACGCTCAACGGCGGTCAGTGCTCGCTCGAGCTGACGGTCTCACAAGCGCATCCGCCTTTCAAGGTATGTGACACTAACACACTGCCACTGACGTTGACATGGAGTCACCGATACTCACTTGGATATACCGACATTGACATTTAATATTTATTTCATAAATAAGCTCTCATTAAATTTTCCGACACCCGCAGTAAATGATTTTCCTATCAAAATGAAACGTGACCCTGTCACAGCTAAAGCTTTGTTGTTTATCAAGGAATATTATTTAAGTCAGTTCAGTTTGGGAGGTTCAAACCACGAAAGACCGGCGGGAGATTTTGTTAGACGCCGAATGTTTCCTGTGGTCTGTGTGCGGTATACGTATAAACGTGTGCGTGCAGGCGCCGGGCGAGTGGACGGAGGTGCGGCGCAGCGGCGGCGCCGTGCGCGTGGTGCTGGCGCAGTGCACGCCGCTGCAGGGCGACGTGCGCGTCGACGTGCACCACAAGCCCAAGATGATGCGCAAGAAGCTGTTCCACTTCTGGTTCAACACCTTCTTCGTGGCCGCCGCCGTGGGCGCGCAGCGCGTGCCGCCGCCCAGCGACAGTGAGTCCACGTCCATACTCATGCCCGTACCCGTGTCCATGCTCAGGCCCAACCTCGCGACCGTACCCATGTGCATGCTCAGGCTCAACCTCGCGACCGTACCCATGTGCATGCTCAGGCTCAACCTCGCGATCGTACCCATGTGCATGCTCAGGCTCAACCTCGCGACCGTACCCATGTGCATGCTCAGGCTCAACCTCGCGACCGTACCCATGTGCATGCTCAGGCTCAACCTCGCGATCGTACCCATGTGCATGCTCAGGCTCAACCTCGCGACGTACCCATGTGCATGCTCAGGCTCAACCTCGCGACCGTACCCATGTGCATGCTCAGGCTCAACCTCGCGACCGTACCCATGTGCATGCTCAGGCTCAACCTCGCGACCGTACCCATGTCCATGCTCAGGCCAACCTCGCGACCGTACCCATGTGCATGCTCAGGCTCAACCTCGCGACCGTACCCATGTGCATGCTCAGGCTCAACCTCGCGACCGTACCCATGTGCATGCTCAGGCTCAACCTCGCGATCGTACCCATGTGCATGCTCAGGCTCAACCTCGCGACCGTACCCATGTGCATGCTCAGGCTCAACCTCGCGACCGTACCCATGTGCATGCTCAGGCTCAACCTCGCGACCGTACCCATGTGCATGCTCAGGCCCAACCTCGCGACCGTACCCATGTGCATGCTCAGGCCCAACCTCGCGACCGTACCCATGTGCATGCTCAGGCTCAACCTCGCGACCGTACCCATGTGCATGCTCAGGCTCAACCTCGCGATCGTACCCATGTGCATGCTCAGGCTCAACCTCGCGACCGTACCCATGTGCATGCTCAGGCTCAACCTCGCGACCGTACCCATGTGCATGCTCAGGCTCAACCTCGCGATCGTACCCATGTGCATGCTCAGGCTCAACCTCGCGACCGTACCCATGTGCATGCTCAGGCTCAACCTCGCGACCGTACCCATGTGCATGCTCAGGCTCAACCTCGCGACCGTACCCATGTGCATGCTCAGGCTCAACCTCGCGACCGTACCCATGTCCATGCTCAGGCCCAACCTCGCGACCGTACCCATGTGCATGCTCAGGCTCAACCTCGCGACCGTACCCATGTGCATGCTCAGGCTCAACCTCGCGACCGTACCCATGTGCATGCTCAGGCTCAACCTCGCGACCGTACCATGTGCATGCTCAGGCTCAACCTCGCGATCGTACCCATGTGCATGCTCAGGCTCAACCTCGCGACCGTACCCATGTGCATGCTCAGGCTCAACCTCGCGACCGTACCCATGTGCATGCTCAGGCTCAACCTCGCGATCGTACCCATGTGCATGCTCAGGCCCAACCTCGCGACCGTACCCATGTCCATGCTCAGGCCTAACCTCGCGACCGTACCATATCCATGCTCAGGCCTAACCTCGCGACCGTACCCATATCCATGCTCAGGCCCAACCTCGCGACCGCACCCATATCCATGCTCAGGCCCAACTTCGCGACCTTACCCATGTCCATGCTCAGGCCCAACCTCGCGACCGTACCCATATCCATGCTCAGGCCTAACCTCGCGACCGTACCCATATCCATGCTCAGGCCCAACCTCGCGACCGTACCCATATCCATGCTCAGGCCTAACCTCGCGACCGTACCCATATCCATGCTCAGGCCCAACCTCGCGACCGTACCCATATCCATGCTCAGGCCCAACTTCGCGACCGTACCCATGTCCATGCTCAGGCCCAACCTCGCGACCGTACCCATATCCATGCTCAGGCTTAACCTCGCGACCGTACCCATATCCATGCTCAGGCCCAACCTCGCGACCGTACCCATATCCATGCTCAGGCCCAACCTCGCGACCGTACCCATATCCATGCTCAGGCCTAACCTCGCGACCGTACCCATATCCATGCTCAGGCCTAACCTCGCGACCGTACCCATATCCATGCTCAGGCCTAACTTCGCGACCGTACCCATGTCCATGCTCAGGCCCAACCTCGCGACTGTACCCATGTCCATGCTCAGGCCCAACTTTGCGACCGTACCCATGTCCATGCTCAGGCCCAACTTCGCGACCGTACCCATGTCCATGCTCAGGCCCAACCTCGCGACCGTACCCATGTCCATGCTCAGGCCCAACCTCGCGACCGTACCCATATCCATGCTCAGGCCTAACCTCGCGACCGTACCCATATCCATGCTCAGGCCTAACCTCGCGACCGTACCCATATCCATGCTCAGGCCCAACCTCGCGACCGTACCCATATCCATGCTCAGGCCCAACTTCGCGACCTTACCCATGTCCATGCTCAGGCCCAACCTCGCGACCGTACCCATATCCATGCTCAGGCCTAACCTCGCGACCGTACCCATATCCATGCTCAGGCCCAACCTCGCGACCGTACCCATATCCATGCTCAGGCCTAACCTCGCGACCGTACCCATATCCATGCTCAGGCCCAACCTCGCGACCGTACCCATATCCATGCTCAGGCCAACTTCGCGACCGTACCCATGTCCATGCTCAGGCCCCCTCGCGACTGTACCCATATCCATGCTCAGGCCTAACCTCGCGACCGTACCCATATCCATGCTCAGGCCCAACCTCGCGACCGTACCCATATCCATGCTCAGGCCTAACCTCGCGACCGTACCCATATCCATGCTCAGGCCTAACCTCGCGACCGTACCCATATCCATGCTCAGGCCTAACTTCGCGACCGTACCCATGTCCATGCTCAGGCCCAACCTCGCGACTGTACCCATGTCCATGCTCAGGCCCAACTTTGCGACCGTACCCATGTCCATGCTCAGGCCCAACTTCGCGACCGTACCCATGTCCATGCTCAGGCCCAACCTCGCGACCGTACCCATGTCCATGCTCAGGCCCAACCTCGCGACCGTACCCATGTGCATGCTCAGGCTCAACCTCGCGATCGTACCCATGTGCATGCTCAGGCTCAACCTCGCGACCGTACCCATGTGCATGCTCAGGCTCAACCTCGCGACCGTACCCATGTGCATGCTCAGGCTCAACCTCGCGACCGTACCCATGTGCATGCTCAGCTCAACCTCGCGACCGTACCCATGTCCATGCTCAGGCCCAACCTCGCGACCGTACCCATGTGCATGCTCAGGCTCAACCTCGCGACCGTACCCATGTGCATGCTCAGGCTCAACCTCGCGACCGTACCCATGTGCATGCTCAGGCTCAACCTCGCGACCGTACCCATGTGCATGCTCAGGCTCACCTCGCGATCGTACCCATGTGCATGCTCAGGCTCAACCTCGCGACCGTACCCATGTGCATGCTCAGGCTCAACCTCGCGACCGTACCCATGTGCATGCTCAGGCTCAACCTCGCGATCGTACCCATGTGCATGCTCAGGCCCAACCTCGCGACCGTACCCATGTCCATGCTCAGGCCTAACCTCGCGACCGTACCCATATCCATGCTCAGGCCTAACCTCGCGACCGTACCCATATCCATGCTCAGGCCCAACCTCGCGACCGCACCCATATCCATGCTCAGGCCCAACTTCGCGACCTTACCCATGTCCATGCTCAGGCCCAACCTCGCGACCGTACCCATATCCATGCTCAGGCCTAACCTCGCGACCGTACCCATATCCATGCTCAGGCCCAACCTCGCGACCGTACCCATATCCATGCTCAGGCCTAACCTCGCGACCGTACCCATATCCATGCTCAGGCCCAACCTCGCGACCGTACCCATATCCATGCTCAGGCCCAACTTCGCGACCGTACCCATGTCCATGCTCAGGCCCAACCTCGCGACCGTACCCATATCCATGCTCAGGCTTAACCTCGCGACCGTACCCATATCCATGCTCAGGCCCCCTCGCGACCGTACCCATATCCATGCTCAGGCCCAACCTCGCGACCGTACCCATATCCATGCTCAGGCCTAACCTCGCGACCGTACCCATATCCATGCTCAGGCCTAACCTCGGCGACGTACCCATATCCATGCTCAGGCCTAACTTCGCGACCGTACCCATGTCCATGCTCAGGCCCAACCTCGCGACTGTACCCATGTCCATGCTCAGGCCCAACTTTGCGACCGTACCCATGTCCATGCTCAGGCCCAACTTCGCGACCGTACCCATGTCCATGCTCAGGCCCAACCTCGCGACCGTACCCATGTCCATGCTCAGGCCCAACCTCGCGACCGTACCCATATCCATGCTCAGGCCTAACCTCGCGACCGTACCCATATCCATGCTCAGGCCTAACCTCGCGACCGTACCCATATCCATGCTCAGGCCCAACCTCGCGACCGTACCCATATCCATGCTCAGGCCCAACTTCGCGACCTTACCCATGTCCATGCTCAGGCCCAACTCGCGACCGTACCCATATCCATGCTCAGGCCTAACCTCGCGACCGTACCCATATCCATGCTCAGGCCCAACCTCGCGACCGTACCCATATCCATGCTCAGGCCTAACCTCGCGACCGTACCCATATCCATGCTCAGGCCCAACCTCGCGACCGTACCCATATCCATGCTCAGGCCCAACTTCGCGACCGTACCCATGTCCATGCTCAGGCCCAACCTCGCGACTGTACCCATATCCATGCTCAGGCCTAACCTCGCGACCGTACCCATATCCATGCTCAGGCCCAACCTCGCGACCGTACCCATATCCATGCTCAGGCCTAACCTCGCGACCGTACCCATATCCATGCTCAGGCCTAACCTCGCGACCGTACCCATATCCATGCTCAGGCCTAACTTCGCGACCGTACCCATGTCCATGCTCAGGCCCAACCTCGCGACTGTACCCATGTCCATGCTCAGGCCCAACTTTGCGACCGTACCCATGTCCATGCTCAGGCCCAACTTCGCGACCGTACCCATGTCCATGCTCAGGCCCAACCTCGCGACCGTACCCATGTCCATGCTCAGGCCCAACCTCGCGACCGTACCCATGTCCATGCTCAGGCCCAACCTCGCGACCGTACCCATGTCCATGCTCAGGCCCAACCTCGCGACCGTACCCATGTCCATGCTCAGGCCCAACCTCGCGACCGTACCCATGTCCATGCTCAGGCCCAACCTCACGACCGTACCCATGTCCATGCTCAGGCCCAACTTCGCGACCGTACCCATGTCCATGCTCAGGCCCAACCTCGCGACCGTACCCATATCCATGCTCAGGCCTAACCTCGCGACCGTACCCATATCCATGCTCAGGCCCAACCTCGCGACCGTACCCATGTGCATGCTCAGGCTCAACTCGCGACCGTACCCATGTGCATGCTCAGGCTCAACCTCGCGACCGTACCCATGTGCATGCTCAGGCTCAACCTCGCGATCGTACCCATGTGCATGCTCAGGCTCAACCTCGCGACCGTACCCATGTGCATGCTCAGGCTCAACCTCGCGACCGTACCCATGTGCATGCTCAGGCTCAACCTCGCGACCGTACCCATGTGCATGCTCAGGCCTAACCTCGCGACCGTACCCATATCCATGCTCAGGCCTAACTTCGCGACCGTACCCATGTCCATGCTCAGGCCCAACCTCGCGACTGTACCCATGTCCATGCTCAGGCCCAACTTTGCGACCGTACCCATGTCCATGCTCAGGCCCAACTTCGCGACCGTACCCATGTCCATGCTCAGGCCAACCTCGCGACCGTACCCATGTCCATGCTCAGGCCCAACCTCGCGACCGTACCCATGTCCATGCTCAGGCCCAACCTCGCGACCGTACCCATGTCCATGCTCAGGCCCAACCTCGCGACCGTACCCATGTCCATGCTCAGGCCCAACCTCACGACCGTACCCATGTCCATGCTCAGGCCCAACTTCGCGACCGTACCCATGTCCATGCTCAGGCCCAACCTCGCGACCGTACCCATGTCCATGCTCAGGCCCAACCTCACGACCGTACCCATGTCCATGCTCAGGCCCAACTTCGCGACCGTACCCATGTCCATGCTCAGGCCCAACTTCGCGACCGTACCCATGTCCATGCTCAGGCCCAACTTCGCGACCGTACCCATATCCATTCTCAGGTCCGTACCCGTGTCCATCGCCGTAACGTAAACATTGCTTGCACCCCCGCACAATAACACATTACAGACCATCCACAAAACGTGCAAGTCACACAAATTACACATAAGTTACACCATACCCCCTACGCGTCGCAGCTGTAGGCTGCTATCAAACTTTGATTGAAACTGACAGATAGTGATTTATTGAGAGTCAATCTGATAATTATCTTCATAGAGCTACAATGTAACCGTGCTGTCTGTCAATCAAATTTGATACCAACAGAACTACATAATGAGGGGACGGTTCGCTCTCAATTTTTGCAATGCGTTTTAATTGTGTACCGAGACAACAAGTTTTTGCTTCATATCATTTGCTTTAATGAGGCCACATTCTTTCGTTATGAGTTTCACACCATTGAATTTTTTCGCAGATGTATGTAATCATGTAATCAATCCACACTAGGCCAGCGTGGTTGATTAAGGCCTACTCGCCCTAATGTAGGGTAAGACCCACGGGGTCGATAGGGACGCATACGAGCTTTGGTGATTTCGGTTACATCATTTATAAGAATCATCTCATCCACAAATTAATTAGAAGAGAAATACAGTATTTCTCCATTACCTTGGCAACAAAATGACCGTTGTTCTTGTGGCATCGCTAATGGGGTAGACGACTACAACTGATTATGGCCGTTTTTATACTATAATTATCTGATTTGAGCAATCTATATCTATATATAGAAATTTGAGTTTAATTATTAATTTATATTGTTTTTAGATTTCTAAAAAATGAGCAATTATTATTTACGTAATTCTAATGAAACGAACACATTTCTAATATTCTCACATTAAATGTAACATTTTTTTATATAGAAAGTATACCTATAAACGTACAAATAACAAAGTTATTTTAAAATTTGTTTATACGCTCATACAAATTTGACGAGTTTACTTACGTATGACGTCACGATTGCAGTGTTCTTAGTATGAGTTTTGAGCGACCCGCGACAGCGCCGCAAACATGTCGATGTATCTTCAAAAGTAATAGGCGCAGGTGTACTGTTGGTTCTGCAATATTTCTCATTTAAAATAGTACTCTTATTATATATTGAATTTAAAAAATTGTCGTCTACCCAATTCCAGGTCCGAACCAGGAGACGTTCAAGTTGACGCTCAACAAGTGGCAGTTGGACGACGCCCACAAAGACAAGCAGCACAAGCTATACAGCCCCGACTTCAAGGTACGACACTAGATATCGATATTTTTTTAATCTTCATTGCAATATTTATCTGTACTCGATGGCGACCAAGTGTCACGTGATTATTTAAAGAGCAAAACATTCTTATATGCTTTTCATTTCTTCTATACTAATATTATAAAGAGGAAAGATTTGTTTGTTTGTAATGAATAGACTCCTAAACTACTAGGCCGATTTCAAAAATTCTTTCACCTTTGGAAAGCTACATTATCCCCGAGTCACATAAGCTACTTTTTATCCCGGAAAAATCGACAGATCCCACGGGATGCGCAATAAAGGCTTCGCTCAAAAACTACTGCACAGATTTTCATGCGGTTTTCATCAATAGATAGAGTGATTTTTGAGCAAGGTTTGCGGTATTTTTTATCTCGGAAAAACGGATAGTCCCACGGGAAGCACGATAAAACCTTCGCGCCATAAACCGACTTCCGCGCATATGTAGCCGTGGGCAGAAGCTATGACCCTTAACCCTCTATAGACCCAATCCCGAAATCCAAGCAGGCGAAGCCGCGGGCAGAAAGCTAGTATTGAATAAAGCATTTGAAACAGTGCAATTGATTCGATTTGATTTGAATAAACTGTGGTCCTACGGTGAAGGAAAACATCGTGAGGAAACCTGCGTACATCTGCGAAGCGATTCAAAGGTGTACGTAGTCAACCAACCCGCACTGGGCCAGCGTGCTTGACTAAGGCCTAATCGCCCTAACGTAGTTAGGGTAGGCTCGAGCCCCTCGGTGGGGACGTATATGACCCGTGATGAAACTGTGGTCTACCAATCATTAATTTTATTTCCCATTCGTAGGTATTCTTTGTCGATTTTGTGTCCCGTATGGCTGGGATGAAAGGGTTAGGCTCTCTTGTAAAAATATGCACGTATTTGAAGCTTGCTACTATATTTGGATCTTTAATGATATATTGAGTTATCTTTTAATTCATATATGTTATAGATGTCATGGTTATACTCCGTAATCAGGCAATGTCAATTTGATTCATAAAAGATGAATAAATTAGTCATGCTTGAGACATCTTATGTTAATCAAAACTATGATTTTGAGGAGTATTTTGTATGTGCGAGAGATCTGATCTTAAATACCGTCTATTTCTTACAACCACATGTCCATTTGTTAACCGAATCCTATATGATCTGTTACTTAAATAACTTTCCACTACACCAGTAGCCCTAGACAAAAAGCACGCGCGTCTTTTTTATTCTATTTCTACTATTATAATAGACTAAGCGTTTTCTATCGAAAAATGTTAGACAAAGTGTATCTACTGATAGAATGGCTGTGTCTACCGTGACAGTAGAAAATAGAATAGAAATAGAAAATAATCTACCGTGTTTCGCCTTAATTCCCTTTGCTTAAAGAGAAAAAATGCCATTAGGAGGAACTTCAAAACATTTCAAACGTGCGTACTTCACAATTATTTACCTACATTAATTAGGACTAAATTAAACAAACTTTGGATTTGACATTGAAAATCGTTGCGTAGACATTTATTTAGAGGCAAGTATGATATTTACAATTAATCATTACAAAAACGAGTGTCAGTATTGAATTCAAATTAGCTTTGTTTACTTTCGGTTGTTTCAAAATGACATAATATGAATATTTATACAATCAAGATTATATAAAAATTTATCCTTCTACGCCGAATCAACGTTTCTTCGGTATGAGCTGCCTACAAAAGCCTTATTATGTGCATTTTTAGGAATAATTTGGCAAAAACACACTATTTTAAAACAACAAACAAACTATCAGCAATCTATTGGGTATGAGCAATCGCTTTGTTGAGTAGAAATAGAATAGAACCGTATCTATTTTTTACGTCACAAACTACATTTTGTCTATGAATTTGTATAGAACTCTTCTACTGTCAAAATAGAACACAGACGAGCGATAGAATAGAAGCACAGTTAGCATCTTGTCTGCGAGTTTTCTATCAGCGTCATCAAGCCACGTGACGTATCTACTGGAAATGCC
The DNA here is from genome assembly GCA_036419045.1 of Scirpophaga incertulas. Lineage (NCBI taxonomy): Eukaryota > Metazoa > Arthropoda > Insecta > Lepidoptera > Crambidae > Scirpophaga > Scirpophaga incertulas. The sequence continues at coordinate 19,377,424 of CM071640.1, forward strand.
AGTTCCATACATTTTTTATGTTATCTATTATAGAAAACGCAAATTGAAAGGCATTTTGTCTAGGGGGGCTGATACCCAAATCTTTTTGATTGTATTGTAAACTCGCACTTTATCATACCTATTTGATGGTGACAAATTCCTGCTACCTTGATCATAATAAATCTTTTGCTTTTGTTGTCTAGATATTAACATATTTTCTGCATCTGTATGCACTTTAAGTTACAACAATTTAAATGGAGTTGGAACAATACTTCGCATTTTTCTACTTTGTAAAAGCTCCGCTGGCGACGGCAAATTATTTGTTAATTGAGTGTTTAAATACTCTATCAAAGCTAAGTGATAATCAACATTATCTTCTGCAGACTTTGTTATTATATTTTTAACAGTTTGTACCGTACGTTCTATTTGTCCATTTGATTGGGGATAGTGTGGTGACGTGACGACGTGATGTGAAAAAAAAAATCCATTCTTGGGCAAATTTACATAACGATAGATATAACTGTACCCACAATTCAGTGTTTACAGCTATTAACCAGGTTTGGGAAACGACCTAAACGATTATATAACTGGATTTAGGTTGTTGATTAGTTCATTCGATGGCCTATCGATTGGCCCTATCGACTGATGAAAACGGCTATCGCATGCTGGCCCTATGGCACGCTTAAACAGAACTTTCCCGTACCCCGAATGCGGGGAATGAAAACGATTACAGTATGCGTTAACAGAAATCTTCCGTACTCCGAATGCGATATCTAACAATTTTTTAGACACCGGCGACTGTTCCGGAATCGTTAGGGTCGAAACAAAATATCGACGCAAATTGAGCGCACCGTCTAGTGGCTCGGACGCTCAAGGTCGCCGTGTAGTGAAGGGTGAGAATATACCCGGTACGTGGTGGTACCGGGTATATATTTCACGAGGGATGTGTGGCCCGGGTCGATGAAAGCGGTGTGTGAGAGAGATACGTGGGTGTGTGGTTGGTGGCTGGCGGGAGGGATTCGTTAGCGCGGGTGATCGGGTCGGCGAGTGATATCTAACGACGAATAAAAATGAGTTTCTGTGCGAGAATTTTCGAATCGAGAATTCCCGAGAAATGTTACCTTGGTCGAGAAATTGAGAAATTAAGTGAAATATTTTTAAAACTTCATTTAATACGTAATCGACTATCAGATAATGCATTAAATGCCTTTGTATTTTTGAAAGCTTATTTCCTAAATAATAAAAATACCTAGTGGGCTTGCTTCTGGAACAGTTTCCTCTTTAAATTGTGATTATAATTAGTCTGATTATTAATTATGTATTAGATTCTTAAGTATACTTGGTAACAAAAAAGTCTATATATAACAAAATATTGAAAAGTTGGACTACAGTAAGTTACCTATACCTTATTGTTATTCATTGCAATTATGAAGCTATTCTGATTGTTTGATTTTTATACCTAATACAAAAACTGTCGTTTCAATTATACATTTTAATAGAAAAGTTTGTAGTACAGACTAAAGTAAATTATATAGTGTTTAATGTAAGGTAAGAAATTATATTTTATTTGTTTTTCCCAAAGATGAACACTATTTTGTCCTAAAATTGTGGGTAGAAATAATGACAAAAGATCTCGCTAGATTTTATTTCGTTTAATAAATATTTTATATACTTACTAAGTTAAAGTCAATTGAAACTAATAATAAATGTTGTTCATCTTATATATAAAAATGAATCGCATAATGTGTTGGTAAGCGCATAATTCAACAACGCCTGGACCAATTTTGGCCAATTCTTTTTTAAAATGTTCGTTGAAGTTCAAGGATGGTTTTTAAGGGAAAAATTCGAATAATTATCGGAAAACTCTAAAAACAGCCCTTTTGTTTTCCCATGCAAACGTTTTCTAACTAAAACGTACAGTCGAGTTGAGCTTTATTGTTATTGTATAAAGTTCATATTGCAAGCACTCACTGTTGTCTAAGCAATGAAGGTGTGTTCTTAACATCAAAGAGTCGATTTGCGCTTTATTAACGCTACATATAGTTGAAATTCAATCATATCTATCAAAACAGTGTGCGTGCGTGCGTTGGAGCACAGAATACATCGTTGGAGGATTTAATGTCACGTTCCAAAATTGAATAGCCACAAAATGTAATAGGTCATTTAGACTTTTTTTTGCGGTTTGGTTGGCTATGCGACATTATCTATAAAATAATTAGGAACAAAAAACTGCCACTGTACAAATCTTTTTGACAGGACGAAGTCTGTCGGGTCCGCTAGTTGTTGATAAATGTTGTTCAATATTGCATAAAAAGCGTAGTTTTATTGTTAAAACACACATATTTTCAAAAATTTCCATATATCTCGACCATATATGCCGAGAATTCTCGAGAAATAGTGGTGGAGAATTCTCGTGCTCCGAGAAATAAAAAAGCTCCAGTGGGCGTACTCTTAGAAACGATATTCGATATATCGTGGACTTAGTCGTGTCGTATCCTACTCTTAGTTACTATCGTTTAAAACATTTCAACGGACGATCGAACGAACGATATTAATTTTGACATAAGAAAGCCTCAAATGACAACGATGAATTGAATTTGACAGACGAATATTCGCAAAATAAACGTCAAATTTACGATGATTACAACGACACCCCAAACCGTATCGTATTACTTTTCGCAAATTTGACGTAAATTTTGCGAATATTCGTCTGTCAAATTCAATTCATCGTTGTCATTTGAGGCTTTCTTATGTCAAAATTAATATCGTTCGTTCGATCGTCCGTTGAAATGTTTTAAACGATAGTAACTAAGAGTAGGATACGACACGACGAAGTCCACCATATATCGAATATCGTTTTTAAGAGTACGCCCCCAGAGTCGAGAAACCCTAGCGTTAACCGGGCGTGGGTGGTTGTTGCGCAAAATGAGTGGTCGGTTGTGGTTGTGGTCGCGCGGCAGGTGGAGCTGATCGTGCAGAAGCAGCCGGAGTCGTCGACGTTCCTGTCGCGCGGCGCGGCGCGCGCGGCCTCGCCGTCGCCCTCGCCGCCCTCCTCCGCCTCCGCCTCCGCGTCCGCCTCCGCCTCCGCCTCCGCCTCTGCCTCGGGCGACGCCGACTCCGACCCCGACGCTTCCTGGGACTCGGGTGAGTGCGCCACGTCACTCAGATCACAACACAACACTTATTCTATTGCTTATTATATGGTATTACAATATCAAATCCCGTCCAAACACCGGAACATCACGCTACCACAAAATGTGATTTTTTGTTTCCAATTGATATTATACTCTATGGCGTTCGACTTAAAGTTGAAAATCGATTATGAAGATTTGATCGACTTCGATAGCTTGATGTTCTGTTGTTCGTACATTGCCTATACGTTATACGTGACACTCCACATTGACAAATTGAAAATTACATATTGACAGCGACACATTACAATGACTGTAATTATTTTTGATGAGGTTATCGGAACAATTCGCCTAGTGTATAATTAATACCCTTTAATAAATTAATAAAAAGAGATTTATATATATGGATTGTATCCATATCTTATTTGCATACTGTAATATATTATTGTTCAACACCATTGCTCGTAATTGGTATGTAACTACACCAATTTTTTTTTCACAATGTATCATATTACCAACTTATAATATCTTTCGAATTTCAAATTCGATTACCGCACAGTTTGGTAATGAAAAGTTAATAGTTTCGTAAAGAACAGTCACGCTTTTATTTATAAGAAAAAAAAAATAGGAAACAAAGAAAATTTATATACAAAATGCTGAAACGTTTTTGTAAATTAAATAAGTTTGGCGTTTAGAAACACTCTGTTTAAAGATATACAATTATAAAAACCTTATTTAAAACTGCAGCTATTAAATAGAAGTCATACGTAAATATAAAAAGAATATATTTATTTTGTAAAAAATATATAATTTACTGTTTTGGCTGTATAAGCGTCGGTACCTTAGTCTTTCCCGCACAGCGCCATCAATGAAAAAGTAAACGCGCCATTTTTAAATTTTCAGTACTATTTTGCAAGTAGATATTTTGCATTGTTTCTTTTGTTAAGATTTTTATATCAAAAATGTTATCAAGCGATGAAATTGATTGTACGAATGAAATAATAACGATTATTTCAGAAATGACTGGCGGTGAAGGTGGAAATCCAACGTATAATTTTTATAACTGTACTTTCACAAATTGTTTTTTAAAATAAATTTTTATTGACCTAAAAAACTTGTAATAATTATTCGCAATGGTGTTGAAAAACGTCGTATAACACTCGTGAGCAGTTAAAAATTACATTCTCGGCTAAATACTAATGTTAGCCTCGATCCTAATTTTCAACATTACTCACTTGTATTATAATGATCTATTATGTATTAAGAGGTCTAAGCAAAATATTTCTTGACTTTCGCTTGTATAGGTATCGTGTATTTGTGACATTATGGGTATTCTCGTATTCTCGTGACAACCAGAGCACTAGAAAGTTTAGTGTAATACATTACGTAATAAATTATTAGTACATTATGGTACAAATGTGTAATGTTGGGGATTGCCGTTGAGGCGCATTGAGGCCCGAGCCGTCAGGCGAGGGTCTTAAGGAGCCGAGGACGGTAATCATCAATACACACGTGTATCATACAACGTTTTTCAACACACTTCTGAATAAAATAATACTTAAATAAAAAACCATTTTCTTCATAAATTGTATTTGCAGACATCTTAATTAATAACTAACTAAATAACTTCAAAAGAGAAAGCGAGACGTGTTGTGAAAAATGTTTCGTAATGGCGGGAAAAATTAATCAGTTTTCCTATGCGCGCCATAGACTAATAAATTTCGTAATGGCGGGAAAAATTAATTAGTTTTCCTATGCGCGCGCATCAGCCATAGACTAAAAAATGAGGTTTCTTTTTTTTGGGCTTTTCACAGTTTGATTATCAGTCACAGTTTGATTATAGTCAGTCACAGATTGATTATAGGTGTCATTATGTGTCTAATTGCCATGGGATTAGAGCCACTTTATGAGGAAGTGTGTTGAAAAATATTTTACATTATACTTCGTATAAAAGCACCTAAATAGAGCTAAAGTGACAGTTGTAACGGACCTCATTTAATCTACACGCAAATAATGTTGCCAGCGATGAAAAGTAACGATGCCAGATACGCAGACATACTTATTGGCGTCTTTATAAAATACCACATCATCACTCGAATCAACGTATTGTGTAACGTAACATACTTGTGATACAATATTATGTAACTATTTAAAAACACCATCACAGAAACTAATTACATCACAACATACATACACTTGTAGAATTACAACACAACATGTTTAATTTGTTGAACTGTTACATATTCGTATTAATGTGATACAATGTTATCGATTGATAAGCAGTTGTTGAGAAGAGTAACGTATTCGATGGAACTGGTATGGTAACTCCCAACGTTAAATGGAATAAAATTAAATGTATGAAGTAATTGAACCGTTAATACTCGAAAAGTTAATCGGATACGTTACTTATATATTTTTAATATAGCATTATTATTTAACGAAATCTTTGTGTGTTTGGGCGTGCGTGCGTGCGTGTATGTCTGTTCCTTTGTGTCTCTTAATAAAATGTGGATTTGGGATTTATTTTGTCAGGAAATTGTGATTGTCGCGTTTAGTTGTCACTTGTTTGTTACAGATGATTTTTTTCATAGAGATTTGAGAGGAATGTTTGTCAGGCAACTAACTTTGTGTATGCAGTATTTTAGATTGCGTACTAACATATAACGAGGGTAGTTTTGTGGTAGCATGTTGTCATTCCCGAAGGTAGCATATTATATTAAGTTCATAAGTTCTGGGACAGAGTAAATAGCTTCGCCCTTGATCTTGAATTTTGACAGAAAGAGGTTCTCATAAAAAAGTTTATTTATATTTCTGTACTGATGTAAATGTCGAGCTATGCCACTTTCGGGAGCGATAAATAATGGAATGTTTTAAGTAGAAATTTCATGTTAAACGGTTAAGTTGCATCACGTAGTTAATGCATTTCTATTTGTCTATACTCTGTTGCTGGAATAACAGACAGAAAATTTATGAATAAAATTTACAACTATGTGACGTAATTTGGTGAGAATTATAAACGTCTGGCGTATTGAGGTGTCAGGATGAGACGACATTCTTTTTTACTCTTCCCATAGCTAAATAAAACTAGAGTAGATTGCTAACTCCATACAAAGGTTTTGCGTTCGTGTTATCCTTAGTTCGACTTGTTATATCTAGATGGCGTTACTGTATTAACCAATTCTGTCTAAATTTTTTTTATAATAAAACGTCGTTTTAAGTCCTTTAATATGTATTCTATTAAATACAATAATAAAATGTATCTCCCCTACTAGCAGAACTAGTTACGCCATCTGCTGGCGTAATTACATACTTTTTTGTAGGCTTCAACAATCAATCTTTTCGTTTATTCATATCTTTCCCTGTAGAAATAATTTGAAACTTATTTCCTAATTATAACAACAAAATATGTTTTTTTTATATTAACGATATTATTGTGAAATTTCTCTACAGGTGAATGTCTAAGAGATCAGAGCTTACTGTTGTACAGTGACTTGTGTTTAATTTAACGTTATATTTGAAAACTTTGTCAAATAATCTTTAGAGATGGGAAACAAATTAAATGCGAGATGAAATAATTTTGTCAGGTAGTAACAAAGTTGATTTTAAAATCAAATAACATACGTTCATATTTTTAAAGGAGTATGCCCATTCGTAGTATCACCTTTACTCGTCCTTGTGCCTTAACCAAACATAAACAAAATACCAAAAAATAAGTAACAATTTTTAACAAAACTCTGCAATATACCAAGCCGAAACTTCGCCGGAGATAAATCCACATAATAATTAGTAATTATTTCACTTCCGTTTCATTCGCCGTGTATTTTTATTGATGATATTCTAGTTTCATTAATAAATAGTCTCTTCGGTATTGCCATATATTAACGATCGGATCGATTGGTCAAAAATATATTCGATACATTGCACTGTCCTCTCGTGAAAGGGTAAAAGGAATACCAAAACAATTAATTTTCTTTAGTCTTTTTTCTGCTTTCTCTAATATTTTAGTCATTATTCTGCTTTAAGAGTTTCTTTATACAGATAGCTAATATCAATGTTGCTAAAACAATTATTTTTAAATTAATTAATTATTTTATATGAATTATTGGATAGTTGTAATATTTATTGGATAAGATAGACTTAATCATTTTATAGTTTTAATCTTCTACAATTAAATAGGTATTATCAAAAATGATGATAGGAGAAATTCGTAACTTGAAAGTCTTTGGTGTTTAATTTCTATTTTACCCATCGAAATAGAGTCAAATAGTTTTTAATAATTGAATATATACTTAAAAATCTACAATATGTCATAAAAATCATTATGGTACAAAATCATTTTTGGCGATACTAAAGTCCATACTACAATGGGCATTCTCCTTTATATGACACTTTGACATTTTATTATGTTTGAGTTCTCGTGATGACTACACAGAATGTGCGTTAAAAAAATATGCATTTCGTATTTGGTGCTATATTAAAATGACATTTCTTTATCCATGTACATTCTTTTGTGTGTGTGTATCTTATTTTAAACATTTTTGCGAATTCACTTTGCAATTTACACATTCTGTGTCAGAACTTGTACCATTATGTAGGGTATTTGTCTCCTCGTCTTGTTGTCAAAATCCGATTTCATAAATATTTAGAAAAAGAAAATATTGATAAAATCTCCACTGAAACTCGAGTAAAACTTTTATATCAATAGTGAATAGAATATGTATAGTTATTTTTATTATTATATTAAAATATAATTGTCTATGGCACAAATAACATAATGATTTTTTTTTGGTAATATTTGTAAAATCCACTAAGTTATTTGATCAGTCAGAAGTAGACAAGTTCTTATGTTGTTAGCTAGACTGATCTGATAAGTACTTTAATGTTACTGACAAGAAATCTATCTTGCAAGAAAGAGATAGGCGATTTATTTAAGTTTCTATTCAAATGTTACCAATAAAGCAAAAACTTATTATCATTCATATTCCCTATTGATAGTGGTTCATAATAAATTATTCGAATTTACATTAAATACTACAGAACATTTTGTGTCGCTTAGTATAGTTTTAAACTATCACGGAATGGTTAATAATGAAACGCAGACACCATTTATTGAATTCAAATTTTATCGAATGGCGACAGATGGCACCTTTTCTGTGTCACGTAGCTAAATACCCTGCAATCTGGTAGAAAAGTAAGTTATAGATAAATTACGAAGCGGAATTGTGTATGTGTTATAGTTATGTCGTTTACTACTGGTATTTGAAATTAGAATTGATTCTTGTAAAGAGGAAATTCTAACATAGAATGCCTATATAACATTACAGTTGTTTTACATGTGAGAACATACTTCTATGGCTATGACTATAAATGTCAATTGGGAGGTAAAGCACATATGCAATTCCACCCACTCCGAATTTATCTACAGCTTTTCAAGTGTAAGAAATATGTTTTGACAGCTGTCACTACCAAATTCAGTCGTTTTGACAGTTGAAAGTGTGGCGATGACAGGTGACAAAATGTATCTAATAAACTTAGAGACGAGACGGTCGGACCATGAGTAGGTGGAGGCATATTCACTTCAAAGAATCGATGTGTTTTAGTTCCTATATATCGGAACTGTACATCGATGTTTTTCGATGTATCGAATAAAATCATCGATGTTTTATAACATCGAGTACTTCGTTACAATTATTACAAAGCTGTAAATCAAATTTTACAAAATGTAAACAAGGATGGTGAAATTTTTGTGCATAACGGAAAGGTTATTATTTTAATCTATTTATAAGAATTCGAAATGGAAAATTTGTTACTACAAAAATTGGTCGCGGAAGTACGTGTGATACTTCAAAGAAAATGCACATTTGCGTGTTTAAAATGCTTGTTAAACATTTTTTACAATTTGATTTAGAACATGGTGTACAATAATTTTGCAAAGTCTGTCAAAAGGAACTAATAAAGAAACATTGAAAATGGTCTAAAAGGGAGTCTGTGACCCTCGTGGTGGCTTGATTTGCATAAGGTAGTGCACGTTGATCGAGCCGCCTCGCCCGGGCCATTTTGACAGATTTTAAATGACATTCTAGTGTTCAAACTGAAGTTTTTTGTTAATTTAACTGGTTATCATCGATTCGATATTTTATGAAGAAACATCGATGCATCGAGTAGCCTACCTTTTTGAAACATGGTTTGCATTCGATGCATCGAGTAGCCTACCTTTTGGCATCCATTCGATGCATCGATGTTACACATGGATGTCGTCGATGCGTCGATGTATTGGAACACCCCCGAGTGACGGGCCGTTGTGTGCGTAGGCCCGCTGGTGGAGCGCGTGGGCCGCTACCGCCCGCTGTCGCCCGAGCGCGCCGCGCACACGTAAATATGTTTGTCTGTCTGTCTGTCTGTCTGTCTGACCGCCCCCGCTTGCCTGTCGGTGCCCGTTGACTAACTGTTAATCGTCTCGCTTGTTTGTCGTTGCACACTTTTCGTTGCCTGAAATCCACTCAACCATTGCGCACTTTGCCCGCATTAATCGTTGCTAATCACCTAATTATGTTATCGTAAATAATAAAATCCACGACAACGTTTCCTGTCCCCCCCCCCCCCCCACTCCGAGATTTCGACTACACTTTGATCCTTTATTTATGTGTAACATTTGATCTACTGTTTAAACTACAATGCCTATTTTCCATTGTAATTTTTTGCCCGTTGACTCTTGTCCATTGTGCATTACTTGTTTCCTTTCTTTTAATATTACTTGCGTTTGTTTATCTACTGTCTTCCGTCATGTCTACCAAGAAATTACTATTTCCTGTTCATATTTGCACTTTTCCTGCTAATCGTTGGCCACTGTCGATAAATGTGTCGAAAATATGTCGTTCCCTGTTTATCGACATTTTTCCTGGATCGCATTGCCCACAATTTTGTCCGTTATATCCTGTCAACAAATTGTTCCCTCGTTCATTGTTGGCCAAGTGTATATTTTTAACACTGTCCTCTAATTCATCATTCACTTACTGTCGTTTTTCTTCATTCATCACTCATTCTTCCAGTCGACAATTAATCGGAGAAATACATCAAATTAACATTTTGTATGATAACATCATTTTAAGCATTTTATCCATTTCGTTCAAGCCTTACATGTAATATAATAGATGCACGTGTGTGATCTGTGTGTGTTAAACATTTTTATTGACTAATTTTAATGTAATGCATAAAATACATACAAATATATTTGTATGTTACGGACAACAGCACTTCAAGCTATCTCAATCTGTTTTTTACCCGATTATCAACTTAATGGCGAACATATAGAGTTCAATATCAGATTTTTTGCGGTAGCTTGATGTGATGCTATCTGTACATTGTCTTTCCTATGCAGAGTGTCCCTGACGCCTTATTTGTTGATGCAATTACTAAAATGTACATGAAATACGCATATTTGCAATTTATTCTGTAACTTGTCGTGTAATTACACATTTTATTGGCTTTTGTGTGTATGTGTGTTTGTGATTGGTAGATGGAACCGCTTGGAAGAATATTTTGTAACGAACGATACGAACAGTTATTTTAGTAATTACATTTCATATCAGGGTAGATGACTTTTTTATTCTATATAAATATATTTAAATTTAACTATTAGCTGAAACATATTATACATAAGCAACAGTAACGTCTTAATTTATATGAGCGTGTAAACAAAAGTGCCAATAACTCGTTATTTGTACATTTATATGTAAACTTACTATATTTTAAATGTTACATTTAAAATAAGAAAGTTAAAAATTTGATCGTTTTATTCAAATTATGTGGTTATTTTTTTTTTAGTTTAAAAATTAAGTATTTTCGAATTATGAGATCGACGTTACTTACACTTACGCTTTACGCTAATTAAATAATAAAAATATAAATTTCAATTGATTCGATTGAGTCATCTAACCTATTATATTACATTATTGCAATCATTCCATCGTCACTGTTTATTATTTTCCTAATAAATACTTCAATTTCCTAATAAATAACTGTTGCTAGCGATTTCATCCACTGATATTCATCCTCCATCCTTGTTTGTTTGTTTGTACAGTGTAAATAGAACTTGTCGTACCACGCACGCTTTGCACCTAGAACGAATGAACTTGTATGTCGCATACAGTCATTTTTCTGAGTCTACGTCTGAGACTAACATGTCTAACTATCGCCGACTTACTGTAGTCTTCAAATAAGTTCAAGTATGTATGATAAAAAAATTGTTTTATTCGCAGTCTTTTCAAACTGTTATAACTTACTGTTAACTGGAAAATAATAAAATTTTCAACTTTCAGTGGCTGGTTTCTAACAGGAATTCACTCTAGTGTCATTAATCAATGCCATAACACTACGATGCATATGTTATGCGCCAATGTATATTCAAAGCGATATCAAAATATTAAATATAATGCAAACACGTTTACTATTGGAATTGCAATGTTCGACAATGTCTGTATGCGGCATACGACACGGATTAAAGGTCGATTTACACAGATCAGTGAGTTCCTCACAGTTCCGGCACAGTGTCGTAATACATTATTACGACACTGTATGTATACGCTGATTCACACATATCAACAGTTCCGCCTTAGTGCCACCGCTGTTATAATTATTGTTACATTTTCGACGACGACGACGACCTCCATAGCCGAGTGGATAGTACACCGGTTTCAAGGTGTCGCCATCTCTGAGGTCCCGGGTTCGAGTCCCGATGGGGGCAGATGTTTGTGTGATGAATGCGAGCATTTGTGCCTTAGTCATGGTTGTTGATATATATTTCAATAAAAATTATTTATATATGTATAATATATGTATGTCTATCCGTTACCCTAGATCCCATAGCACAAGCCTTACAGAGCTTAGTTTGGGCTAGGCTAATTGGTGTAAGTGTAACAAATATTTATATTTACATTATATTAATATTTTTTTTTATCTGGTAGTATCTCTGACCCAGACTGCACGAGCAGAAAACAATTACTTAGACCCAGTCTGCGTCTACAGACTTATTTCTATTTCTTCTTGAATCCTTGTAATAGCGCCTATCTGCTAGAAACCCACCAGGTCCGTCTTCCACGTGACCCTACCAAGATGTCTCCTTTCCGAAACTTAATTGAGTTTGTGAAAACTACTATTGCAAAACTGTCTGGTGTGCATAGATAATGATTTGAAAGAACTGAGGCCGATTAATACATATGAGAAGTAGGGATAACTCCCAACACAGTATCCAGTTGATAAATTAATTAATTTTATTTCCCATTTAAAAGGCCGGCAACGCATCCGTGACTCCTTTGGTGTTGTGGGTGTCTATGGGCAGCGGTTATCGCTTACCTTATTACTTATCAGGTGGTCCGTTTGCTCATTTGCTGCCCTATCCTAAACAAAAAAGATTAGTTTTTGATACATTGTCCGTTAATGTCACTAAGAGCGGAAGTTTCGCATCAAAATCAATTTATTATTCTTGAAATGGAATTTTTACAGTCACTATTGCACATCAAAGATGCTACGCCATTGGTTCACAAGTCTACGGCTCGAGACCTCGAGACCAAGAACCAGCAAAGGCTATTTTTTTATTCTCCCCTTTATTTTTACGGAGTCTTCAATTAGAAGCTCAGATAAATAGTCTGAACCCAACCTCCCATAGAATTTTAAACTAATTTACATTATATCTTTGTAGGCGTAACTATTGAGTTATAACAATTAATAATCTTTGACAGTACAATAACCCTTTTACAAAAGAATGCATGCTTTGGAATTCCATAAATGTGCATCGACGATAGTTACGTATTCGTTCCCCCTTTATGAGGTATTGAAGTGGTGGAAGCCAGTGACGCGTTTTCCGTCACCTTATTTTTATTTTATTTTCCAACACTGAAAATTATATATATATAATTAGCTTCTTTTTTTCGTGTCCTCTTCACGGTGATCGCTCTCTAATCAGTTCTCACAGATAATTTATTATCACAACGATGAGCCTACATTGTGACTACGAAGTCACTAGGTGGGGCATGTCTACATTGTGACTACGAAGTCACTAGGTGGGGCATGTCTACATTGTGACTACGAAGTCACTAGGTGGGGCATGTCTACATTGTGACTACGAAGTCACAAGGTGGGGCATGTCTATATTGTGACTACGAAGTCACTAGGTGGGGCATGTCTACATTGTGACTACGAAGTCACTAGGTGGGGCATGTCTACATTGTGACTACGAAGTCACAAGGTGGGGCATGTCTATATTGTGACTACGAAGTCACAAGGTGGGGCATGTGATATTTATATTGTAGTGGCATCATTAAGACGGAACTGTGGCTTGGTGAGATACGTGTGAATCGGTGTTTACTTTGTGTTCGATATGTGATTTGTTGTTCCGTGCAGGTGAATCGACGTACTTGTGAGGAGGCGTCCGGCCTGTGGCGCCGTGTCGCCGTGTCGTTGTGTCGCTGACGCGCCGTGTCGCCGTGTCGTTGTGTCGCTGACGCGCCGTGTCGCCGTGTCGTTGTGTCGCTGACGCGCCGTGTCGCCTTGTCGCTGACGCGCCGTGTCGCCGTGTCGCTGACGCGCCGTGTCGCCGACGCGCCGTGTCGCCGTGTCGCCGGTCGCGTCCGCGATAGCGCGAGTGCTGAACGAACAGTTCTATGAACTATTGACAATGATCCTGGTACTAAACATCGCTACCTCGAGATGTAAGGACTCTTTCCCTACTCGGTACTTGTTAGTTACGATCGTTTACGTGTTAAGCGTGTCACAAGGTATGTTCTTATCTGATTATGTAAATTAATGTAACTCACGACTGATACACGGAAATTATTCGCAGATTTTTCGTCCGGAACTTGTAGCACTGTGTGCAGCTTATTTTTCGCAACAGATACGTACGGTCACACTCACTTTTACATATATATATGGTTACATATACACACGTAAGTTATTTTTTTGACAGGCAAGCAATACCTTTATGGCTTTCGGTCTCTATCGGTGTTTATAGAATTAAGAACAGTGCTGCCATAATGCCTTCTCCGTCTCGTGCGATGTTGCCATGCGAAACTTAATTTTGGGGAACGCGGAACGACAGTTTCAATGTTATTACTCGATATGTAGTCGTTAAAAACCGGCCAGTGTTACGGTGTAGTGTCCTAACGGAGTATTGAAGGTTTTTAGAGTATTTTTTGTATTCGAATCGAAATTGGAGCCGTTTATTTTTTTATCGACCAAAATTATTTTTGTGGATCTTCATGTCCGTCGTATGTGTACGTTCTATTTTATAGTGTATGTGTAAGCAGTGGCATTATTACGCGTAAGATCTTCCTGTCGATTGCGCGAGGAGTTTCTGGGATGGTTCGTGTTGTGTTTCCGGTTGGTGTGCAATTGTTTGGAGCTGTTCGTGTGGTTACGGGAATTACACAACTATTTTTGATAAGTGAGAACCAATTTCAAAGTGGTGCTTATGTTTTTAATACGAATATAATTTCTGAGTGAGGGGAATCTTGCCCCTGGGCGGATCCTGTGGCGGGCGGAAGCAATACCTGCCCGACTTTTGCTTTGGTGTGGCGTCGTGTCGGTCGGGAAACATTCTGCGGATCTGTTCGGGGCGCGGTGTGTTGGCGGCGTTATATATTTATTATAATAATAATAAAAACTTAATTTTGTAATGATCTTGGCCTAACGGGCTTAATGTTCGTGTAAAGAAAAATTAATTGTGTTTATTATTTTAATCAATTGTGATAAAATTATAAATATAAATAAAATAAAAATATAAAGTCTCTAGAAGATGAAATGAGAAATATAAAGATTATAAATATTATGATGACTATATATGATAGAATACGGTATTTTCCTACAAAAAAAAATAGTCGTCTTTATTGCATAATTGACTAATTTAACTCATTATTTGATCTCATATCAGCACGTTGAAAATAAAAATGTTAGTTTCTATTTAAAATAATTTGATACTTAAATCTTTATAAATTTTGAATTTCTTTACGTAATTTGAAAAGAAAACATTTCTTACATTAAATGCTACATTTTTCAAAATAAGGAAGTGTACATATACAAATAAAAAGTTATTATATATGCTATATATACGCTCATACGAATTAGTAATTTTCTTTATACGCTCATAGAAATTAGGCGACTTTGCCATATTGTGACGTCAGTCTACAAACTTATCGCTGTATTTAAAAAAATAATAATTGCAGGTACACTGTCACTTACAGGTATAATGTGTACCCA
Source organism: Scirpophaga incertulas (assembly GCA_036419045.1). NCBI lineage: Eukaryota > Metazoa > Arthropoda > Insecta > Lepidoptera > Crambidae > Scirpophaga > Scirpophaga incertulas. The sequence goes on from CM071640.1 coordinate 19,392,783, forward strand.
ATCCACCAGGACCTTAAAATAACAACCGGTTGACCATGAATATTTATCATTTACCTGATTCTATAAGGAAACACCACAAAATACTGCCCAGCTGTTATGTTGTGCAAAACTTTAAATAGAGATTTGATTTATTTCGTTTGGGTAATAAAACTTTTGTTGATTGCAAGGTTACATTATCAAATACACACTATTAAAATAGGTGTCTAAAACTAAATAATGGATAAATTTCAAGATGGCGGTAAACATAACTGTCAAAATAATGGATGAAATACAAGATGGCGGTTAGTTACACAACGACAAAGCATTGCAAGCAATGTTTGTCAAATAGTAGACCTTTTTTTGGTGTCTTTACAAATGTTCGTCTTATGTATCGTTTATTTTTTGCTGTTGATTAAATTTAGCCAAGCCATTGAATTTACACAATTAAATTGTAAATCGAAAATGAATAGCCAATTTTAATAACACAGATCAAATTTTTCTTTAACTATGCCTCTGTATTTTTATTTCAAATGGGGAAATAAAAGTGTATTATTAGTCCAGTTTATTGATATTACAAGTAGAGATGGGTCGTCGACGTCTTTACAGTCGACGAAACTAGACCGTTAAATTTTATTAATGGACGGGTCGATCTACTAGTTAAATTCGTCGACTAGTTAACGGGTCGTCTAGGCGGCTATTATCGTTGTATTAAACGATAGATTTAACGATTAACTTACGAGTAGATGACACGTTGCGGTTGTTTGGTGCTCTCACGCACACTAACACGGCCTTTCGCATCCGCTTCTATTATTCTATCCGTATTTCTCATTAACGCGGGCCTAAAAGGCGTAACATCTTAGAGCGTTTATTTTAATAATTAAGATCTTACTCATCTATATTTAGAGCTTACTTTAGATTGTGTCAACTGTTTGTTCCGTTGACCTGACCCGTCGCGACGACCCATTTTGAGATAATAAAACGTACCTATTGCTTTAAAGTTAGAGTTTATTTTAATTTGATTCAACGTAAAGTAACGTAAGTAGCGGCCACGTCATGAAATCGACGTTGCATTACATGGCGCGTTGATAAGAACGTGGGACTCGTCTCCTACGAGTACGAGAACTAGTCGTTTACGAATTTAACTAGTAGATCAGAGAACGGTAGACCATCGAAGCGTTGAATGCACGTCGACGGTTGATTTAACTAGTCCGTCTATTTAACGCTCATGTCTAATTACAAGCGACGCCATTGTTTTGCCCCGCCAACGCCATAAGCCAATCCCATCGCGTCTCGGACGACCGTTCCGATTTATAGAAGACTCGTATCTTGTGTATGTATTATTTGTGACGATTTGTTTTTGTTCGTGCTAGCACTATCGTCCCACTAATTCTCTTAGGTAATTCTATTTTAATGTTTATATTTTATGATTAAAGATTAAAATTATTGAATATTGAAAAAAAAAAGATAATTGTTAAAGAATTATAATGCCGTACGGCGAGGCAGATATTCCCACCAGCACTTGACTAAGTCCCGTGGGGGACAGTTAATATTTTTGTATACTTTCGAAAGATCTCAACGGCGGCTGATGTTATTCATAAAAAAATTATTAAGCTTCTCCGCGCTGTTTCGCTTTGGGGTTATAATTTTTTCTTTCAATTATATATGTTATTTTAAAATCAGATATCTTCATTAGTAATGTGTGTATTTTTTTGTTGTATAGCCATTATTGCGTTTTATTCGTGTTCTTTTTTCAATAGTAGCAACGAGGAAACCCCAAAGTGTACAGAAACTAGTAAAATAGCTTCAAAATCGATTTTCGTTTCAGTTAGAAAACATTTTTGACTTGTAATGAAATGTCGGTGTCGTCTTAACCCTTTCAGTGCTTCGTGGCGAATGTAATAAACTGTCGAAAAAGTCGTCGATATTTTACGTTTGAAATGACATTTTTTTATATAATAAGACCTTATGTCTATAAGTATCATATAAATATAATCACTTTAAAACAAAACATGTGGTATGATCAGCAGGGTATATGCTCTGACTACTAATGTATTTATTATATTGTGACTAGTGATTGCAATCCGGCGTCATTTTCAGTCCGGCCGGATCTGACCGGATTGATTAAATCAAGATGATTTTCGCTGTTAGTACAAAATAAGTGAGTTAATCAAGTATTACTTCACTTGTATGTAGGTAGTTTATAAAAAATAAATTACAAATATATAAAATCGACTTTATTTCCTAACCAATGTTAAGACAAATATACAACAAGAAAATAATTAAAACTAGTAATAATTTTACGATGTAACGAGTAGCCCAGTCTTTCTAGATTTCACTTTTACAGATAGATCAATTTATAAATAACAATATTAATTATCAAGTAACTATAATATCTAATAGATACAATTAACCTTACGTAATTAACTGAAATGAGATCAAAATCATTATTAAAGTATTTGAGAATGCTAACTAACAAGTCTTATAGGTATTTGTGATTATGACAGATACTACCATGATTACTAACTGCTAGCACCGGATCCGGTATATTGGTACCGGATCCGGTTACCATTATATGATGCCGGATCCGTCGGATTACCGGAACCGTTTTTCCGGATTGCAATCCCTAATTGTGACGAAGTGGACAAACCAACTAGTGGTCTACAGAAATAAACAAAAACGTGAAATTCGTCGAAAACAACAAGCACTGAACGGGTTAACTAAGAATAATATTGAATATGGGATTAATGATGATTTATTGTTAAAATTGTGTTTTATAAATTCAGTTTGAATAGAATGCGTGTGAAATTTATTTGCAGCAGTGCTGGGCGTTCCATTTCATACTCTATGCATGAGTGTGTAATGGAGAAATTCCTTGTTGTGCAATACGATCCATTGGATTTTTTATGTTAACCCTCCATCTGCATCCCTTCTTTTGGACAGTGGACAATTTAGAGAAAATAATTTATACACAGATCAATTATTATTGAAACATAAATGTATTGTATGTTCCCAGCGTCAAATGGATTCGGCTAGCCTACTATGAATACGGTATTCCGTTTAAAATCGGGGTCTATTTTTATTGTGTAAATATTATTCTTATATGTTAGTGTTAAATGAGATCTGTTTTTTTCGTCATAGGGTAAGTAGGTAGCGTCACCACACGGTGCCCGGCCCGAGTGTAACGGGCTCACGGCACAGTGTAACACGATGTAACATAAAAAAAACTGACTATAGGAATGGTCTGGTGGCGGTTCGGTTCGACTCGAATCGAATGGGTTAATCGATTGGTTTGGAAATACACTGACTGTGATGAATCGAATTAACAACAATTTGTTCTTGTGTAATTTTGCGTTGGTCGTCGATTTCGTTTTATTATGTAATTTTGCCAGATATAAACAACAGAAAATCTTTCAACATATTATCGATTTGTTTTATATTCAACGTTAGTTGTAATAACAAGTGTTTATGTAAAAAAAATGTATTTCTCTTTATGAGATGAATTTTTAAGTGTTAAATACTGCGGTATTATTTACTCGAGTCACTCGGTAAACTCCTGTCGACATTGCAGTTAGTTGTGACGTATGCGCTTCCGCCATTTGATGCGAGTGGAACACAACAAAATGGCGGGCGTCCTCGGGCGCTCGCGTATCAATTCCCGCTTGTTTCTATGACGTTATTTCTAGAGCTGTTATTGTGATGCGAAAGTTGGACAGCTGCATTTACGTACTTATGTATTTGATACAACGCGATTCTACTGGAAATAGGTCTTTGTGCAATATCTGTAGGAGTTTTCAGAACCCTCACTTGTTGTATCTCGCTCTATCTGCTCATGATAGATAGAGAGCAATTTATTTTACGATGTCTGTTAATGCTTATTTGGCTGATGAATAAATAAAAATCGGGCTTTCTTAGTTTCTAAAAACGACTTGAAATATATAGATTTGAGTAATGTTTTCCTCTAATAGCTTACAGCTAACTTGAATTTGTTGCTGTATACTTATGCCTAGTATCTGTGTATTGTATCACGATTTGTTTCACAGTGAATCGCTCACGTTCTTTGTCATTTATCAATTGACCACCAAGCACATTGGGATCTTTACTTGTTTGATATGAGTTGTGCCGTGTGTCGTGGGGTTTGTGGGCGGCTATTCTGTGGGCGTACTCTTAAAAAGGTATTCGATATATCGTAGACTTTGAATCGATTATTTTATCGATTGAATTTGACAGATGAACATTCGCAAAATAAATTAAATTCATCGTTGTCATTTGAGGCTTTCTTATGTCAAAATTAATAGCGTTCGTTCGATCGTTCGGTGGAATGCTTTAAACGATAGTAACTAAGAGTAGGATACGACACGGCGAAGTCGACGATATATCGAATATCGTTTTTTAGAGTACGCCCCCTGAACGCCGATATATTTTGTATATTTTAATGTATTGTACGATGAAATTTTGAGAATGGTTTTTTAACGAAGGAGGGTGTGTCGCAAAACGATTTGATGGAAAATGTAATATTAAATAACACTCTGTATTTTGGGAGGAAATAGAAGCTTCCTTATGTCTTAGGTGTAAGGTAACGTGGAGTATGTGAATTAATATTTCGACTTCAATTCGTATTAGTGACTTACAAATCTGGGATTGAAAATTCCTAGTTCCTAGAAGAGAGGATAGGGAGAGACAGAGAACTTAATTCGTTCGCGCACGGACGGCATTTCGGAGGAACTCGGTAAAGGTTTAGATAGAGCTAAGAAAGGTTTAATGTAGGCTAAGTTAGGTCGTCATTATAAGCATAGACTAACAGCGTCATAGAAATGATCAAATTGATGATGGTGAGCTGCAATGTGCAGCGGTGAAGTGGAACGCAGTCGGAGGGAGCAATAGACAATTCAAACTAACTATAGACCGCAAATATTCGACCCACAGTGTATTCATACAAACAAGCTCGTTTTACAGTATCACAAAGTGAGAAGTCTGTGTACCGCTGTAGTTCTCTCTGTGTGTCTATGGTTACTCATTATTGTAAAGGTCATGTGAGTTTGTAGGACGACCTGAATTGATCTTATGAACTGTCATTTCCGGCGAGGTATATATAGTGCTTTACAAAAAAATAAAAGGATTTTTAAAAATTATTAATACACAAGTTATAAATTCAATTAATATTAAAAGTTACAATGTGATGTCTTGTTTAGTCCTTTTTCAGATGACCCAAAATAACCTCGATATTATTCTTTTGGCCATCGTTCAAGAAGTAAATTCAAATACGCGTGCTTTATCCATAACTTGAGTTTGGCAGTAATGGTTGTGTTGTTAACCGGTTGCCATATGATAAAATAGTGAAGTGTAGTACATTTGTCATTTTACGGCAATGTTATTCATTTGCCAGACACAATTTATATACAACACGCCGGGAAATTATTTTTAAATAAATTACACAGAGCGATTGAGCGGCTACGAGTTTGGTTTATTTTTTGTACGTTAAATACCTAAGTGGGTGGGAAACCTTGTACTAAAAAGAATCAGTAAGGGCAATTTTTTTTCACCCTGTATCTTTACAGGGTCGTCAACTTCCTTTAGAAGCTTAAACAAGTTCACATTATATCCATAATTAGCTATAATTTAATTATGTTATCAATTATAGTTCGCAACGTAACTATTGAGTCATTAAAATTTTTCATAACAGTTGATTTTAAGTCTGTGAAAAGGCAAATAAGCACTCTGTAGAACATTGTTGTAAAAGTCTATGCATTTGCCCATAAATAAAAGCTAAGCCTCCGGTTTTTGCAGCCTGTATGTTGGAACTTGAAGTTTATTTTTATTTCTCGTAATTAATTAAGTTGTCGATTTATCAATCACCGTGCAATTCATTGACAAGATGTGTGATGTCTCTTCTTTATGCGACTGTAAAGGGATCATGTATGTATAAATAATACGGTGGTTAGTATAGTTCGTCAAATTGTCTATGGTTTTCTCTGTCTACGGGGTAGATGTAATGTCAGATTTGAAAGTTCACGATGCATTGTCGGGAGAAAAATCGTTGTATTATAGACGTCGAGTCACATGCATGCTTCCAATTTAAAAGTGTTTTATGAGTCATGAATTTCTAACTTTATTATTATTAGTTCTAATGTAACTTTTAATAGTGTCCGCGGCGCGGCGCTGCAGTCGCACCGCTGGCTTTACAAGTTCGGCTCCATACGAAGAAATGGTTTTGTTTTCATTCGATATGGCAATGTAACATGTCCAATGTCGGATTTCTATTGTAATTATAATCTGTTTGTTTCGTGCGTTTATTTATAATTACTAAATGTAAGCAGTGAACAATCTGTTTGGCGCGTATCATCAAGTACAAATGTCAATGAGACCGTTCTCCGCCAGGTGGAGTGACTAAGTCATAAATTATTCGTTGGTTTTTTTTTTATATAACAGGGTGGGTTTTTCTAACAGAGCGAAATTGAAGCAGAGCTACAGATAATGGTCGACCAATTGGAACGCGGCGTTTAGCAATGGATTAACATGGCGTTGTGTCGCTGCGATCTGATTGGTCAAAAATTATAATTGTCTTTATTGTTTAATTTTAAGACGTTATTGTATGACTCAACATTTCTCATCGCTTCCAATTTGATAATAATATTATCCTTCCGTCATTGTAACAATTATTGGACTACTAGCTGGTCGTCTGCTTTGACACACAATATCTTTATAAAGTATAAGTTATATTATTGAAAGGTTTCGTTAAAATCCATACATCATCCATACTTACAACCATTCGCGTTTATTTTATTAGTTGGGATTTTAATGAAGGTTTCTAGACTGGTTTAAATATATGTTGTTATCTCGTTCTGTCTTGGAATAAATAAATAATGTAGAAAGGGAAAAGAATATAGATTAAACCCAGACTGGAATGAACATTATTTGCTTTTTAATATTATAGTTTGATTGATTCATTATAGTTTGACAGTTTACGTCATTTGTATTAGTCGTGTGTTGGAAGTGATTTTGACAAATGTCGAGTTACACAATCAATCGCTTTGTTGTAACAACCGGCCCTTTGCCCGGGCACTTAGCGATAGTGTCCCATTCCAAGTGTTAGGTGTCTCGTTTGCACGAATGTTCATCGTTTCCTCTCACGTACTCCTCTTCCCTTCAAAGGTTTAGCTTTAAAGATTGTTGTTTGCCTTATAAAAAAATGTGATCTTTTGACGATTATACATAAAGGGTGTCGAAGCGCCGCAACGCGGGCGTTTGGCGTCGCTCGGCTGCAACGAACGCGTACTTTCCCAAACTTGTCATAGATGGCGCTGTTTTGGTAAATCATTTCAATGCAACATGCTATGAATTATAAACAGTATTTGTACAGTTCCATAGATTATGAGCAGTATTAAATATTGATTGTACACTTATGGAAATTGTATAAATTATTTATAATTTATGTAGGCGGCATGTTGCTGAAGAGTCGGTGGCTCACTGATCTTCTTATCGAGCGGTTCAGGGTTCAAGCCAATGTATCAATGAGTGTTCGCTTCTAGAATTTGATGTGTTTGATCCGATGTTTATAAGGGAGAAACAAAGAAATTCGGCCGTGTGTGTAAAATTGGCCAATCTGCACTATAGATGGTCGTAATCATCCAAACGTTTAGTTATAGTCTCAAGGCCATTGGGGTAGTATATACATATTGATACAGTAAGGGCTGGTTTCTCAAATTCGAGAAAATTTCTTAATGAAACCCCCCCGTAAATGTACAAAGCAAGTACCACCTATGAACGAGTTTATAATACTGGGGAACTCGTGCCAACAGCGAAACGAACAAAACATGGCGGCCTAACTGTCAAAAATGATGTTTCGCCGCCATATTGGATTCGATTCATTATTTGAACGGGTGACACCGATTGTCGACGCCAACCGCAACGTGACGACGCGCTCGTAAGAATATGCCTTGTATAATGATAACAAATGAATTATGTAATATAGTAAGAGTTGACAAGGTGGATGTCGAGGCTCGAGGGCCGCGGTCAATTGGAGTTGTGGCGAACGGGGCTTTATTGGTGGGTCGGCCGCACCGTCTGTGGGGTGGACATAACCGAACCGGGGTTGAAATGTCTCTTTGTAATACAACGCTGTTTAATGCGGCAGCCAAGATAACGTAATTGGCAGAACATCTGGTTTCGCTAACTTTGGTTTCCAACTGTCGTTTAGAAATATATTTCGTAGACTTTACCCACAAAGTGGGTAGTTTGTGACGGCGTTTATATGAACGTACTGTTGGATATAAAATGGTTCTCGATATGACAGGTCCGGAAAGTAATGTTGGCAGACACTGGGCTGTTTTGCTCGATACAATAATTACAGACTACGACATCGCGTTTTAAGTGAGATAAAGCAAAGAATAAAATAGTAAGCGTTATTTTAATTTTCGCGTTACATTATATATAAAAACAAGTCTTAACGTCGGACAGTGAGTAGAGTTCAAATGCTACAAATAATTGTGATGCCGCGTTAGGAAATGTTTTTATATTGTCGATGTTTTCTACGTCTCTAACGTCACGAGTAGCTCGCTCCGTGCGCGTAGCAGCTGCGTGCCGTAGCCGTTGCCCGTAGCAGCTGCGTGCCGTAGCCGTTGCCCGTAGCAGCTGCGTGCCGTAGCCGTTGCCCGTAGCCGGCCGCGGCCGGCCATCCCGTTGCCGGATGGTGTGAACACAAATCTTTGTCTGTCCTATTTTCACCGCCTCGTTACTAGTAAAGCCCTTTCCGCACATTAAAGAGTGTATAAAAATCTTTTTTATAAATCATAAGGAATTCTTAGTACCACAACAATGAATAAAAACGTGTAAATTTTTCTTATTAGTAAGTAAAAGATCTCATATGTCTTATTTTGTTTTGTCTTTTTTATATTTTGAGGAACTTCAGAATAATGCGAGTTGATTTAAAGACAACTTATGTAAAATAAAATATATTGATGTAAATAGTTGTTGCGTTTTATTTATGACTAAACTAGTTGATGAATTCGATTTGCAACCCACCTAAGGTTGAATATCGTACAGTAAACTGGCACTATAAAAGATAAGAATTTTGCTATGACGACATTATGTATACTCTGTGGTTGACGTGACATTTCTGGATACGGGACTAGAATTTTCAACCTTAATAAATTTTCAGTAGTGCCGGACATTCAATAAAATAGGCAGGGTGTTAAATTCCGTGACGGTACATAGAAAAAGTTATGGCGTCTATCTACTAGTTGTTGGTTCCTTAATTCCTTTGTCTTTAAATACTGTATAACTTTTTTTTAACAATTGCTTTGAACCTATAAGAAAAAAAATATCATTGTTCAAACAAAGAATCATCTAAAAACCAAACCTCGGACGCTCAAGTTTGCCGTGTAGTTGACGAGATTCGACTAAGGTCTAATCGTCTTACCATAGGATAGGCTCGGGCCGTTCGATGGGGACTTGCAAGGAACTGGGATGATAATGTTGTAATTAAGATGGGATTCATAAAATTGAGATTCTTTTTAACTGGGAAAATGAAATAATAATTTTTAGTTTACATTAACGATATTTTAGAAGCAAACACGTCATAGCTTCTAAGTTGACTAGACATCTAGATATAAAGCGCCATCCAAGGACCAATAAATAACATTTCTTGCCAGTTTCTTTATAAATCATATTATCAAATTATTATTTTATTACTTTATAAATCGTGTTATAGTATTAAAATCGATTCAGTAGTTTGTAAGACTTTACTTTTCAGATAAAATTTTGTTCATAACTAATTTTAAATATCTAATAAAAACCCTAAAAAATAAGTTTCTAACTTTTAGCATTAAAAATGGCATACTTCCATACAAGATTTCAAGGCTTATTTGAACCCTTTCGAATTAAAGTTATTTCTCATGCTCTAAATCAGCGATTCCCAAAGCGAACCCTAGGGGCCTATGACGACAACCTGCAAGGAGTCTACGTCAGCGAAACAAACATTTGGGATCCATATTTTTTTTTATAGGATAGGGCAGCAAACGAGCAAACGGATTACCTGATGGTAAGCGATAACCGTTGCCCATGGACACCCGCAACACCAGGAGGCACAAATGCGTTGCCGGCCTTTTAAATGGGAATAAGGGGGGAAGGGGGGGGTTGGGCCTCCGGTACCCTCACTCGCTCGGCGAAACACAGCGCAAGCGCTATTTCACGCCGGTTTTCTGTGAGGCCGTGGTATCACTCCGGTCGAGCCGGCCCAATTCGTGCCGAAGCATGGCTCTCCCACGGTAATATGAAAACGGGGGTCCACGATTATGGATTTCAACATACACTGATAGTTTATTTCCTTATCTTGTTCTTCCAGTCCTTGCACGCCCGTGCCATGGAACTGATATTTGTTATTATGGTGCATTGTATGCCACACCTTCCATTGAGAAATGCGTAGATTTCGAGCTACTACTCTGGTACTGGTCGTGCGATCTGCTTCAAATGCTGCTAAAATTTTCTCCCACAAATTGGTTTTTGGTCCTTATTTCAATAGTTAGTAAGATATCGGCGTAAATAATACCTCAAAAGAAAGAGTGATAATCAAGCATGTTTAGATGAGTTTAAAAAAGTATTTCTTAAATTTTAAATGCTTCGAGAATCTCGCAAGCCATATGCTTCGAACTTGTTTTGCTAGATTGCTTACACATTACTATAATAAAATAAAACACAATACATTTATCGCTTAATCTGCCCATTAATTAGCAGAAAATTGTAAATTTTGGTAAAATTCACAAAAAATGTGGACAAAAAAGGATCTAAGACAACCATGGCTAAAATGGTTCTAGATTGTCTGTACTTACTTCGCCTTAAAGCTTTGCACCCAGCTTTCAATCACCATGTATTATACTACCTTCTTCTAATATAAAGACATAAAATTATTTATAAAAGTACCTATGAAGTAAAAAAATTATTATGTTTATAAAATGTTGTAGGATGTAGGCATTCAATATCAGGTAAGTAGGGGGTCTACCCAATACCGAAAAACATGGCTAACGGTTTATGATACATAAAAGTTTTGCAAGTACCCGCAATCGTCGAGCATGTATGAGTAATGTTATGAAAGTAGATGAAGCGAAAGAGATATGTAAAGACCGTAGCAAGTGGAAAGACGTAATCTCTGCCTACCCCCGTGGGAAAAAGGCGTGAGTGTATGTATGTAAGTTTTGCAACCTCTGATCTAAACTTCTAAATCTGTGTACTTAAATATCATTTAGTATACTGTAGAACCCACCAACTCATCTGACAAGATAGAACCCAATTACCCATCTGATAGGATAGATAGAACCCAACTACACATCTGACTGTTTCTAAGTCGAATAACTAAGATAGTGTTAAGAATTGGAATAAAATACTATCGAAAATAGATAATGTTTATTTGTTGTCTTTACATTTGTACTTAATGTAATTTGACCATTTTACGCTGCGCTTACGCAGTTTCGAGGAGTATAAAAAACCATTAAAAATACATACAAATTACTAGCGATGTGCCGAGTACGGTTTGACTCGAGTCAGACTCGATTCCTGCTTTGGACTCGCCTACTCGAATACCAATTTATTTTGATTCGAGTACGCAGGACTCGATTCCGGTACTTGAGTCAGGAAGAATTGTTTCGTACTCGCTAACTCGATTCTATTTATACGAGTACTGCTGATTAGTCTAGTATTCGAGTTTGGTTAACTCGTTTGTCCTCGCAAACTGTTTACATAAGCAATGAAGTGGCGCGGGCCTACAAATAAGTTTGAACCTGCAACTTTTTGGTTTGACTTCCAGACTCGAGTCTAGAAATGTTCGAGTACTGGGCTCGAATCAGGGAATCGAGTCCTGATTCGAATATCGTATAAACTGACTCGCATCACCAAAACAGTGACTCGGCACATTACTACAAATTACAGCTTGCTAAATCGGAGAATCATCTTGGGCACCACGTCTCACTATCAGTTTTAATCATTAGTTCACACTGATCCTCGTAATTGACACTTTGTTCAGCTATCAATGGGATTTCAGGATATGTTCAGATCAGATAACTTATCACACAACACAAAAACTTTGTCAAAATAAACAATGAATCATCATGTTGTACAAAATTTTTGGCGCGCTCCAAACCAAAATCTGGCCCTAGAGACGTATTTTTGAATCATTAGAAGTGAATCTGGAATTGGAATCCGAAAACATATAGGTAATTATTTACTCGAATTGAGTATTGTTATTAGTGACACTTTATATAATTCCGTTTGACAAAGAAATAATAAATACCGGTGTACAATAAACTATTAATGTATAAAATCGGAGATAAATCACAAAACGAACGTAAATTAAAAAACTGTCTAGTTGTCAGTCAACATTTGACTGACAAAGTTATTTATGATAAATATTCTACTACTATACTCTGTCCATTATATTATTTTCTTTTTGACAGTTTAAGATATTTTGAAATCAGTGATGAACTCGCAAGTTACCTATTCGATTAAAACAGAATATCGATTTTATTTAAGAAGAACTTTTAATCGATTTAATGCAGCGATATTATTTTTATTATAAATATTAAATTCGTTTATTTGGTTTTTTCAAATACATGAAATAAATTTAAGAAAGTTTTCCTTTTTCTCTCTTAAATGGATCAGAAATATATGAAAAAATAAAGTTTTACACATGCCAAGTAAATTAGGCAAAATTTGATATTTTTGGCGAATTACCAATTACCTAGCTAGTTTGTTAAAAAAATGGTATGTATGTGATTTTCTAAGTATTCTTGATCATAATTCTTGATTTAAACTTGACGTAGATGTTATTAACTACATATGCGTTTTAATATTAAAATTCACATACCTATAAATAATGTAAGGTAGCTGTCGAGAAGGAAATAAATAAATTTACAAATATTTGATTTGAAGACAATTTATCGATTTATCTGATTTCAAGAACTGCTTATTGTCTGTGGTAGTTTGTTATGCACAGAGCACTTCACTATGTGGGCGTTACCCGTCTAGAAAGTATATTATTACTGTAGTACTATAATTTGAAAATAGAAACAATATTTCATACGCGCGATCTGTCAAAAAGAAAATAACATAATGGACAGAGTATAGTAATTAAAAATGGGTAGAAACACTCGTTACACTATTCACGGAATGATTGATCAACGAATAGCAGATTTGGAAATTCGTAATCAAATCTTAAGAATTCGAATTTTGTTGTTTAAAAAATACGTCTTCTGAATTATTACCAAAGTCTGTTTTTTTCTTTGAACAACAAATAGACAGATGAAGGGCACAATTAGAAGTGTTTCACTGGACTTATTTTAGCGTAACAACGTTCAATTGTTCCTGTTTTTTCAGATTGAGGATTGAATTTTGGATCATATAAAGAAACAAATTTTACGTCGTCATACTAAATAGGAGGTCGTGGTCTTGGTTCGAAGGTTGACAGGGTTTAGAAAAGAGGGATCATCGGGGACCAGGAGACGTATTTTTAAATCATTAGACGTGAATTTGTAAAGCGAATACGAACACAAATCGTGCGCGAAATTATTTTCTACTGCTTACAATTTTATAGATTTTTGAATCACTGGAATTCAGTGTTGTCATTAAAAATAAATTCTTAATTAGATTCAGTTTCACGCAGAAAAATTATAAATAGTAACAACAAAAATTAAATGTACTCAAACAATATTTGCTTATTATTATGTATCTAGTAAAAATACCTATGTATTTTGTTCATATATGGTTACCTAAGGCTCATGTAGAAGCTCCTGTTTCTGGTTCTATGATCTTAGCTGGTATTATATGGTTGCCAGTAACAATTCCAGATGGCTAATTGGGTGTTCGGGTTTTGGGAAAGATGGATGAAAACGTGGTGGAAACGGTACGACGCACACTGGTGAAATTTACGTAATTAGTGGCCAAAATTGAAAAAAAACAAAGTTACTCCGATTCTAAATTAGTAACCTAATTTAGGAACAAGACATATGGCGCCATCTATTAATGACTATTTAAACGTTTGACAGTTTTTATTCAGATACCGACAACACTCGATTTAAACAGTTTTGCTTGTTGAGTAATTTATTACAATTTTGAGCTTTTGTTTAATGACAACGTTTAAGTTTTATTTAGTTGATATTTGGTGTAAAACGTAATGGATTCTATACCTTCAGGTTAGTTTATTATTTCTGTATTACTAAACAGTTTACATTACTTGCGATGTAATAGATATGTAGGTTTGAATAGAAGTCTATCTCTTAACAGTTTTTTTTTGTTTTACTCAGTGAAAAAGTTCATACTCAATCGCACTCAACCAGTTTCTTTTACATATTTCGAAAGAACATATCTATAGCTTTCATATCACACCAAAATTAGCTGCGTCTAACTGCGTCACCTAAACAAAATAGTGCAAAACTTACAAGGTTTACGAATTTAAAAAGTAGTCATAATATCTTTTCAGGCAGTTCCCAGCATAGCATTCCAATTAGTCGAAGAGAATTATTGAGTTATTACTCAACGGGTGAATCTAATAACCACGAGATACAATTTCAACGCTTAGTTACAAAAGTTCGGGAAAAAACACACTGTGAAAATGAATTCCCAAAGTATATCAAACAAGAGTTGTTTCACTTTATTTATCAGTATAAAAAGAAGTGGCAAAGTGTTTCACGAAATAAAAAACGTTTTGAAAGCAAATATAGTACCTGGCTAGATACATCAGTTCATTTTCCTTTGCAAAAAAGGCAAAGAATATCTAGTAATTCTGTGGGAAGACCTGAAAAAGTTTTTGTGGAATGCAGTGACAGATCAAAACGACGAAAAACTCAAGAATTAAGAAGTAACAATGAAACAGTTGAGTTGACATATGCAGCTGAAATGAAGCTCAGGTCAGAGGGTAATGTTCACGCTGCAAAAGTGTTAGCCGATATAATTAAAAACCCCGATGCATCGTATTACATTAAAAAAGATAGTGATAGAAAGGTTGCTAAGCTAACAGAAGATAAAGCTCTTTCTTTACTTATTAATGCTAGGCTTACTAAATATCAATACAATATTATCAGAAGTAATGCCCTTGAAGAAAATTGTCCACTGTATCCTAATTACGAAAGTATAATCAAAGCTAAAAGACGTTGCTATCCTGACAACATTGTGATTACTGAGATATCAGCAGAAATACCTCTTCAGGATCTTCTCGATCACACGCTGAAAAGGTTAGCAATATCACTTGATGATATACTTTCTGTATTAGAAGAAAGTAAATTAAATAATTTGTGCTCATAAGTAAATGGGGCTGTGATGGTACCTCCGGGCAGGCTGAATACAAGCAATTATTTGAAAATCCAGATGTATCTGATGCTTCTATTTTCATTTCATCTTTGGTACCTGTACAAATAGTTAGTGGTAACCTCAGTAATACACATGAACTTATCTGGCAAAATCAACGTTCTTCTTCACCACGCTATTGCAGACCTATAAAATTAGATTTTGTACATGAAACGACTGAAATACTACAAAACGAGACAAAGTACATTGAAGAACAAATTAAGACATTAGCAAGTACAAACATAGTTATAAAGGGGAAAAATGTATGTATAAAGCACCACTTAATTTTGACGATGATAGATGGAAAAGCAATAAACGCAATTACACAAACTGCTTCTACACAAAGATGCAACTTATGCGGTGTTACAGCGAAGGATTTTAACAATATGAACTACTGTTTAAATAAACCCATTATAGATGAACAGCGATTGCTTCTAGGACTTTCATCACTCCATTGCTGGATCAGATTCTATGAATGTATGTTAAACTTGTCGTACAAACTGAAACTGTGTAAGTGGCAAGCCAGAGGAACAGCAAATAAAACTTTAGTAGAATTGGAGAAGAAAAGAGTGCAACAAGAATTTAAAACAAAACTGGGTATGTTGGTAGATCAGCCTAAACCTGGATATGGGAGTACCAATGATGGAAATTCAGCTCGACGATTTTTCTCCAATTACGAAATATCTGCAGAAATAACTGGCATAAGCAAACAATTGATTTATAGGCTATGGATTATTTTGATTACAATGTCTAGTGGGCTAGCAATAAATGAGGAAAAGTTTAAAATATACTGCCTGAAAACCGCTGTTGTCTTTTTGAAATGGTATCCATGGTATAATATGCCAACTACAGTTCACAGAATATTAATCCATGGGTATATTATAGTACAGAATGCAGTGGTTCCAATAGGTCTTCTATCTGAAGAGGCCCAAGAAAGTAAGAACAAAGATATTAAAAAATATCGTGAAGGTTTCACACGGAAATTTTCTAGGAAACAGACTATGGAAGATTTGTTTCACCAACTTTTAATTTCGTCAGATCCTCACATCTCAAGTCTCAGAAAGCTACCACAAAAACAAGTTAAACCCTATCCTCAAGATGTAATAAATCTTTTAAAAGAACCAGAAATAAGTTCTGTATCGTAATTGTTTTTTTTTTTTGTTATTTGTCTCATATTAAGATTAAATTTATTTATTATTCATTATTAAGATTAAATACATCAATGAAACATACATTTAATAGTTTTGCTTTTTAAAGCACCTTCAACCTATTATTTTAGGCAGATTACAGCAATATATGGGCATAACACGCTTGACGTAATTTTGGCCAATTTTTGAGCGAATTTCACCAGTGTGCGACGGGGCGATCGAGCGCAAGAGGTTCCGATGGGCGGGTGCGCTAGAGCGGAGGCCGCGGCCTGGGTCGTCCGCGGAAGGGCTGGTGGTGCGGGTGTGGGTGGGGGTGCAGCGCGTGCGGGTGGGGGTGTGGGTGCAGCGGGTGCGGGTGGTGGTGGGGGTGGGGTGGGGCGCGGGGCGCGCGCGCTGGCGCGGCCCCTTGCTGGCGGGGTGCGGCGGGCTCTTGGGGCGCAGCGCCTCGATGCGCTCGGTGCAGCCCGTGGTGTCGCGGCCGTCGCGGAAGTGCGCCCAGTACAGCTCCGCCTTGAAGTTGGAGTTGGTGAGCTCGTGGCCCAGCGTCACCCAGCCCGGCCGGATGGTGGAGTCGCGCCCGAACAGGTGGATCCTGCCGGCCACACAGCTCCATTCAATTACCATTCCACGCCTGTTTCTAACAATATATTTACAACTAGCGACCCGCCCCGGCTTCGCACGGGTGCAGTGAAAAAATGGTTATGGTGGGTTTTCCCTAAGAGATAGACATATACCATCGCTGACTTTTTTGTGGATTTTTGTAAGTTGTACAATACTGTAGTACATTATTTTGGTCTATCTCGTAGGGTTCAGCCAGCGTTTGCAATATAAGCGCAAAAAAACGACATCACATTAGAAACCTTTAAATTTATCAGTGTTTCTCTACTATATTATGCATTTATTATACATACAAACCTTCCTTAAGAATCACTCTATCTATTAAAAAAAACCGCGTCAAAATCCGTTGCGTAGTTTTAAAGATCTAAGCATACATACGGACATACAGCGAAAGCGACTTTGTTTTATACTATGTATTGATATTACAAAAAAAAAGCATTTTATTTACTGACATTATTAGAAATAACAGAGTTAATTACATCAAATCAAAATAATCTTTATTCAATATAGACCTTTACAGGCACTTATTGACGTCAAAACAAACAACAAAAAAAAAAGAAAAGCTTAAAAAAAACAAAAACCTAATTGACTCTACACTTGTTCGGACATTGGGAGTCTTCTCGAGAAGAACAGGCAAGAAACTCTGAAGGTCTATTTTTTATCTCCTCTTTTCAATTTTAATAATTATAATAATATAAAATTATGATACAATCACACCTAATACGATTACAGTCGTATGTATGTTTACATACACATATAAAAACAATACATTATTATAAATAATGTTGTTACCAAACATGGCTCTATGAACAGTATTCCTATTCCCAAATAATGTGATCATCTAGATAGTCACTTACTTTATAATAGCCTTTACTTATGAGTGTCTTTTTGATATGGATTTTAAATATATATAAAGGCAATACAATAACACTGCGGAAGCTTATTAAACACAGATATACATTTCCCCAAGAACGAACATCTAATTTTATGGAGTTTGAGCCTTGGAACAGCAAGTTTATTTTTGTTTCTAGTATTCACATTATGTAGATCATTGTTTTTATTGAATTTATTATAGTATCTAATAATATATTTAGTTTCTATATACTAAAAAAAAAACTAATATACAATTTATAGAAAGAAAGAAGAAGGAAAGAAAGGTTTTTTATTTGGCGCCAATTTAATATATTAAAACTAAAGTACAGGTACAATATAATACAGAATACAATAAACAAATTAACAACAATAGGAAATTAAAACAAATGGCGAGTATGATCTCCACTTTTACAAAACGTGGTTACCATAACCACTCGCTCCGAGCCACAATACCTCGGGAGACGAATTTTTGAAACAACAGAAAAGCTTGTCGTTAAAAGTATTCTATAAGTAAGTAAATCTCGCGACAAGCTTTTATATGTAAAAGTTTATTTTGTTCTTTTTAGCGCATATAATAAAAACTTGTATTTAAAAAAAATACTTTTAATTTTTTACTGTCAGTATGGTTTTAGTAATAGTCGTTTTTACCTATAAGGCACGAAACCCTCATATATTTTTTTAATCACATCCGAGTTGATTATAACTCTGGAATCCTATAGTACTTTTGTATTTAACTCATTGTGTTTCTGTGTGTGTGGGTTTTCTTGTTTTATTTTATTATTGATTAAGTGTCATTTCAAATAAGATGATCTCTGTGACAGTTCGATTTCGACACTTGTAGAGAGGTCCTACAGTGAAAATAAAATCGATTGTATCTAGTAATCGATTATACTTTATATGGAAATGAAATCGATATTGTCTTATTACCAAAACTTTGAGTATCATTAGTGTTTTTGTATTATATTGAAAGTTTTTGTTGATCAATGCATTTATCTTATGTATCTCGTAATATTATGTAGGTATAGTAGAAATATAGTCAAGTGTTTACCTGTGATTTTTTCGGCATTTTGCTACAAAAATAACAACAAAAACTTAAACAAAAACAGCAACAACAGTCAACAATAACAGAACACCACGCAAAAATCGATGAAAACACAACTCGCATACAAGGCTGACGCCACTCGTACTGACTCGATTGTCAGGTAATCACAAGATGGCCGCCGAATATTCGATGTCCCACCTCTGTGTTTTTTGACGTTCCGTTTCATGTTTGCGAATTGCATAGTTATTTAAAAAAGATTTATTTTTATTCTTTATTTCACTAAATTAAACTAAGCGATACTGTCTTCGTTTTATAAGTAAAATATATTTTATTTTATTATTTTTTGCAATGAAGCTACTATGATTAAAAAATATTAAAGAATAAAATTATTTTTGTTTGTCAAACGAAAAATGCTTAATTCGGAGCACGATGAACTGTCACAGAGATCATCCTAGTTGAAATGGACTATAATGAAAGACTTATAAGCTTAAGACATTAAAATGTTCTTTTTTCTGAAGCAAAATTATCCATATTTTGAAATATTTGAATGTGTGTTGATTTACTTATGACATTTACCAATTATTGTCATAATATCTGGAGACGAATTTTTGAAACAATAGAAAACTAATTTGCATTCGACATCGTGAGATTCGTATACGAATTACCGAATTCACTATTTCTGAACTTTCATTCCGTGCGTTGTGCAGCGAGTGGTTCAACCCACTCGTTTTTGATTTCTACTAGTAGAATATCCAACGCTAAAGTGACCTTGACAGTGGCGTTTCACGTGTTGTTCGTGTGTTGTTTTGTTGTTGTGATTTTGAATTTTTCTGCGTGAAAAGGAATTTAATTAAGAATTTGTTTTTAATGACAACACTAAATTCGAGTGATTAAAAAATCTATAAAATTGTACGCAGTAGAATCTTATTTCGCGCTCGATTTGTATTCGTATTCGAATTCCAAATTCACGTCTAATGATTCAAAAATACGTCTCCTGAGGGGGATTAATACTTGGTTATTGTTATTAATCTATCGGAAAAATAATTACCTCCTCCTTCCCAAACAGAAATGTTCCATGATGTGAAATATTTCAATGGGCTTCTCGGAGCTGCCAAACTCTGGGTCCTCTGAGATGATGAGGTCAATGTCTACGTTGGCATGTATGAAATCTCCGTCAACCGATCTTCGGACGGTGCCCTTGATGCCCATCAGACAATGTTCTTTAGTTCGTTGAAAGACAGCATTAGGTTCCAGGTTTTTTGAATGACCAGGATTCTTTATGTTCGTTTTTATCCAACAGATGTCTTCGCAGCGGCGAAACCCCCATTTCTTTAAACATTCCCTTCCCATATCCAGCCCTGTAATAGAAGTAATGTCATTGATTCAAACACATTAAGTACTACTTCCCCTTGGATACCTTATAGTTTTATTACATGAAAGTAACTATTACGGGTTAAGAGATAACACCATTGATGTCTAGATCAGAGCCCAGTTTTTGAATTAACATGCAAGAATATTATGTTTGAAGTTGTGATTAAATTTGGTTGAGATTCTTAAATATTTACTAAGCACAGTCCTTTACATGCTCTAGTTGACATCTAAACAAATTAAAAACACGACCAACTCATTGTTTTCTCCATCTGTATCAATGAAAAATATCCTATGAAAAGAAGAAACCAAAAGTCAATTTTTATCTCCTCTTTTCAATAATTATTTACTATATTATAATTGTCACAATAATGTCAAAAGGAAATACATAAATGAATTCTGTTCCATATACAGTGATTATTTAGATGTACTTTTTAAGTTAATATTATATTTTACAGTAAATAGATATTTGAGATGTATCCTTTACTGTTTATTTGATAATCGAACACCGTTATAGTCTTTGCTCATGAGTTGTCTTTTTGGTATCATCTTTAAATTTATACAAAGGCAACAGCATCTTCTGGAATCATACATAGCAGGAATGTAGAGCGTTGTCTGTTAGAGCAAACATCAAAGCAAAAGCAAGCGTCGGTTATGTTCACCGAGTCACGTATTGACTGCTTTTATGCGGCGATGCGGAAACGGTGTGCGTAGAGTCCGCGCTAGCTCCAACACCATACTATAATAATAATAATTAGTGATGAAACGGATATCCGGTTACTATCCGGTATCCGGCCTATCCGGCCTATTTTCACTATCCGGCCGGATACCGGATAGTAGGGCACTATCCGGCCGAATACCGAATACTAGATGTTTCCCGCGATACCGTTCGCGCTGAGTGCTTTACGCCCTAAACTCGTCTATATCGCGCTTTTCTGTGGGAATACAAAAGTTTTTAAGCTATCTATATTGTTTCTCGTTGTCTAATCTATCTCTGTATCAAATTTCAGCAAAATCAGTTCTTTAGTTTAGGCGTGAGAGAGTAGCAGACAAACAGACTGAATTTATAATATTAGTAACGGATTATTTTGCACATACACACACATATATGAAACGCGATAAGCGGCCGAATATCCGGTGGCCGGATATCCGGCGCTCCGGCCTCGTAAGTAGCCGAATATCCGGTATCCGGTATCCGGCCAAATCACTATCCGTTTCATCTCTAATAATAATGATAATTTATTTATTTAAATCACAAGATCATATTTTTATTTTATTTTTTTTAAATATATTTATAATTTATTTTCTCGTTACTGTCACTACATTAAGCATACAACAATGGTTGATGTAGTGACAGTGGAACCTCTCAGCCATCATGCTCAGTATGGTGTTGGAGCTGGCGCGGAACCTACGCACCAGGGACGCACACCGTTTCCGCATCGTCGCATAAAAGCAGTCAATCCGTGACTCGGTGAACATTCCCGACGCACTGCAGTACCGAGGCAGCCCCAACACACCCTATAGGCATTGTTATATTGTATACGTAGAGCGCTGTACTGCTTTTGAGTTAAGTTAACCCACAAGGCGCTCGTATAAAAAGAGGTGCAATACGCTCTGAAAAGAGTGTTTTTCACCTCAACCGAGCATCGAGCAAACCTGCGAGCTATCATGTTCGCTCTAACAGACAACGCTCTACGTTCCCGCTCTATATCTGTATCGTCCTTCAGATCAGAGGTTACCAGATGGCCAAGTATTTGAGGGAGTAAACCCTTTTTAGCGGTATATTATTTAGCTTGATGCTAGGTATGCTATCTGGACATTTACCCCTGGTCCGAAAGACCAACACTCAGTTTTCTTAGTGTTATAGAGCAGGCCATGGCTTAGAGCAGCCTCTTCACAAATGCTGTCACAAATACTGAGATGTTCGACTGTCACTACATCAACCATTCTTGTATGCTTAATGTAGTGACAGTACAAGAAAATAAATGAAAAATATATCAGTGTCTATGATCCTGTGATTGAAATAAATGATTATTGTCGCTTATATCACGTGGTTTTATAAAAGACGATAAGGTGTGCGCAGGATACAGATCCAACGCGTATAGGTCAATAAGCGAAATTTAATGAAAGTGTGCGTGGAGTGGACCAACTGGATCCAATCTCTATCTGCATCACGAAAAATGCAGCTAAAGACTACACCCAGTTAGACGCACAGAAACTATTGCCATTATTGGTCAAAAAGCCTGTGGACTATTGCATTTCAATTTCGGTGGTAATGAGAACCGTACTATGGATATTCTTAAAGCCTCCTAATTGATTTTAAAAAAGCAGACCAATATTGGTGCGAAGAGAGCAACATTGGTGTGTACGGCTAAGGGTGTAGAGAGGTGTGTCTGCGACAGCGATCGAGACGCCGTCGGCGTTATGACATTATTACACTTCCACCCTTCGAGCATTTGCTCTTGCGACTCCACTCTGTCTGGCTGGTTAAGGCAAGACAGAGGCGGGTGGCATACGCCCCCCTGAAGCAACATAGGTACCCTCGGTGACGCAACTCATCGACAGCTCGCCACAAGGGAGACTGACTGCACTGATGGGGTATTTATGGCAGTGAAGGGTCATTAAATGCCCCACCAGCGGGCGGATGGGGTCGTCAATTCCCTACGCACAAATTATTATTATTAAAATAGATATATAAATTCCTGAACTTCTTCAGGAATTTATATACTTATGAAAATTGAAATATTTTTAAACTATAGCGAGATTTGAACCTGTGTCTTCAATGTCGTGTTCGTTTTGCGTCCCAATCGAATATGACCGAATATGAAACTGAATGCAGCATCTTTTTCTTTGTTAAACCAAAATAGTTTATTGACAGTTTATAACTTGGTGTCAACACGAAAGTTAGCAAAAGGTGGACATACCCTCTGAGCTGCCGCACCAGAGGAAGACGAAAGAGCGCGGCTGCGCGATTTGCTGCAGCTCCAACGCCAGGATGTCGGGCCAGCGCCAGCCCGAGCCCAGCGGCGGCTCCACCAGGATCACGTCAAATTTGTTCCCGATCTGCTTCAGGTCGAATGTCTGCCATGCGTTTATAATAATAATAATAAGTACTATAAGTACGCATCAGCGCCAGTTCTTGAAAATAGCCGTGCATTGCTATATTGGGATCGCTCTATCATCACGGACAGGACTATTGCGTGCAATAAACCTGATATCGTGGTGGTCGACCGCTCCCAAGGCCGTGCAATGCTCGTCGATATTACCATCCCTCATGACGAAAACCTCGTAAAAGCCGAGAAGGACAAAGCCAGTTAGTACCTTGACTTGGCATACGAGGTAACCGCCATGTGGGATGTTGATTCGACAATCATTGTTCCGATAGTATTGTCTGCGAATGGCTTGATAGCAAAGAGTCTCGATCAACATCTTAAGAGGCTCTCGCTTGACGGATGGATCAAGGGCCGGATACAAAAAGCAGTGATTCTCGACACGGCACGTATTGGGCCGGACCCGGACCCGGGATTTATCCGGACCACCGGTTTGTTTGGGCATTGCCTCGCTACCGGCGGCATACTAGGTTTAAGTTTTTTATAGTATTTATATTTATTTTATATATCTATATTGTAAAAAACTTAAATTTAAGATGATTAATTAAATATATGAATAATGATAATAACTTTATTTCCAGAAAAGAACATATTACAAAAATTTCGGAATTATTAAAAAAAACCCCACACTAAGCACAGCTTGTAAAGTGGGATTTTTTGTATTCTGGTTACGTAATATGTTAATTAACAATTTTAAAAAGCTTATTTGGAATACAATATGTGTATTATATGCACAAGTAGAAATTCAAGTAACTAAGTGAAATAATACTAACAAAACATACACACACGAGAATACAGACACCAATTGACGCACCTACATAAGTAAAATACAAATTAGCGAAGAGAAATCAAGATGTCTTCAGAGTCTCGATACGTCCACGACAAAAGTTCAGACTTAAGATTATATTTCGTATTCCGCAAACTAAGCTGGCACATTTTATACATAGCATTAATTTAGTTGTAAATAAAAGGTTTCCTAAATAAAGTAAAACGCGTGACCTAAGCGGTTCTCACTGTTGGAAGCGGAAGTCTAAAAGTACGCTTTTTCAAAATACATTGGTATTCATTTAGATTTAGACATTCTTTATGAGCTTGAATGGTGATAGCAAATATGTACAGTCTATGAACACTAAGCACTTGTGACTCCTGATATAAGCTGATAGTTGGGAATAGCATTGGCTTACACAGCATTGTTTTCAATATCCTAATGAAAACAATTACTCAACAGACTTCTGTATATTGACAGAAAAAGAATATATGTGACATCACTCCTTGTAATATCAATATACAACCTAAAAGTTTGTAAATGTCACTAGTTCTTGTAACTTCATAATTCCCACTCTTGTATTTAGAAAGATACGATTTATGCATTGCAATATTTTTTACACTTGATATGTTAAAAAATAACAACATAAAACAATTAATTATATTAATCAATTCATAAAAGTATTCCAAAATCTATTAGGTTAGTAAATGTAATAATATTAATAAATACAACATGTTTAGCACAACTTAAAACTAATCCAAATATTCTTTATTACAATCCAACATAATATCTATCAATATCAACTTTACCGTAATAAAAATAGTGAAAATTTTGTTTAAGTTTTAATGGTTGCAGTTTACAATTTACTGTAATTGTACTAAATACACAAAGCAAATTACTGATGTACATATATAAAAATAAGAGCATGTGGTGTTTAAATGAGGTAACTAGGTTTTCAAATGGTTGGTAACTCTTTAGTTATGCTCCTGATGTTGTAGGCTATAGGTCGATAGGCTAGGATGACTGCTTACCATCAAGCCATAAGTCTTTTTGCCAACACTGTGGTATAAGAAAACTAATACAGAGCCATGTAATAACACAACATGATAATGATAAAACAAATTAATTTGCACCTGCATAACTTTAGCCAATGTACAGGTAAAACAATGAGGAGTGATAATAGTGACTTCACTAAGCCTACTATAAGTGATTTGGGACATTCTACACATTTACACAAACACACACTAAGTGACCTAGTAATACACAGTTACTACATTGTAAAAGAAATAAATCCTCACCTTTAAATCACACTTTAAATACATGGGTGGTGTAGCTGTTTCTGATATTAGGTCATCTTTCAGTTTGATGAGTTCTCTCAGCTTAGGATATTCTTCAAACCTATCTGCAAGCCCCACATCCCTAATGAAGTTCTGTGGCCTTTGACCAGTGTCCACAAAGTGCTGGCAATAGTCATTGTGAGGATTGGACGATTGAGTGCCCTGAAAACAATCAGTCAGATCCAGTGATAAAATAATCATTTCATATTCGTTGTTCCAAGAGCCTTCAAACTTTTTATTTTGAATTGGTTGGTTTTTGCTTAATAAATTACATGTAAATTATTTTATGAAACTCAAATTCATTATTATTGTTAGAGAAAATAATGGATAAATATACCTTATTCTGGAGGAACAAACTATATGCCCCTCTTTATTACCTGTTATATTAATAAATTACAACAATGTGGTATTTTAACTATTTTATATAATATAGGGGTGACTGTTGTTAATTAATTTCTATATAATTTCTTAATTTTTAAAATATAATATTAGAGTTAATTTGACTATTTAAAAAACATACCTTTAAAAATGTCGAAGAATCAGTGTAGACAAGGCTGTCTTGTTCCTTTGCTGCCACTTTTTCGTTACCATCGTGAGTGCTTTCAGCTACTACAGGTTTTTTCACAGGAATATCAACCGAAGCGCCTAGGGCATTTCTCAGTTCACTGACACTCGATACTCCAAGCTAAGGAATAAAAATAAGATATTTTTAAGCGCATTGTTTATACCTTCATCAAGCACTGTAAACTGTAAAGTTATTGACCAATAATACATACAGTCTGAGCTAACAATTTCTTTCGTTTCTGGGATCTTTCCCTCATATCTTTTAGTTTGTCACTCATTGTCCTTTTTATTTATTAAAATATCGACAAGTCTAGACTACATCAGTATATACAGTATGTAACATAATAAATCATTAAAACATAATAAATTTATTAATGATTAAAACTGTCTTATGCTATAAAAATGCGACAAGTTACGGTCTTTTTGCAATGTAAACAAAACAAAAAGTAACCTACAAAATTTTTTCTTATACAGTCTCCCTAAAGAGGAAAGACAAAGAGAGCCATGCCCATACAGCCATGTCTTATATAATAATTGAAGAAATAATTTGCAACAATTATATCTATTTTAAAATTATTAAATGTAAAACTGAAGAAATAATATACATCTTTATAAGGTATTGAGGATAATTTATTTCAAATTCTATAAAAAATAATTCAACCCCGTGTATATAAAACAATAAAAAAACATAAAAGGCCGAAGACAAATCTTTAACAATACCAATATTAGTACAATATTAAATGTACTCTTAAGGTCTAGGTCATGTCTACCATGAATAACAAATCTAAGGTCTAGTCCAAGGTAATGAAATAAGAGGTTGGAGCCAAATCATAGCTATGCTATGTAATCCAAGGTGTGTGATGTCTGCCTGAATTAAAAGAAAAACCAGAGGAATCTCGAACTTTTTTAAAACATTACTTAATTATCAATGGAGGCTCTGTGTCGGAAGCTGTATTTGCAGATAAATTGATATCCTGCCCGTTATACGTTAAATGAAAGAACTTTTTAAAATACAACTTATCGAAATAATAGTATCCGCCGTCAAGGACGTGATTGACCTTCGACCCGACAACCCGAAATAATAGAAGAAAAGATCAGTATTTTTTTATTTTACGAGGGTGCCCCCTCATCGCCGAATATTTATTATTATAATTGAAATATGCGATTGTTTTTAACAAAGTGATATGACTTTAGATAGAGAGCTAAAACATTACTTTAAAAATTCATTTATATAAAAAAAAATATTGGTACACTATATCTATAAAATTAGGCATAGCTTCTTCTATTTTATTATGTGTATATTATGAACTCCATATATTTGTTGTCACTATTTTTTTTTTATTTAGTTTGCGTAGATACCATGGCATTCTCCAAGGTGACACGGGATAGTGGGGGAAAATTTTCAAATATAAACATGACTTCTTCTTGAATTATTACTATTTTTTTTTCTTTAGGCAAGCTATCACAATTTCGCTAGGTAAGTAGTCCGTATTAGATGGCTCTCTTCATATGTCTATAATCGCTATGTCAACGCAACGGGGTTTTTATTTGAAATCGGATACACTATCCGTTGATAATATTAAAGTAGGTACCTTCCCTATAATAAAGTTGATTGATTGTATTTATTGAAAGTACCTAGTCTAATAACTGTCAATTGTAGTTAAACTGACAAATGTCAGTGTGAAAGTTTATTTCTTTGACAAGTTGCCAGATTATTTTGAACGAGTTGAATCACAATTAGAATCTTCGTCATGATGAATTACCTACATTGATAGATAACATATGTAGTAATGTGTACGCAGACAATAACTCAGCTTAGATTTGATGCATATGTGGGTCTTTCAGAGAAAAAGATAAGTTATGATAGGGATGCCTCTAAAGAGATTTATATGAAATGATGGTTTTTTAATTTATTTACCTTACATGAATATTTCCTTCGATGAGGATTTGAGAAACGTAAAAAGTGGAAACAATTCTGTATATTATAACACTAGCGACCCGCCCCGGCTTCGCACGGGTGCAGTGAAAAAATGGTTATGGTGGGTTATCCCTAAGAGATAGACATATACCATCGCGGACTTTTTTGTGGATTTTTGTAAGTTGTACAATACTGTAGTACATTATTTTGGTCTATCTCGTAGGGTTCAGCCAGCGTTTGCAATATAAGCGCAAAAAAACGTGCTTATTTACGACATCACATTAGAAACCTTTAAATTTATCAGTGTTTCTCTACTATATTATGCATTTATTATACATACAACCTTCCTTAAGAATCACTCTATCTATTAAAAAAAACCGCGTCAAAATCCGTTGCGTAGTTTTAAAGATCTAAGCATACATACGGACATACAGCGAAAGCGACTTTGTTTTATACTATGTATTGATTGATAACGTTTCTTTTGTTCTCATTGCAGTCATAGTGATTAGTCAACAACCTTTTTTCGTATTCAACGTCATAAACCATACGATTATTTATTTATATACAGTTAGTATGATACAAACATTTGCACAAAGGTTTGAATACATTTTATGTCCATGAATCGGTCACGAACAATCTCTTGAAAATATTATTACAAGAAACTAACATTTAGATAATAAACGAATGAGGTTTTTGACAAATGTTATAATTATTTTATTTGCGGTATGTAACATGGCATCTTTAAACATTGACTGGTATTTCAACTTAAGTTTAATATAGTTCGTTCTGACATTATACAAAAATGTTGTTTTTGACAGATTTCGATATATTACTTATACGTTACAACGGCATATGCACTGTTTATGTTCTAATTAGATGAAAGCAGCAATATAAGTGAATGGTAGTAATACACTGATATAAATATTGATATTGATTCATTTGTATCAGTGACTCTGAGTCAATCGTGTAAGCGTCGCGTGCCGATTGAAGCCGATTGAAAGTAATTGAGCGAATGATTCATTTGAAGCACTGTTAGAGATCTGAATCAGTGAATCATTTGCAAGAAACGACTTACTGAGTTGTTTCTGTAAATTGACACATCTCTACTCTACATATCCAAATCAGCTAAACAATACCTTCTGGATGGTTGTCACTATATCTTCATTTACACGGCATAAGGGGAATCCCTTATCGCACTATTTCGCAATGAATCCTCAATCGCCGTAATAAAATATTTCTTTGAATATTTTCGAATTTATATATTAAAAAAAAAATTCAGCGTCACAAACATATATCTAGTAAATAAATGAAATAAAAATTGAAATATCCGAAATACCACTTTGTGGTTAGGTGAGGTTTCTGTTCATTTGGCATCCCTGATCAATTCAAAGATAATTGCTTCACGCGTTATAGGTACGCCCTTATGGTTGCGCCCTTGAACTTTACGACACGAACTCGACGGTTCACGAACGCTATTGCTCATTATCCACTCAATACTCGTATAACTATGTCTTATTAGAATTTATACAGTTAGATTGGTAATATAATATTATATGTTGCATTTAACGACAGTATATATAGAACTGGATACGAACTTCTTCAAGAGTGGGGTATTTGGGCCGACGCGTCGTTCTGCGGATTGGTAGAGCATCAGAAACTTGTCAGCAAATGTCTGATTTGAATGCTTATACCAGTATAGCGTATAGCATATATATATAGTATAGCTTATATATATATATCGACTACTAGGGGTATATGAAAACATGCAAGGGGTGTACGTCAACGAAACAAAAATTTGGAGGTCCATGAAATTAAAACGGGGGTTCACGATAATGGATCTCAACACACACTTATTTATTTATTTATTTAATTATACGTACAAAACAGGTTACAACCAATTAAAAAACAAGAACAATCTATATCGTATCTTAAAAGCTAGGTTGAAACCCAAGATATGTACTTATTGTATTATTAACGTGCAGCGAATAACATCCTTCATCTTGGAATAACAATAATCAATTTCCCAGTACCAAAGGATGAACAAAGCAAAACAAAACATAGATGAAAATAAAAAGAAAAAAATACATACATTATATACAATTATTCCACAAGTTACCTTAAATTATTTGACAATAAATTCTTAAAACTATAAAAACTATAATGAAAAATATCGCAATCGATTTCTGCGTCTGCGCATCCCCTGACGAGGCGACACATTCTGAGGGGCGTCGTTGAGAGCGTCGGTGGCGCTGTGGTATCGGCACTGGTTTATGCGCCGCATAGAATCGGGAGGCCCGCGATCTAATCCCCACCGTGTACCAATGTGTTTTTCGTTCCGAATTTCATATGTACATTTATCCGACGCTCCTACGGTGAAGGAAAACATCGTGAGGAAACCTGCGTACATCTGCGAGGCGATTCAAAGGTGTACATAGTCAACCAACCCGCACTGGGCCAGCGTGGTTGACTAAGGCCTGATCGCCCTAACATAGTTAGGGTAGGCTCGAGCCCCTCGGTGGGGACGTATATCAGCTGTGATGATGATTCTAAGGGATTATAATAAGAGATATTGTTCACGAAAACCCGGAGTGAGAATAATTTTAATTTACGAGCACGATGGTGTTAAAACTTAATAAGATATGGTGAATTAATGGCTGTGGTACACACTGATTATTTACTTACATTATACTATCTTCTTCTAATATAAAGACAAAATTATTTATAAAAGTACTTACGAAGTAAAAAAAATAAATGTTTACAGAATTTTGTAGGATGTAGGCATTCAATATCAGGCAAGTAAGGGGTCTGCCCAAAACCGAAAACCATGGCAAAGGGTCTATATACGACACAAAAAAGTTTGGGAACCTCTGCTTTATTCATACTTATAGGAAGAGGAAAAATGTATCGTAGTTCAATGCTCATTGTATTTTGTATTTAAAGGCCTTAGTGTAAAATGTTACTTACGATACCTCCAAATGAAGGACAATAAAATACACCTGAGTGATGCTGCACACGGGTGCAATACTTTGAAAATTTAATTATTCACCAATTGCAGTTGTCATCCCTCTGATTTATCTGTCAATGTGACAGATAACTTATGAATATGACAGCTGTCAAAGCATGGTATAGGTTGGTGGTCTAACGTCCATCTTGATTCGCATCAACTGCTCACTAGCCTATAGAAAATCTCAATGAACGACTTCTAGGGTGATTTATTCGGTAATTTCTGTAAGTACTCTCTTACTCGGAAAGGTATCGCGAATATTTAGTACATAATTTAGGGCTGCTTGTCTGATAACATTGATCTATGGATTGCAGCATCCTAACATTCAAAGTCTTTTAGACTGAGTTCATGCTGGTGGCGTAGCATATTTTTGTAATAAAAACAATAATTTACAAAATCATAAATTAAAAACGTCATATATATATTATTAATGTTTTTATTACAAAAACGTCATATTTAGCTTAATGATTTTAAGTTAAATAATGAAAATAATCAATAAATATTTTAAGCTAAATATGACGTTTTTAATTTGTGATTTTGTAAATTATTAATGTTTTTATTACAAAAATATGCTGCGCCACCATGATCCGGCTCGAAGGACCACATGCTTAATTTGGAGTTTTGGCCGCCCGATGCAGTCACAAACTGCAGACAAACTTAGTGGGCTATTTTTTTAACTATTTTCGTTAATTGCAAACTTTAAGTGACAGTTTGCAAAGCGTATTGTTCACAGGACTGACAGCTGTTTGAGCGGCAAAGTCCTCGAGTGGCAGACATATGTTGGGAACTCTCAAATAGTGGACCGCCCGCCGATTTGGTGAAGATACCACGAAGATACTGGATGCTATCACTGCAGGATGATGTGTGAGGATCATTGGGGTAGCGGCTTTTAACAATGGGAGTCTCTCAGTTAAAGTAATTCTAATAAGAATAAATTGTTTCCCGCCAGTTTTAAATAACAAATGGGTAGGTCTAGTCTTTTTCTAAAGTCAGCTGCTTACTAAAGAATGATGTGTAGCAGTTATGAATGGTTGTTTCATAGTACTGGCTGTGATTATTCTTGCGGTCCGAGCATGCCTACGCTACAGTACTTTGAGGTTAAAAATAAAAATAGAAACATGATTAAAATGTAACGCATTTATTGCACAATGAATACATGTGTAAATTAAACTAGTTCCTAAATAAATTACCTATAGCTAATAACAATAAATAATGTAATATATTTAAATCACGTCACATGATGATACCTAGGAACGCATTCAGTGATGCAGTATTGTTCATATATACACAACACCTACATATATTTTAATTCAATCATGGCAAATTTTAATAGTTAAGGCAGGTGAGTAGTGTATGAGATAAACCATTCACGATCATAATATTATAAGTTATAAAATAATATTATGATCGTGAATGGTTTATTATCGAGCGTTATATCAAATAAAATTATATGTAATGTTGTTATAACTAGAGATCGGATAATCGGATGCATATTTACCTAAAGTTAGTTCAAGACAAAGTATGGAAACGGCTTTTTATTGTTTTGTTAAATAAAAATCCCGGGATTGCGGAATTGGATAGCCGGGTGTTTATTTATTTACCTAATTTAGTTTTTGACAAAGTATGGAACTGTTTTTTATTTTATTTCCATAAATAAAAATCCCGGAATTCCGGTACTGTAGAACATTTTGGTAATGCAAAACTAGTCGGTAATATGAGCTTAAAAACGGCGTTACATGAAGGTTAGTTTCAGTTCCCCGTGTGATTTGTGAGTAGGTATATAGCTCACTACTTTCGTATAACACTCTTCGTGTAATAAATCGTACATTCATAAATCGCACGGGGAACTGAAACTAAACTTCATGTAAATACGTATGCATAGTTGTATAAATGAACCCGGAGTCTCGGTCTTTTGAAAATAAATACCACGTGCTAATTTAGTAATTTTCAAACAATATCACTACGTTAAATTTGCAGTCCCGTATTTTCCCGGGATTTTTATTTAACAAAATGTATTTTAAAAAGCTGCTTCCATAATTTGTGAGCCAAAAATTAACTTTAGGTAAATATGCATCCGATTTTCCGATCTCTAGTTATAACTTATAAGAACATTACATATAATTTTATTTGAGATACTGCGATATTAATTTATGAATACTATAATTTTATATAACTCAAATACATCATAGTTATTTGTATCTAAGTATTCATTAAATGATATGACGGTTATTTTTTATAATATTTAAGTATCAATATTAATCGACTTACATTATGTGCTTCGCTTATCGCTGGCACGGCACGCTCGTATCGCTCGCTTTTGGTTTGTTTACAATTCTAACCTAACCACACCTATGGTGGTTATCTTATATCTGACAAATATTACGTTCATATATCTATGTAATTTAGTTATTAAACCATCTTAATATATACAGAACACTGCATTAAGTAATAGTAAACATCCCAACAAAAACAATTTGACAAATTACTACAAATTACATCCCAACAAAAACAATTTAACTTCTACCATAAAGTTTACGAACAATTATTCGTAAAATTGAGTTTTCAGTGCTCTCCTTGATGATGTGACAAGTTACATATTACACTCGCCTTCATAGTTATTAGCCTCTCATAACTTTTAATCGCTCGTTTCGTTCAGGATTCTACTTTACTCGCTTCACTCGTGGTTTACACTTAGTATCCTTCGTTCACCTAGGATTCAAGTTCAAAACCCACGACGCCAACTAACCTTGAAGCCATGCATAGGAAATGACTATTTAGGTATGCTGTTTTTAATGTACAATTTTTTATCTGTTATGACTAACGCAATTAGTCCTCACAACCACTTATACATATAGCTTATAATTTATTTTAATGACGACATAATACAGGCGTTTATGTAAATAAAAACAAAAGTTCATATATTTCCATTGAAATCATAGTCGGCATAAAGCAGATTGTAAATCCCTACCGTAAAAGTTGCGTCGAATGCTGTTGTTATAACAATGCATCGTTATCAATAAGCTTTCTATTGGAAAACAAAATGCATGGTTCAGCTTGAAATTCTCCGAGGTAAGTTTCTGATTAACTAAAATACAGCAACTTTATTAATTAGAAATATCTAAAACTATGTTGTGTAAGATAACATAAATATTGTTTAGATTTTTCTATATATTTTTGAAAGGAAACGATTTCTATTGCAGTGCACTTTTGCACTTGACCTATTGCAATTTATTGCACCTTAATGGAAATATAAAAAGCGCCTAGTCAGGCCGGGTAATTGCGCCCGGCTCTAAAGTCGTCGGCGGCAGATTGCTTCCGCGTTTCTATATCGTTAAAGTCTGTTTTTTTTAACTCAGAGATAAAAATAAGAATAGGTAATATGTACAAAATTATTATACATTTTTATACAACACCAAACAAATCGCCAAGGGACGGGTCTAATTACAATAAAAAATGCAAAAGTTATTATGTATTAAAATTGCAGGCTATCTCTTTCTTGTGAAACAGATTTTTATTATGATAGGCGTCATGAATCTGTGTCTAATCAATAACTTAAAGTTTTGTTAATTGGAATTATTTTACAGATATTTAATACATTATTTTTGTGTGTTGTTTGTCGAATAGGTATTTTCTAAGAGTGTAATAAATCATTTTAATTTTAATTTTCAATAACACCGTTTTATTCATTACTAGCGACCCGCCCCGGCTTCGCACGGGTGCAGTGAAAAAATGGTTATGGTGGGTTATCCCTAAGAGATAGACATATACCATCGCAGACTTTTTTGTGGATTTTTGTATGTTGTACAATACTGTAGTACATTATTTTGGTCTATCTCGTAGGGTTCAGCCAGCGTTTGCAATATAAGCGCAAAAAAACGTGCTTATTTACGACATCACATTAGAAACCTTTAAATTTATCAGTGTTTCTCTACTATATTATGCATTTATTATACATACAAACCTTCCTTGAGAATCACTCTATCTATTAAAAAAAACCGCGTCAAAATCCGTTGCGTAGTTTTTAAGGATCTAAGCATACATACGGACATACAGCGAAAGCGACTTTGTTTTATACTATGTATTGATAAACATCTTTTATTAATATTTTTTTTTTACTAACTTCGGTAATGTTTTATAGTGTAATCTATCCATTATGTCTTGTATTTGACACTATCAGTATCTGAAGGTGGTGTAACAAAAAATAGAACTGCCATTTAGATGGCCGCCATATTGGATTTTCATAGAGAACTCTATTCAACTAATCAGACCTTTTCATTTGATATTCATGTTGAGGCAGTAGTGATAAAATCCGCCATTTTGTAGCGGTGGCCATATTGGATTTACAATGATACCGAATGCACGTATTAAATATTGTCATCAAAACTAAAATTGCGTAATAAATTTCCAATCAAGCCGTCAACAAGAAAACGATAAAAATTAATAACTAGGTTAGACTCCAACAAATAAACAGGGCAAGGTAAATAAAAACCATTTACAACAGTGTAATAAATGCATGGAGCCCGCTAGGTGCCCTGTACGTATCGTCACGACTGAACCACTCACGTCGACCAACTCACAAAGACGTTGAATCAGGCATTGGACAATCTATCAGCTGTACACACTGCCCCCACGGAGCCCTGTACAGGCCATTATCACAGAAGCACCCGCGCGCGCACTGCGCCGGGCACTGTGGATTGCGGTTTTCACATCTTTTTTCACAGTTTTCACACTCCTTGTATACCTCACCGAATCGACAACTCTTCTTAATCGGATACGGAACGGGTTTTATTATCTGTGGGTCTGAAAATAATATGTCATATAGATATGTATACAAAAAAAATTGGTTGTCTGTAGAACTCCGTCTACTGCCGATATTTGAACGTGACAACGTCTATTACATGGTATTTTTTTCTGGGTGCAATGAAATTATTTAAAACTAATATTATAAAGAGGAAAGATTTGTTTGTTTGTTTGTTTGTAATGAATAGGCTCCGAAACTACTGGACCGATTTCAAAAATTCTTTCACCTTTGGAAAGCTACATTATCCCCGAGTAACATAGGCTACTTTTTATCCCGGAAAAATTGTCAGATCCCACGGGATGCGCAATAAAGGCTTCGCTCAAAAACTACTGCACAGATTTTCATGCGGTTTTCATCAATAGATAGAGTGATTCTTGAGCAAGGTTTCGCGGTATTTTTTATCTCGAAAAAACGGATAGTCTCACGGGAAGCGGGATAAACCTTTGCGCCATAAACCGACTCCCGCGCATATGTAGCCGTGGGCAAAAGCTCTTCCTCTATAGGCCCAATCCCGAAATCCACGCAGGCGAAGCCGCGGGCAGAAAGCTAGTTTAAAATAAAGTAATGTATAACATTTATATTTTTATTACGTTGCCGTGTGGCGTCAGATCGGCCGTTACGCCGTTCGTGGACTCCGTGTGGCGTCAGATTCGGCCGTTACGGTGTTTTCGAGAATGACTCCACGCCGGACCAATTTAATAGACGTTGTCACGTCAAAATTATTATTTCTTTTAATGACAGAGTGCGTTGTGGCGGTAATGTTTGGCCATGATGTCCTTTTAATTGTGAGGTCTGTACCTCTCGGTTTCCTGTGATTTAGCAATATTTTTTATGTTGCGATTTCATATGTACTTCATTTTCCCAATGGAACCTAATTTTTTACTTTGGTAAACATTTTTGTATGTCCTTTTCTAGGTTCAAATTATCCGTTCAAATTTCATCGGCTGAGCCGTTTTGACATGAGAAAACGCAACAGACAGCTAGAGTTACTCTCACATTTATAATAATAATAATAAAGCCTCATTTAATCCTTAATCAAATACAATACAGTACAATTTTTCGCATGCTATTCGATTAAAAAGTAATAAAATTATATTACAATTAAATTTAGATCACAATACGTTATTAAAATTTGTTACATGTATATAATTTTCACATTTATACTCGTAATATTAGATATAAATAGAAGAAGGAATGGAGCTGTCCTGATCTAAGAATACGGTGATTGTCAAAGTCCTGAAGACATACCTTTTTCCTCTAGCATCATTTTAGAGCATTTATTAAGCTCCACGCATCTCCCGTCTCTGTCGCGCACCAGGTCAGCCTTACAGAAGCAGCCGCGGGCGCACTGCGCGGGGCAGATTGGGTTGGGATTGTCGCAGGTCTTGTTGCAGGGTTCGCAGAACCTGTACTCCTCGTTGTCAGGGCACCTGGCGTCTGCAGGCCGCGGCTCGCTCGTGTGCAACTTGTAGGAGGCTGTTGGGCATTAGTTACGTATTTGCGTAATAGACGACCACAAATATTTGTTAAGTTGGTACCTACATTAATGATTTCGCCCCTTTTTTTACCAGTACCGGTCTGACAGGATCGGCCTACCCACTAAAACCCCCCTGAGTTCTCTAGCCCCAGGCGGGGCATATGGTGGGGTGTGCTTTCGCGATTCTACCGCCATGTGCTCCGGGACCGGCTCGACCTAGGTCTGGTCGAGCCAACGGGACTGTCCGAGAACCCCTGAACAGTCCCCAGATGTAGACACCTAATAAATCTCTTGTAACAACAGCATTTACAAACTAATGCACTCCCTGAAAACTTGAGACAGCATCACTCTGTCCTCCGGACCTAGTAACTGTTGCATATCTGGGAGGATCCCTTGCAATTTAGCATAAAGTCTTAAGGGTCCACGCACGACGCAGCATAAACTGATCGACACTTGCTTGATTTAGTGTCCCGTCACGTTGAAGACGTCATTACAGTCGCGGTTGCAACCCTCACGGCAGTCTGTTACATAGTTGAAGCGTCTATTCCCATCTTTCACATTACTCCTTATCAAACAGTACTCACGATTTGAAATACTCTTAGACAACATGATGCAGTACCTCGTCACGCCCGCACAGAAGACCATGCAAGCTAGCACAAAGTCATAAGCGTCCATTTACGTCTACTAGAATCCATGACAACCTCTGTAGCTGAGTGGTTGGTACACCGGTTCCAAAGTGTCCCCATCTCTGAGGTCCCGGGTTCGAGTCCCGGTGGGGGCAGATGTTTGTGTGACGAATCCGAGCATTTGTACCTTAGTCATGGTTGTAAATATATATTTCTACTAAAAACATTTATATATGTATAATATATAAATATTTTATAATATATATCCGTTACCTCAGATTACATAACACAAGCATTATAGTGCTTACTTTGGGCTAGGCTAATTGGTATAAGTGTAAGGAATTTATTTATCAGATGGCTCGATCCATTCGTTCTCAAAGAAATAATGCTCACGCCCTGAAGAATACTCGCACAGTATGACGCAGCAACCTTTCGGGTTGTGAATCTCATCCCAGTTGCAGTAGCAATCCACACGGTAGAGGATCATGCAATTTAAGGGTACTAGCATCCATTACACGTTAATTAATACACTCGTTAAAAAATTAACAATACTCACGAATCGAAGAGCACTCCGATAAGTTTACGCAGTGCCCCGTGGCGTTGCGGACCTCGTCACCGTCGCAGTAGCACCCCACACGGCAAGGGCCCACGCAGTCCGGCGCCGGATTCATGCAGGTTCGCTGGCACCCCCCGCAGGATAGGAACCGCTCGTTGGGTCGGCATAGCGATGCTACCTGACCTGAATACAATAAGTTCAAACTTTTAATGACCACTTCACTTGTTTTTTAGGGGTTAGGGGGTAAAAACGGAACCTTATAGGATCACTTTGTTGTCCGTCCGTCCGTCAAGACCCTTTTTCTCAGAAACGCGTCGATATATCAAGCTAAGATTAATATCACATACTCAGATCTCCAATCTCTCAAAACAGTGAAAAAATCTAATTTCTAAATCAACGTAATAAAAAGATATGGCCGTTTATGTTCTATTTATATTGCATATTTTGACATTTGCAAGGGAATCAAAATCTATAGGGTACTTTCCGTTGGCCTCGAATCATGAAATTTGTCAAGAAGCAATGTCATGTAGCACAAGTCAATGAAAAATTTTGTTGAATGTCAGGATTGGTCAGAATTGTCTGTCAATAGCAAGATTGTGACAATGAGTTAGATAACTACAACTAAATATAAAAGTTTTTATTGTATAATTAACTACGAGTAATTTGAGTAATTTTAATTATTAGAGATGAAACGGATAGTGATTTGGCCGGATACCGGATACCGGATATTCGGCTAACTACGAGGCCGGAGCGCCGGATATCCGGCCACCGGATATTCGGCCGCTTATCGCGTTTCATATATGTATGTGTGTGTATGTGCAAAATAATCCGTTACTAATATTATAAATTCAGTCTGTTTGTCTGCTACTCTCTCACGCCTCACGTCTCAAACTAAAGAACTGATTTTGCTGAAATTTGATACAGAGATAGATTAGACAACGAGAAACAATATAGATAGGCTTAAAAACTTTTGTATTCCCACAGAAAAGCGCGATATAGACGAGTTTAGGGCGTAAAGCACTCAGCGCGAACGATATCGCGGGAAACATCTAGTATTCGGTATTCGGCCGGATAGTGCCCTACTATCCGGTATCCGGCCGGATAGTGAAAATAGGCCGGATAGGCCGGATACCGGATAGTTACCGGATATCCATTTCATCACTAATTTTAATCTTATAAAAGTATGTCAATTAAGAAATTTCGGTTTTACTTTTAAATAAATACATATTAATCTATACTTCGTGTCAAAAACTTTACTCGTAGGTTACTTAGCAACGTGTTCTTGTTAAGACAGATCTATAGAAATTATTCTAGATATAACTTTGTAATTATTAATAAACCAATTTATCTTTTACGACGATTCAGCCTTTTATTAACACTTCGAATAAAATGAACATATTTTAAATATTCTCATATTAAATGTAAAATTTTTTTAAATATAAATGTTTGGAAATTTATATACCCATATTAATAGGCGATTTTTAGTATAAGACAATGAAAACGCCACGATTGCAATGTATTTAGTATGGAGCGCTTTTGAGCGATCTGACACAAAGTCGTAAACATGTCGCTGTTCTTCAAAAGTAACAACGGCAGATACATTGTTACTTCTACAATATTTCTCAGGTAAAATTATTCTTATCAATACATAGTATAAAACAAAGTCGCTTTCGCTGTATGTCCGTATGTATGCTTAGATCTTTAAAACTACGCAACGGATTTTGACGCGGTTTTTTTTAATAGATAGAGTGATTCATAAGGAAGGTTTGTATGTATAATAAATGCATAATATAGTAGAGAAACACTGATACATTTAAAGGTTTCTAATGTGATGTCGTAAATAAGCACGTTTTTTTGCGCTTATATTGCAAACGCTGGCTGAACCCTACGAGATAGACCAAAATAATGTACTACAGTATTGTACAACTTACAAAAATCCACAAAAACGTCCGCGATGGTATATGTCTATCTCTTAGGGATAACCCACCATAACCATTTTTTCACTGCACCCGTGCGAAGCCAGGGCGGGTCGCTAGTTATATATACAATAAGAATATTTTAGCCGGCTGTTAGCGGAGGAGTTCGATGTCATCTTGGCCTTTATTCACGCTTCTAATCATCGGGCAAGTTAATAGGTACGAGATTCTCTATTGTATATCTGTAAATAAAATTATTTACTGTTAATAAATAACGAACACCCCAAGGGTTGGTTTATTGAACTGTTTCTGATAAAGAATATCTTGGTAGCAAATTGTAGATCCCCGTTACTATAAAATTTTGACAAAACAAAACTGACAGATAGAGCAGTCTATGAAAATATCTTAGGGCCGGTATTTCAATGTTATTGTAATTTATCTTATTACTTAAGTTAAGTAGCACATTTAATCTAAGTCTCACTTTTGAGAAACGTAAGTATATTTCAATCAGGATATTCATCACCTTAGCTAATCCGAGATCAATCCCAAGGTTGCAACATAATGAACAAAATGTATTAGTTTACATCAAATTCCGCAAAGACGCTAGCGCTATTTGACGTTTAGATGTCAAATCAAATATGTCAAATAATTGACATTGACAATTTGACTGATTCGTTCGCTTCGCGCTGTTTTGTTTGTGTTTTACAAATTGAAACATTTTAATTAAAATTGAAG
Organism: Scirpophaga incertulas; assembly: GCA_036419045.1. Lineage (NCBI taxonomy): Eukaryota > Metazoa > Arthropoda > Insecta > Lepidoptera > Crambidae > Scirpophaga > Scirpophaga incertulas. Next base: position 19,433,945 of record CM071640.1, read on the forward strand.
TTTTAATAAGTTAATTTAAAATTAACTAATAATTAATAATAATAATTAATTAAAAATAATAAAAAAATAAAAATAAAATAATAATTAATTAATAATTAATTAATTAATATTTAATTATTAATTTATTTAGTTAATTTAATTTTTTTTATATTTTTTATATATTTTTTTTTGTTATTTTTTTTTTTTTTTATATATTTTATATATTTTTTTCTTTTATTGATAATTAAAACTTGTTCTTTAATAAGTTATCAATAAATACTCAAATAACATATTTAGAGTAAAAAATAAAATCACCACGAGACAACTTTTTCTGAGGAAGCCACACTATAAATCCCAGATTGTCACTTAAGTGGTAGAAATCCGCCACTTAGATTCGGGCTAGTTAAGGTGGACTTTGAGTACCACTTTACTTTAATCCTGTTTTGAAATACACCTAAGTCAAACTTATTTTCAATCCTAGCTCAATTCAAGATAAGTTACTATTGAAATACCGGCCCTTAATGGAGCAGCAACGTTTTATTATTATTTAATGTAAAAGAGCTTTGGGCTATAAATAGCCTTTCCTCCCACAGACCTAGAAAGAGCTATATCGATTCTAGCTGAGTTTTTTTTGAGGATTGTCTGTCCTTTCAAGTGTTAATATTATTTTGTGTACGTGCTTTGAGCTTTAATAGCTTTTTCTTACTTATCTATATAGAGTTACTAGCGACCCGCCCTGGATTCGCACGGGTGCAATGCTTATGTAAATATACCTACTACAAAATGTCGTTATACATAACGTTCACAGCTTTTTTGTCATTAGACAATACAAACATGTTTTGCTTAGAGGTTACTCTTGACAGCGCGACATATAAATTGGCCATGTGAAAAACACTCAACGCTCAAATCTAGTCCTGCAACGTTGAAAGTTTGACCCTGCGATTTATTAACGCGGACTTTTTTGTTGAACTTTTTAAGGTGGACAATAATGTAGTACATTATTTTGGTCTTTCTCGTAGGGTTCAGCCAGCTTTTTGCAATATAAGCGCAAAAAAACGTGCTTATTTACGACATCACATTAAAAACCTCTATATTCGTGTTATAAATAATAAGTGTTTCTCTACTATATTATGCATGTATATTATATACTCGTATATAAAATACTAGCTGACCCGCGCCCACTTCGTTGGGCATAATATTAATAATCCCCGAAGCGCGCCGTCCGCTGATGATGATGATGATGATGATGATGACACTCCGCAATAATGTGGCTTTCTATTGGTGAAAGAATTTTTAAAATCGATGATGATGATGATGATGATGATGATGATGATGATGACACTCCGCAATAATGTGGCTTTCTATTGGTTGAAAGAATTTTTAAAATCGATGATGATGATGATGATGATGATGACACTCAGCAATAATGTGGCTTTCTATTGGTGAAAGAATTTTTAAAATCGGTTCAGTAGATCCCGAGATTACCCCTTACAATTTACAAACACACAAACTTTACTTCTTTAATAATATTAGTATAGATAAAAAAAACCGCATGAAAATCCGTTGCGTAGTTTTAAAAATCTAAGCATAGCTATACATAGGGACAGACAGACGGCTGATAGCGACTATGTGTTATACTATGTGCAGTGATTGTGATTCTAGCTCAGTTTATAATTCCTAAATTTTTCATGAAATTGAGGATTTTCTGTTCTTTTAGGAGTGTATATAACACTTCTATAGGGTTCATAATTACGTCTGTGCGTTAGCGCTTCGCAGTTACTACATATTTGTTACTTAGTTTCAACATGTATTCGATATTTTTTTTAATCCTTTAGGTAATTTTTTTATATATATTACGTATTGTTAATAAAATGAAAGTGTTTTTATTTTTATTAAAAGATTCGTTGCAATTTAACGGCTATATCGCACAAATTGTTTCTAAATAGACACCTCTTCTAACACAACATTTACAATAGTTACTAATAGTTTTTTTTTTATACTACAACAGTAGCAAAAAGGCTTACGGCCTGCCTGATGGTAAGCAGTTACCGCCGCCTATGGACGCTTGCATCACTAGGGGCATCACAAACGCTTTGCCGACCTTTTTGAAAACCTATTTACTCCCTTTTTGAAGAACCCCATACCGTTCGTTTCACAATCGGAGCGTGCGTGGAAGGCAATTTCGTTGAAACCGCACTGTGCGTGACCATTTAGGCTCCAGCATGTAAGGATGAACACCCTGCCGATGGCGAGCGCTGCGATGGTAGAATAAGGCTGTGGGCATCATATCGAACAATTCTTTGGAACACAATCCGTTATATAAGCGATAGAACACACACAAAGAGGCACAGTCTCTCCTCAGACTTAAGGGCTCAATACCGCATGTCAGTATGGGATCGTCAACGATATGCTCAGCGCGTCTTTGGACCGAATCAAAAGGACCAAGTTGGTATCGAGGTGCTCCCGCCCACAGGTGACAGCAGTACTCCATATGGGGCCTGACTTGCGATTTGTATAATAGCAGTCTTTGCCTCGGAAAGAAGTACCGCTTAGCTCTGTTAAGTACACCTAGATTTCACCACCCCACCACACCTAGTTCACACCTAGTATTAGTAAACCTTAAAAACTTAACAAGAAAGTTATGTAAGTATGGATGGATGTGTGTTACAATTTAACGTAAAAAGTGCTAAAAAGATTTTGACGAAACTTTAAAACAAAATTAGCTTATCGTCAGAATTACCATGTACGCTACATTTTATGAAGATATAGTGTGAATTGTCCCTCGCGATATTATGAACGTGAAAGTTTGTGGATTTTTATTACTCTTTCACATAAAAACTACTAAACGGATGTTTATAAAACTTCACAACAATATAGCAACACATCAAAATAACACACTGGGGCCCTGGGGGGAAAGTGCCCACAGAGTTTTTAAAGAGTGTAGCTATAGATTGACCGAGGCTACATGTGACCAGAAAGCTGGATCATATCTAGCGCAGCGAATTAGCATCGCTATACAACGTGGCAATGCTGCTAGTCTTATGGGGACGTTGCCTGACGGCAGCGATTTATTTCAAATATTTTATTTATAGTTTAGTTTTTAATTTTACTAAATAATTATTAGAGATAATATTTGTTATATGAATAAAATGTATATTTAATTAAAAAACACACACATTTATAAAGATTAAAGCCAACGCACTGACAATGTGTGACTGAACAATAAAAGAAAATTGCAATACGTCACCGAAATAAACTAGTCAAAGCGCCTTATTAGCGCTTCCTTCATCCGCGTTTTCACTATTCGCGGATCAAAAAAATGCGACTCAATTCCTTTATTCGCGGCAAAAAAATTTGTCATCCGCGGTATTTTTTTTTTTTAATTTATTTATCCACAAATATCCACATGTTACATAATTTACATATACGCCAAACTGTAAAGACAGTTTGTTGGCGAAGTTATTTGCACTCACTTATTTATATATAATTATACATATATGTAAGGATCCTTTAATAAATACATGCTACTCTAATAAATAGTACCTAAATACATAAAAATAAAAAGATTCCAATTTTCTTTATCAACATTGATCCGTCTATGGAACGACGTCTTATTTTTAAGAGGCAAATTTTGAAAATGCGACTGCTGCGTATCATGAATTGAAAAAGCTTTTAAAAATTGCCAAACAAGAGAAAATTACAAAATTATTCAAACCTTAACCTGTCACTTAAACCTTAAGATAATGAATCAAAATATAAAAAAAAATACAATATTTTTTTTTTATTGTTGTCACCTAGGAACGTATCCCCGATAGTCCTATACAAATTACCACTCTGTATTCGCGGCATATTTATGGAACGTATCCCCCGCGAATAAGGAGCTTTTACTGTACTTTTTCATAACACAATTGAACAGAATTTTACGCACCAAACACGCTGCCGATTAACACGAATACGCACAGCAACACAAAGCAAATCCTATACGCCATGTCGCAAGACTGGTGCGCCGGCGCAGCTCACCGCGCTTATATGGACGTTCGCGTCTGTATCGTTTAATGATGGGACAAAGCGATGCGAAAACGACGTGGGGAGTTAAATAGTGGCATTACCCGTGTGACTGATTTATCTGTTAATGTCTTCGTGACTTGATTTACATTTTATTGATAGACGGCGTTAAAGAACCACAGGGAATTCCAGGTGTAAGGGAATATTCCCTTACACCTGTACATCTGCCAACCCGTTGCCGACCTGGAGATCTATTTTTGAATTACGAATGCGACTTCGAAATCACCGCTGACTAAATAGTCAGCGGTGACTTTGAGGTCACGGATTCCTAAACATCCAATTTTTGAAAGTCGATCGCAGAGCTGCCAACATAGATAAAGTACACACATAAATGTAAGAGTTCGGTTCCACGCAAAATGTAGCCGCTGCACATTAACTTCAGACTCTTGTCAACACATTAACTTCAGACTCTTGTCAATATGTTCTCAAAACAAAACACAGATAACATTTCCACAAGTATGACTTGATTACGAGTGGTCGAGGGCACTCGTAATGAAATCACATCCGTGACTAAGGTAGTCACATAAGTGATATTCAAAAATAAGAATTATTGAAAATCGGTGATTATTAGTCACATCGGTGATTTCTATTTCTAAGTCGCATTCCTAATTCAAAAATAGGTCTCCTGATACCCGTCTTTAATTTTTTCTTAAAGGTTGATCTCATGTTAAACAGATAAAGTTTCTTGCCTTATTTGTTTCATGTTATTTTTGTTATATTGTCAATTATTTCATTGACTATTGAAAAAAAAAAAAAGAGTGTCGTGAACTGGCAGAATTCAATATTCTTAATCTTAATAATATATATATTTTTTATTTTGTTTTAGATCGTCGCCCCACATTAGGATTTTTATCCTGTGTCGTGGGTGCAGTCACAAACAGAAATCTCAAATGCACAAACACCGAGACCGGACCAAATTTTTGTAGGTCATACAAAATATCTGTCCCGTGCGTGAACTGAACCCGCGACCCGTTGCGTAGAAGCCGATTACTCGACCACTGCACTAAATGTATTTAGTTAATATAACACTTATCAAGAACACGTTCGATTTTATGACTAACGTCTGTTATAAAGTAAGTGATTATTTAAAAGAATGGGACTAAGGAACAGTATTCGTAGGACCATGTTTGGTTACAACATAACGAGTATTTATTTATAAAACAGTATATATTTTTTAATTGAAATTAGGACAACCAACATACGGGAAGGAGGAGGTCACCTACCGATTGACTCAGAGACTCACCGGGCACGGCTGCTTCGGTGAGTATCTGTGTCGAATAGGACGGGAGGGATCGACACATTGCCACCACTGCGCATCCGACCTCGACTCGGCCCAGCACACGCTGGCGGAGTGCCCCGCGTGGGCCTCCGAGCGCCGAGTCTTGGTCGCAGAGATCGGGCGAGATCTGTCTCCGCCGGCATTGATTGCGGCAATGCTGGCGGACGAGGGAGGTTGGAGGGCTGTGGCCTCCTTCTGTGAAGCACTGATGCTCCAGAAGGAGGCCGTCGAGCGGGGTCAGGAGCTGGCCGATCCCGCTCCGATGGCCGATCTCGCACAGCTGCGGCGCCGCCGCGGGTCGCCGGCGGGCGCGAGGAAGTCGCGACTGCTACGGCGACCCGGGATGGACCACGCCCCTTCCGTAGCCGGGGGGCATCGTCGGTGGAGGAGACCGGGGAGGTAGTGTAGGCTCCCCCGAGGAGGGCTCCCCTCTAGGCAGGGGAGCGGAGGCTGGGGGTTCCCGTAAGTTGCTTGATGTTCCCGGGGGCTCCCTACATGCCTGAGGAAGGCCATCCCTGAGGTTTTTAGTGGGTAGGCCTCCCCCTTCTGGGGAGGAGAGCCCCACATAACCGCCGGCTCGCCACAGCCGGGGTATGCAATTTAATGCATTTTCCTCAGGGGAAAAAAAAAAGGACAACCAACATTGATCACTGAATGATATACAACATGATGTTATAGTTTATATACGATACCCAGTATTTGAATATTATTTATGTATTTTTTTCTTATACTTCTGCGTGAATGTTTTCAATATTGTTTTATTTATGGGCATGTGTTTACATTTATATTTACATATATTTATATACACACACATATTTATATTTATAAGGACATTCCTCGCAAATTATTGGTAAACACAAAACCTTCAGGTTGTAGCAGAATACCAGTGCTTTGTTCACGTCGTTTTGTGAGTAATTCCAATCACTGAGCTACGACCCTTTTACACTTCGGCAGCGCACACAACTTTTACACTTTTGCAGCGCACACAACTTTTACACTTCTGCAGCGCACACAACTTTTACACTTCTGCAGCGCACACAACTTTTACACTTCTGCAGCGCACACAACTTTTACACTTCTGCAGCGCACACAACTTTTACACTTCTGCAGCGCACACAACTTTTACACTTCTGCACCGCACACAACTTTTGTTTTGTACTGGGTTATTGTTTTGAGTAAATTTAATTTTAGTCTCTTTGTGTTGCTATGTTTATGTGTGATGACGACGTTTTGTAAATAAAGATTTTATCTGTCTATCTATCTACATGTACCTACATACAAGTATAATTGCACTATGTATGTTTATGCTTATTAGTATATTATAACAATGTTGTTAATGAAGATTTAAAAGGGGTAATAAAAATATACCTTCAGAGTTACTTGCAACTTCTTTTCGAGAAGGCGCTCCCAATTTCTGAACAGCTTATTATTTTTATAAGTCCCCACCGAGCTGCTTAAACCCACCCAAGTTGGGATGACGCAGGAGAGTCGGTCGTTTGACATACCTTTAAGTTTTTTGCAGGTGTATGCAGGTTGCCTCACAAATCTTTTTTTTTTTTTTTTTTCTGCGTAGGCGGCAGATAAATTACGCGGCGACGTATGCGTCGCGGCGTGTCGACCGGGGGGCGATGGGGGAGCGCCCTGGAACCCGCGCACGAAGTGCCTAAGCGGGAGTGGCACCGACGGATTGTGGCGGCCTGGCGTGCGCAGCTCGAATTACGGATCTGCGCGCGCCAGCGGGCCGTCGGTGCCGTACTCCCGCACCTCGAAGCTTGGCTCCACGGGAAGCAGGTCACCTACCGATTGACTCAGATACTCGCCGGGCACGGCTGTTTCGGTGAGTATCTGTGTCGAATAGGACGGGAGGGATCGACACATTGTCACCACTGCGCATCCGACCTCGACTCGGCCCAGCACACGCTGGCGGAGTGCCCGCGTGGGCCTCCGAGCGCCGAGTCTTGGTCGCAGAGATCGGGCGAGATCTGTCTCCGCCGGCATTGATTGCGGCAATGCTGGCGGACGAGGGAGGTTGGAGGGCTGTGGCCTCCTTCTGTGAAGCAGTAATGCTCCAGAAGGAGGCCGCCGAGCGGGGTCGGGAGATGGCCGATCCCGCTCGAAGGAGGCGGCGCCGGGCTCGGTAGCACAGCTGCGGCGCCGCCGCGGTCGCGGCGGCGCAAGGAAGTCGCGACCGCTACGGCGACCCGGATGGACCACGCCCCTTCCGTGGCCGGGGGCGTCGTCGGTGGAGGGGACCGGGGAGGTGGTAGCTTCCCCCGAGGAGGGCTCCCCTCTAGAGAGGGGAGCGGAGGCTGGGGGTTCCTGGAAGTGGCCTTTGTGTTCCCGGGGGCTCCCTACATGCCTGAGGTAGGCCATCCCTGAGGTTTTAGTGGGTAGGCCTCCCCCTCTGGGGAGGAGAGCCCCACATAACCCCGGCTCGCCACAGCCGGGGTATGCAATTTAATGCATTTTCCTCAGGGGAACAAAAAAAAAAAAAAAAAAAAGCGGCAGATAAATAGATTTATGAAAATTAATAATAATAATCTTTATTTTACTCACACATAAGGTATGGGATATTAAAACAAGGAGGCTATATAATAATAATTTTAACAACTTAACCTTACTGTGAGAGGCTGGACTCTGAAAAAGGATAAATCTGCTCTACAGATCTCCAGGCTCCCTCACCTTTAGACATTAATATATTTTATTACTAAAATTAAACAAATTACAGTAAGCAGGTTAATAAATACATAAACTTTACTGAACATAAATACTGCGACTACCGTGGAACACATATAACGTGAAATAACGGTATATTTGAATGAAATACACTAGCGATTAAAGGCTTGTTCCAGAAGGATTCAGATTCATTACAACTAAAGTTTTTAAGCCATTCAATGATAGCACATTTGGCTTCAAAATTCGATAGATGATAGACATTTAAGAAACAGTTAACTTTATCCAATAAATACAGCTTCTTTATGTAAATACATATATATAATAAAATTGAATAGCGGAAAACGGATTATTAGTTGTAGGTTACTAACTAACTCTTGGAAGTGCCTTTAATTTTTTTTATGTGATAGGTTGATAAAAATGCATACTACCTACCTGATGGTAAGTAGTTACAGTCGCCCATAGTACATGTGGTTCGTATGAGATTCGCAGCGAATCTCCAACCCCCACAAAAACCATAGTGTGCGTTACCAACATGTGACAAGATGTAAAGTCTCAATACCCAGTAATTCACTGCCTACCCTACCTTTCACGCCGGGACATAGCGAGCACTGTAATCTGCATCGCCTCTTCTCCTGAGGTCGCTCTCATGATTAGCCTGGACAGTTCTTAGAACTTAGGCATAGGAGAGCCCCACATAACCGCCGGCTCGCCACAGCCGGGGTATGCAATTGGATGCATTAACACAGGGGAACAAAAAAAAAAAAAAAAACATAAGGCTGAGTTTAGTCGGTAGGTCACGTGACGGTGGTATCCTGGATACAAGATTTTAAACTTTCGCGTTGCATTGTGCATATAAGTTATGTTTTCGGGAATCAGCTCGTGACCACGGCTAGTGCAACCTAGCCGAAACGTCGAGCAGTAAGTACTTACATACTACGTAATCTACGTCGCGTTACGTCCCGAGAATATAACTTATGTATATGTGTATGTTTATACCGTGGGAGAGCCATGCTTCGGCACGAATTGGGCGGGCTCGACCGGAGTGATACCACGGCCTCACAGAAAACCGGCGTAAAATAGCGCTTGCGCTGTGTTTCGCCGAGTGAGTGAGGGTACCGGAGGCCCAACCCCACCCCTTCCCCAAATTATTGCCTTTTAAAAGGCCGGCAACGCATCTGTGACTCCTCTGGTGTTGCGGCTGTCCATGGGCAACGGTTATCACTTTCCATCACGTGATCCGTTTGCTCGTTTGCTGCCCTATCCTATATATAAAAAAAAAAGTATCTTGGATACGGTTCTTGATTCTCTGTACGGCGGACTACCTTGGTGTAGTGATGGGATTTCTGCAATTTAACGAGATTCAAGGTCATGTTCAGAATTGTGTGAAGACAGTTAAAACCAATGATGAAACATGGCGGCCAATAACAACCGACCATTTAATGTTTACAGCTTACCAATAAAGCAGCATGTTATATTCGCGAAGACGATCTATGACGCAATTGCATGGGTTATGGTGTCATCGTAAATTACCCAGTAAATTATCTGTGCACCGAGGATTCTGCAATTCAGGTCGCTACGGTTGGTTTGTAATGAATCTACGTGAAATGATTTACATAAAATCTCACGATGAACAGTACAAAAGCGACGCGATGACATTTCAAGAATTGACTACACGCATAGGTTTTATATATTTTTGCAAACAACCACCTCAGCTGTTACCCAATCTTGACAACGCGACATATCCAAATTTGATCACCATAAAAACGATTCTAGTGAGTTAACATTAATAGATAGACATATACTGTCGCGTACATTTTTTTAGATCATTTTAAGAGGAATAATTCTTTCATACATATTTTTTTGGTATCTAGAACCGTTTAGGCAGCGCACGCAACGGAAGCCCTCAAAGATGAATAATATTCACCGTATTTTCCACATTTTCTATTATTTCTTCGCTCCTATTAGTCGCAGCGTGATGTTATGTAGCCTAAAGCCTTCCTCGATTAAAGGGCTATTCAATCTATACTAATATAATAAAGCTGAAGAGTTTGTTTGTTTGTTTGTTTGTTTGTTTGTTTGAACGCGCTAATCTCCGAAACTACAGGTGCGATTTGAATAATTCTTTTTTTGTTGGATAGTCCATTTATCGAGGAAGGCTATAGGCTAAATAACATTACGCTATGACCAATAGGAGCAAAGACAGAGCGGTAAATGTGTAAAAACGGGGAAAATTATTCATTTTTGAAGGCTTTCTTTGCGTGCGCTGCGAAAACGGTTCAAGATACACAAAAAATATGTATGAAAGAATTATTCCTCTATACATGATCTAAAAAAAAGTCCGCGACGGCATATGTCTATCTTTTAAGGTTTAGTCACAATGACCGTTTTTATGGTACCAAATTTGGTCGAAATAATTTGTCTGCGGAACTCGACCATTCCGAAAATCCCGCAAGAACGGGAACTATGTGGGAAAAACCAAAAATCTGCCGGAAGTCACTATTCCACGCGGACGAAGTCGCGGGCAAAAGCTAGTGAAAAAATAATTTTTCAATTCGAACCAGGAGTTCCAGAGATTAGCGCGTTCAAAACAAACGAACTCTTCAGCTTTATAATATTAGTATAGACTATTGTGAGTCAACCATAAAAGATAGACATTTGCTGTTGCGGGATGTTTTTAGACAATTTTATGTAGAATATTTCCGTCATACATGATTTTTATGTGACTTTAACCATTAAGGCTACACATGCGACGGAAGCTAACAAAATGGAGTTACTTCTCCCGTTTTCCCAAAATTTCCCTTCACTACTCCGCTCCTATTGATTGTAGCGTAATGGAAAGTATTCTATAACCGGCCCAGGAGTATGAAGAATTATTATACCAAGTTTCGTTAAAATCCGTCCAGTAGTTTTTGTTTCTTTAAAGAACATACAGACAGACAGACAGACAAAAATTTTACTGATTGCATTTTTGGCATCAGTATCGATCCCTAATCACCCCCTGATAGTTATTTTGAAAATATATTTAATGTACAGAATTGACCCCTCTACAGATTTATTATAAGTAGATGTTGTCAACAATATCAAACACCTTCTAGAAGTGACGGTTTATTTATTTAAAGCAATGGAATACTAGCGTGACTTTTATGACTTGCACTCTTCCCGACTGACTGAATACTGATCCCGACCAAGTCATATCTAATTATTACACTCTAATTAACAACATTTTAGGGAGTGCTCTAAGCGGTTCTTCAGAGCCGCGGACGACCACGTCAACCCGCTAATCCGAGAGTCAGTGAACTACCCATCAACACCGCCTTCAGCGGGCTCATCCCACGACACCAGTCCATATTGGCAGAGGACACGTAGACCGCGACATGTCCTAAGCGACCCCCCTAATCAATTAACGAAGGACCTTCTAGACCTGCAAGCGGCGGCGTCTGAGCCGTCGCCTCCCTTGTCTCCCCCTATTCGGCAGCCTTCTGCTTCGCCACGAGTAGGTTCCCAATCAATACAGGCCGGTCCCACTTTGGAGAACCGCGCCTCTTCTAGCGCTTATGCCCTCTCCATGGGGCAGCGCTAACCGTACCTCTCCTGAGGTGCGGCCCCCTTCCATATAAGCCAGTAGGGTCATTAGGACCAAAGGCTTAGGCTGAGTTTAGTCGGTAGGTCTGGTGGGTCGAGCCGCCTCGATTCACCAGGAGTCCGACATAATCAACGCATCCCTGCTTGCCTGTTGCGTTGCTATCCATAACGGATTCTCAGCCTCCTCACCTGAGGAAAAAAAAATCATTACACCTTTTAAAATCAAAATCAAGCACATCTCATCAACATTCGAATGTAAAATTATACACAAATAAATCTCAATTTCATTAACATTATACATTTTAATTTCTTTTTTTAATTTAATGATACTAAAATTGAAATTAAGTAAATCTATATAGTTTTTTTTATTTATTTATTTAAGGTCGTATAAACATCAAAGTTTATTAGCGACTACAGTTTAGTATAACGTACAGTTCTTTATAACATACTTAGATCTTCATTTAAATTTTAGCAAGGTACATGTTAATTATATTTTGATTAAGGAATGGACGTTCTACAACAGGGTCTTCTACATTTAATACATTTGTTTTTTATTTTCTTTTGTTATAAAGTGTATGAGTTAATTTTGTGTGGGCTATCCTTACCGTATTAAAATATACTTGGTACTCTTTTGAAACTTGCGGTCTATAGTCAGCCGACATAAAAGATTTTGCGGTACGACTGGTTCAAACTGCAGGAGACCTTTAAGGCTGGCGCATGCTTCGCCCAACGCAACGTATCGCTCTGGCGGTGCGAAGAGGTAACGCCGCCAGTATAATGGGATGCGGCAAGCTGACTTGCTATAACTTTTCTTTTTATAACCAGTGTTTCATTTTATTATTATTTACGTATATTTAATTAATAACCTTAAATTTAGGTTTCTTACAGTATATATATATATATAAATAAAATACACATAATAAATACTACAAAACTTAAACCTAGTATGCCGCCGGCAGCGCGCAAGGCCCAAGCAAACCGGTGTTAGGGCTGCAGACAGACCGGGAGGGACCATGTCCCTCCTGTGGCTGGGGAGCGTCGTCGGTGGAGGAGATCGGGGGCGATATTGTAGCCCGGAAAGTCGCTTGGTGTTCCCGGGGCTCCCTACATCCCCCTTCTGGGGAGGAGAACCCCACTTAACCGCTGGCTTGCCGCAGCCGGGGCATGCAATTTAATACATTTTCCTCAGGGGGGAAAAAGGGGCTGCAGACAGAGAAATCTCCAATACGCACCATTGTTATATAAAATAAAGTATACAAATCTTGACAGACCTTAAGCTCAGTGCATGATCTATATATTATTTTACATTATTTGCATATAGTGCAGCTTCCTAACAATCTTTTATTTTTTATTGTACAAAGAAGGGTCTAAATCTAAATTAATTAAGAGGAATATTTAACAACACCTATTCGTCATCATTACAAAGGTGATGACGAGCGTGTAGATCCGGTTGCAAAACAAGCAGCCTTGTTCATTATCTCAAGAGAACAGTAGCGCGGCGCGTCATCATGCGTTGGTGACGCTATAACTCTTAATGAGCTGCGCATAACAGCGAAGCAGGTGAGTTATGCGGGCAGATCGCCTCTAATGACTAATCTACATTAATGTCGAGGTGAAAACCCAAAACGATCACTAAGGATTAAAGTGCATAGTGCCCCAACTATCTTGCATTGTTCGTACCGCACTAATCGTTTGACTGCGAGTGAGATGGCAGAAAAGAGGAATTTCAAAGTTTACGGAAAAAATCATTGCTCACAAAATTTTTCTCACATTATACAATCATAATACAACAACCTTTTGTTTTATTGTGTTCAGTCAGTTTTTTTTTATTCATTGAATTCTAAAAAACTTGGGAGTTCCATTGAAAAAAAAAACAGAAATATTCATAACTTTTCGTGGCAATGTAGTTATGGCCACGCTGGAGAAAGTTATTTTGTTGGAAATTACCTTCTTTATATTTCTGTTTCGTCTGATTCACGACTTTTTGGTCACCTGTATAAAGTCTCTATGTATCTCTATGAAATTCTAGTGCTTGGAAAATCAGAAACAAGTTAGTCTAAGTAGTACCAGCGACAACTCTAGTAGAGAAATTTTCTTCAGGAATAAGTAATAGAGTATACCGCATGCTATATATTGACTAAGATACTTACAATTATCTACCTTATTTACATGTTCATTACGTATGCGGGGCCTCCCCGCGGTATGTTAGGAAGTAACAGCGCGATATATTTTCCATTCAAACGTTGGCCCTTGTTTTCTTGGCTTCTGTCGTCTTGTTTATATGATTAATTAAAAAATATATATATTTAGTACAAGAAATAATAAAATTGCAATAAAATATAAGAACATATTTTATAGTGAGACATGTCAGCAAATACACGAGTCCATTTGAAGATAGCAAAACACGGAGACAGAGTGAATGCTTTATATTATTTTTTTTTACAAGGTACTATCAAACATTCATTATGGCTTCAATTAAGTAATGTATTTTCGCTACGAACTGTGTAGCTACCATGAGTTTGCATTCGTTCGCAAACGATATCAACAGCGTACATACATATTTGTATGAAAACTTTGTACAGCGCCCCTAGCGGAACGTAATGGTACTATTCTTTCATATTAAACTAACATCACTTCTGTAGCTTATTTTACGTCAAATACCTGTCAAAAATTATAGCAGACTCACGGTAGAGCCACTGCTTTTGTCCTTATAACACTCTATATCACACTCTGTATGATAGAAACGATTTTATGAATGCCTATTTTTCACTTGTCACCTTGAAGTTTCTTTTTAACCTATGATATGGCATGTAGTTTGTCCTTTGTGATGCGGAAATAAACTTAGCCGTAATCATATTTTGATTTATAAAACGCAATGAACGCAATATAGATCGAGCATTCAAAATGCAGAAAAAATGTCTTAGGATGTTGGAAAATGCTGGGTATGGTGAAAGTTGTAAACCACTGTTTAAGAAGTTTGACATACTTACTCTGCCCTGTATTTATATAAAAGAAGCTTGTGTCTTTGTTAAAAATAATTCGGAATACTTCCAAAAACGTGTGGAAGTGAATGATAGACATACAAGGAATCAATACTTACACTTAATTTATCAGCCTCCTTGTCACACTTACTTATATAAAGTAAATGCATATAATATGTTGATTTGTATATATAATAAATTGCCTAATGATATTAAAATTATTGAAAACTGTAATCATTTCAAGAAAAAATTGACTACTTGGTTAAATAGAAAAATGTTACTATACCAACAAAGAATATTTAAATGACATATTGTAATTATTGATTTATTGATTGCCTATTTTACTAATATTATTGAAATGTTTATAGACTATTTTAGGAAATTAATGATATAATTTGATTATTGACATAAATTTTTAAATGACATGAATTATTAATAGGAGTTTTTAACACTTTAACATTATGTATGTGATGATTATAATTTCAATTGCATATATTAATTTGTAATAGGTTATTAGATTTTAAAATATAAATCTTTGCACGTCAGCTTGCTGACAGAATGCATTGGAAATAATGACTATATCATCTTAAATACTGTATTCTTGCAAATAAAGATATTATTATTATTATTATTAATGCGTGTTGAAACCCCTATATTATTTATTTTAGATAGATAATAAGTTTATTTTGTAACAACACATATATTCATACATATTAGAGATACATATTACACAGAAGAGACAAAATGTACAATAGAAATGGATGTGTATGCAACAGCAAGGAAGGTCTAGTCTCGGTGTGTAATTATCTGACGACAATTTTTTAAATTCTATATATTATTATAATAAGAGTACTCCTTTAACTGAGAAATATTGTAGAACCAACAGTATATCTGCGCCTATTACTTTTGAAGATACATCGACATATTCGCGGCGCTGTCGCGGATTGCTAAAAAACGCTCCATACTAAACGCACTGCAATCGTGATGTCATAATTAAGTAAACTCGCCTAATTTGTATGAGCGTATAAACAAATTTTAAAATAACTTTGTTATTTGTACGTTTATAGGTTTATACTTTCTGTATAAAAAAATGTTACATTTAATGTGAGAATGCTAGAAATGTGTTCGTTTCATTAGAATTACGTAAATAATAATTGCAAATTTTTTTAGAAATCTAAAAACAATATAAATTAATAATTAAATTGAAATTTCTATATTGAAATACTTTCATTAGATATAAATTGCTCAAATCAGATTATTATAGTATAAAAACGGCCATAGTCAGTTGTAGTCGTCTACCCTATTGTCTGATGACAAGATCACCGATTTTCATCCGTCACCCAAGGATGAAACGCGGGCACGGCTAACTGTGCTATTAAAACAAGAACAAATATATATATATGGGCACATATAGACTAACACATATAGAAAATAAGTTTTCCACCCGGCGGTTTCACTCGTTTTATATCGGATTTACCAGAAGGAAAGATAACGTTATAATTAGAGATCGGATAATCGGATGCATATTTACCTAAAGTTAATTTTTGGCTCACAAATTATGGAAGCGGCTTTTTAAAATACATTTTGTTAAATAAAAATCCCGGGAAAATACGGGACTGCAAATTTAACGTAGTGATATTGTTTGAAAATTACTAAATTAGCACGTGGTATTTATTTTCAAAAGACCGAGACTCCGGGTTCATTTATACAACTATGCATACGTATTTACATGAAGTTTAGTTTCAGTTCCCCGTGCGATTTATGAATGTACGATTTATTACATGAAGAGTGTTATACGAAAGTAGTGAGCTAGTTTGACTAAAACAATAATCAATTAATAATTGAATAAAAAAATTCACAATTTCTGTGTGAAAAAATTTACTTAACAAGACAATAAAAAGCCGTTTCCATACTTTGTCTTAAACTAACTTTAGGTAAATATGCATCCGATTATCCGATCTCTAGTTATAATAGAACGTTCTTCCCCGTGTCTCCGATGATCGTCGTACAAAATTGCATCAAAACAATTGATTTTTTCTCGCAGGGAAAATATATTTTTGACAAGAGTTATACTGTACACTGTACCATCATCCACCACCTCGTCACGCCGACCACAAGTTGAGATCATCTTGAGAATTTAACAGGTCTATACCGAGGGACTCCGTGAATTGAAAAGCGCTGCTACAATCAGAGACATAATAGCGGCCAACTACAAATAACACACGATGACTGTGCACCAGTTCTGGGAGTCAGAGAGAATAAGCGGTGCAACGTTTCGGGCAACACAAACACACACTTCATGCACCGCCCACCGTTCTGCAGGGCGGGCGATTTAGTTTAAAGCCGATAAGGTCCCAGGCCTTCTGCCCGCAGAGCTAGAGTCCAACATAACCACCCGCCGTAGACTGGTCGCGAGTGGTCACCCTGTATATATTATATATATATATATATATATATATATATATAATATATATATATATATATATATATATATACATACAATTATTTTATTTAGGCAGATCTGTAGTTTAGACGTTAAAGCGCTAGAGACATAAAACATATTTATTCATTTAAAACAGCACTTGTAGGACTTATGATCGGCCTGGGTAAAAAATTAATACGAATGTACAAGGCTCCTGAAATATCACTTGAATATTTGAACTAGTATACGGGCATCCATTTCCCACTTCAAGTTTAATGACAATAAAACAAAACTACCAAACTGCTTGTGCCAAACTGGTACATATTTATACTTTTTCTACTTTTGTTTTTGATAGATTTATGTGTTGGAGAGATGTCATGTTTTTTGACGGTGTCAATATACGAGTTGCACGACCACCAGCAGTATTATTTATAATTTTATATATACTTATTTACTAAAAGCTATCGAAGCGAGTTAGTAACACTGCTTATCAACCACTCCGTGTACAGACATCTTCGCCATTGGTTTTATTCAGTCTTCATTTCCGCTTACGAAATCAAAGGCTTGCAACCCCACAGCGAACGCAGATTGTGCAGATAGGTAGAGGTACACACAATTTCCCTAATGCACCGCTTATCAAGGTCCGTGGGGACACCGCGATGGTGACCACAGAAAAGGAACGACATAGGGTTTCGCTGGGTTTTAAATCCGTTTTTTTTTTTGTTAGTGTTTAGTTGCGTTGTTATTTAATTGTTCTCATTTACATCATTTTCTAATTTACATATACGTAGTACACTTCACCACGATTCATCACCTATCAAACTTAATATTATAACAAGATGCGCAGCATTTTATTCAAATTCAAAATCATTTATTCAGTCTGGGCTGTTACAAGCACTTGTGAATGTCGAAAAGCTACGCCATCGGTTCGCAAATCTACGGCGGGAGACCTTGTACTGAGAAGAACCGGCAAGAATCTCAGCAAGGGCTGTTTTTTTTTCCCTGTATTAAATAGATACAGAGTCGTCAATTTGGAAAATGACTTCAATATTGATAATTCATGAAGTCACTTTCCATTACATAATATAATTAGTAAAAATTTATTTTAAAAACATGCCTATATTAGGAATGCCGTGTCATACAGTTTTAAAAGAATATATTAAAGTTAAATTAAAATTATAATAAATACGAGTAGCACCCAGTATAGCAAGAGCAGACTCATCTCCGCTGGCAACACCCGTTCACGAGCATGACGCATGAACCAGCCATTCGCTTCGCTCAACCATGTTTTAGGGAACGTAACGACCCGCCTCACACGACACTGCCGAAGAGATTTTAATGAGAGTATGACTACCCTTAAGCCACAAAAGGATACAAATTACCAAAAACAGGTACCCGTGTAAATTAGCACAACTAAAAAAGAAAAAAAAACAACCGCAGGACACGCGCATACAATCATTTAAAAACGAGCAATAATTTATTATGATACAAGTAACAAAAGGTTATTATAATAGGTACAGTTAAATATACATATTATTATGTTACACAGTTACCTAAGAATTGTGAAGCGTTTGTGATGCCCCTGGTGTTGCAAGCGTCCATAGGCGACGGTGACTGCTTACCATCAGGCAGGCCGTAAGCCTTTTTGCTACCGTTGTAGTATAAAAAAAAAAAAAAAATTATTAACAATTTGTTTATTTCAACGAGCGAGGGTTTTTTAGTCCCAGACACTTCGATCATCCAAGTAATCCTGGACTCCTTTTACTATAATTTACGTAAATAAATAAATACTCTGGCTATGAAATCGCCATTATGTACGGACTTGCTTTTTTTTCATAGTCTTACTTACGCAATCTTTAAATCAGTGTTAGTAACAATATAAAATTAATAGATGGCGCTTTGGTCTCAGCACTAGTTTAGCTATTATTACGAACTCATTGGAAGTTCGCCTTTTTTATTATCTATGGCGCCAAGATTTGAAAGAAGAACGAGCCGGGTTTGACGCGTATTAAAATATACAGGTGGCTCCCGAGTCATATTTTGAACAATTCAATCAATACATAGTATAAAACAAAGTCGCTTTCGCTGTATGTCCGTATGTATGCTTAGATCTTTAAAACTACGCAACGGATTTTGACGCGGTTTTTTTTAATAGATAGAGTGATTCTTAAGGAAGGTTTGTATGTATAATAAATGCATAATATAGTAGAGAAACACTGATAAATTTAAAGGTTTCTAATGTGATGTCGTAAATAAGCACGTTTTTTTGCGCTTATATTGCAAACGCTGGCTGAACCCTACGAGATAGACCAAAATAATGTACTACAGTATTGTACAACTTACAAAAGTCCGCGATGGTATATGTCTATCTCTTAGGGATAACCCACCATAACCATTTTTTCACTGCATCCGTGCGAAGCCGGGGCGGGTCGTTAGTATCTTTATAAATGGTAGTCTATATGTTACCCTGATGTATATATAAGCTATATTATTCTAAAGTTTCATTAAAATCCATTCAGTAGTCCTTATGCGAAAGAGTAGTATTCAGTGAGTATTTGTGTTTCAGTGAGTATCTGTGTCGAATAGGACGGGAGGGATCGACACATTGCCGCCACTGCGCAT
Source organism: Scirpophaga incertulas (assembly GCA_036419045.1). NCBI lineage: Eukaryota > Metazoa > Arthropoda > Insecta > Lepidoptera > Crambidae > Scirpophaga > Scirpophaga incertulas. The sequence continues at coordinate 19,453,551 of CM071640.1, forward strand.
TCGACCTCGACTCGGCCCAGCACACGCTGGCGGAGTGCCCCGCGTGGGCCTCCGAGCGCCGAGTCTTGGTCGCAGAGATCGGGCGAGATCTGTCTCCGCCGGCATTGACTGCGGCAATGCTGGCGGACGAGGGAGGTTGGAGGGCTGTGGCCTCCTTCTGTGAAGCAGTGATGCTCCAGAAGGAGGCCGCCGAGCGGGGTCGGGAGATGGCCGATCCCGCTCGAAGAAGGCGGCGCCGGGCTCGGTAGCACAGCTGCGGCGCCGCCGCGGGTCGCCGGCGGGCGCGAGGAAGTCGCGACTGCTACGGCGACCCGGGATGGACCACGCCCCTTCCGTGGCCGGGGGGCGTCGTCGGTGGAGGAGACCGGGGGAGGCAGTAACCTCCCCCGAGGAGGGTTCCCCTCTAGATAGGGGAGCGGAGGCTGGGGGTTCCCGGAAGGGGCTTGATGTTCCCAGGGGCTCCCTACATGCCTGAGGAAGGCCATCCCTGAGGTTTTTAGTGGGTAGGCCTCAGGGAAACAAAAAAAAAAAAAAAAAAAAAGGTTGACGTGACAGTAAGCATTCATCGCTGCTATAGCTATTATTGGATTTTGAAGGCATAATTAGCAAGAATTCTCACTTTATTTGGAAAAATAACAAATAACTTGCTAACTAAAATTAGCTATTGTGCAGACATTGCAGACATTCATAAATGAGAAGCAAAATCTAATTAAACCGGTTTCCCCAAAATTTTGTGGTCACCCTAACGAACAGGTTTTATCTTTCGTTTCGGGGTGAGATGTCCACTAAGGGACGAGCTTAGCAAAGATTTCCGGTAATTGCGTGTGCTAAATGAGGGGAGGGTTTTCACTGGGAAATTCTTTGTTCAAATACTGAAGAAAACTAAGCGGGACAGGTATAAAGAATAAAAGGAAAGAATAAATCGTGAAAGAAGCGGTGGAATAAGTATTATTGTGAGTGAAATTGATTTAATTAATTAGAAAATGCTTAAGGCATTAGTCCGCCACTGTACAGCAACAAATGTACATACAATTTATGGTTGACTGAGACCTTGATGGCCCTAACATAGTTAAGGTAGGATTGTAGCTTGCAATGAAGGTTTGACAAATTACAAGATTTGTTTACATTTAGGATATTACAAACTAAAAAAATCTCGAAATAGTACCTGCTGTTGTTTTACGTCAGAATTCTGTACATATTTCACTAGAACTTTTTGATGTTTAACTTTCTTGGCTTCAAAACTATGTTATTAGTTTCATGTTTATTAACGAGTGTGTAGAAATGAATTCATTATTGAATAAACAATTGAACCCCTAATTGTATTATTTTTAATTTCGTTTTCGTTTTAGTGGTGCGCGCGATCTTGCGTTGAAACATGTTTGAACTTGCATTTTTGTTTTTTTTTTTATATGCTAGGCCCGGCAGATTACCTCCTGCCGATGTTAAGCAGTGAAAGGGGCCCAAATGAGATGACAGATAGAATAGTGACGATACTCCACTCTCCTACCTGCCCTATCCCTGCCGGCCCAAAAGATGCCTTTTCACGCCTCTTTTGAAGGAACCCATGTTGTACGATGTAGGAAACACATACGCAGGCAGAGAATTCCAAGTGCGGGAAGTACGGCAGAAGAAGGAATCTTGGAATTTCTTAGTGCGGTGTGGAATGGGGACGTAGTGTACGGATGGCTCCGAAGACCCTTACGTGTGTTTCTATAAAGGAAAGGAGAGGGAGGGATATGGCTAAAGAGTTCTTCAAGGCTAAAAAGTTTTGTTTTACTTTAATGTGACACTGGGCAGCATAGATAACGCTTGTGTTTGGTATTGGTATATTGGACTAGCTTTCCGCCCGCGGCTTCGCCCGCGTTATATTCGAATTTCCCACAGGAAGGATATGTTTTAACAATACTGCCATACAACCTTTCACCCCCTCCTTTCAACCTTTTACAACCCTTTTCTGCTTTAAAAGGTAGCCTCTGTCCTTTCTCAGCCTCTAGACTATCTGTGTACCAAATTTCATTTAAATCGGTTCAGTAGTTTTAACAATATTTCCATACAACCAATAATCCTCCTTTCAGCCTTTTACAACCTTTTACAACCTTTTTTGCATGAAAAAGAAGCCTATGTCCTTTCTCAGGCTCCAGACTATCTGTGTACCAAATTTCATTTAAATCGGTTCAGTAGTTTTAACAATATTTCCATACAACCAATAATCCCTCCTTTCAACCTTTTACAACCCTTTACAACCTTTTTTGCATGAAAAAGTAGCCTATGTCCTTTCTCAGGCTCCAGACTATCTGTGTACCAAATTTCATTTAAATCGGTTCAGTAGTTTTGACAATATTTCCATACAACCAATAATCCCTCCTTTCAACTTTTTACAACCTTTTACAACCCTTTACAACCTTTTTTGCATGAAAAAGTAGCCTATGTCCTTTCTCAGGCTCCAGACTATCTGTGTACCAAATTTCATTTAAATCGGTTCAGTAGTTTTGGTGTGAAAGCGGAACAGACAGACAGACAGACAGAGTTACTTTCGCATTTATAATATTAGTATGTATGTATGTATAGTATGGCACAAAACAATGAGCTTTTCCACAAATACTATTTTCACAGTACTTTTGATTAAAATTTCACCGTCTTCAATTTTCACAGATGACACTCCAGTTTTATTTATTTGAGTTCATTAAAATGACGATAACTTTTTTTTTAATGAACCGATATTGATGAAACAAAGTTTAGATATTATTCTGAGTTAAAACAAAGCAATAGTGAAAGTTTCAAGCAAATCGGTTCAGTACTTTCGGAGATAAACGTGAACATACATACAGACAGACAGACAAAAAATTCCAAAAATTTTTTTTTGCTTTTTAATAATCTATTTAAGTGCCCCTCTATCCATTTCAGTCAAAAATACTAAATGTACAGACAAAATATTTTTACTGTCTTATTATATGTATAGATTAGTAGTGTAATATGGAATTATTTTGTGATAATATAAAATGATGAATGTGCAAAGTGTAAAACTTGTGATGGAAGTATTCTCGTAAGGGTAAAGGCTCTACTTCCTTAAAAAATCATTTACAAAGAAAACATGGGTAAAAGATTCACCAAAAAGTAACGGTTACGGACACGGATATAAATCTTTCTTCTGCCTCGGATATCCGCCGTGATGTGCCGTCACTAGTGCAGTCACAAAGATACGATCTCACATATTTGCATATGACCGAAACAAATAATCATAGAAAATATCTGTCCCGTGCGGGAATCGAACCGGCAATCAAATACATCGCACTAATAATACAATAGTGTATTAACTCAAAACGTCGTACTTGACATAATACCATAAACACACGCAAAATTTGATTCCTCACGCGTGATCAAGACCGTCGTTCGATTAGTGCAAAAACAGAATAAGGATAAATCAAAAAACTTATGTGACAGTTATTCAATTTGCAACTATTTCATGAAGTGAGTAATAAGTTTTTTGTTGATTCTGGAAAATGTTCGATTTTGAGTTGATACACTATTGTATTATTAGTGCGACATGTTAAAATGACGCTGATGAGTAAGGGCTATTACAAAGTCAATGATTATTTAAATGATGCCAATGCTTGGTGTTGATTTGAAGATACATTCTAAAGTGGAAATATTTCTTTTCCACGTATAAATTGTAAACACATATGTACATTGTATGATAACGACATAATTTATTGTAAATATTGTCAATACTTTTGATAAAGCTGATAAGTTTCTTGCGCGCATTCTTCTCATCAGCTAAAAAGTACGTCCTGAATGCATACCCCGCATGGTAGGGGAAAAAATTTGGACGATTCAAAAGAGCTTTTTTTAAAGTCATAGTTGAATAAAGTTAATTTTATAAAGCAGTCGTTAGACCTGTCCTTATGTATGGATCTGAATGTTGGGCAACGAAAGCGAAGGACGAAAGGAAACTGCACGCTTCAGAGATGCGAATGTTGCGATGGATGTGTGGGGTTACAAGAATGGACAAGATCAAGAATGAGTATATAAGAGGAAGTTTGAAAGTAGCGCCAGTGACTGAGAAGGTAAGGAGCAGTAGGTTAGCATGGTAACAAGAAGAATGATGGATATGAATATAGATGGACCTAGGATGAGAGGTAGACCAAGAAAGCGATGGATTGAATGTGTGAATTCTGATATGAGAGTAAAGGAAGTCGATGTTGAGCTGACGAGTGACAGAGGAGAATGGAAGAAGAAAACATGTTGTGCCGACCCTACTTAAGGTGGGAAAAGGGCAGGAAGAAGAAGAAGAAGTTGAATAAAGTTAATTTTGATTTTTGAATCCGTTGTGTAGTAGCGGATCACTCGATCGCTACGCTGTGTCATTTTTTATCCGTTTTTAATTTATTTATTTTTTCCTCTGAAACAAAGGGTGAAAATCCTCACAATGAGCACGAAACGTACCCAGGATTCGAGGTCCTTATGGGGGTCGGCATTACGAACATAGTAAGGAGAGTTAGTTGCAGCGCGGCAGAATTTATTTTGAACAATTTGAATACGATTTATGATGTTTCGATTGGCGTGAGATTTTTGTCCTTGCCGCTCAATTCAATAGTGTCATTTTATAAAATTATTAATGTCTCTGCATCAATTAAACATATTTGCATCCTACGGATCATAATCTCTATCGTAGCGTAATTAATATCTAGATCGTAATTAGAAAGTACGGACAAATTGAAAGTGGATAATCACGTTCGCTTGTCTATAACCAATAACATTATCAAAATGACATGTTTCTTGTCAGATTCACGTCAAGATAAGAAAGTTGAGAAGGTGCTCCTTATAAAAACAAATCCTGTTAAGTATTTGCATCGACTGCATTAATAGATGAAGTGTTACCTAATTAAAGTGAGATCATTATTTAGTTCTGTACAAAAATTTTGTACCTCGCAACTGAGTTATAATGAATGTATTTGAATACTTCTAGATTTTGTTAAATTTTTGTACCAAAAATTAAAAAGATTACCGTTCGAAACTTACTGCTAACGTTTATTGGATACTTCGACGAAAAAACGCTAGTTCCAGTAAAGAGTATATTATTTAAGTTTAATTTATGTCTTACTAGCTTTCCGCCCGCGGCTTCGCCCGCGTTATATTCGAATTTCCCATAGGAAGGATATGTTTTAACAATACTGCCATACAACTTTCACCCCCTTTTCAACCTTTTACAACCTTTTCTGCTTAAAAGGTAGCCTCTGTCCTTTGTCAGCCTCTAGACTATCTGTGTACCAAATTTCAATTAAATCGGTTCAGTGGTCTTAACAATATTTTCATACAACCTATTATCCCTCCTTTCAACCTTTTACAACCCTTTACAACCTTTTTTATATAAAAAAGTAGCTTGTGTCCTTTCTCGGGCTCTAGACTATCTGTGTACCAAATTTCATTTAAATCGGTTCAGTAGTTTTAACAATATGTCCATACAACCTATTATCCTCCTTTCAACCTTTTACAACCCTTTACAACCTTTTTGCATGAAAAGTAGCCTATGTCCTTTCTCAGGGTCTAGACTATCTGTGTACCAAATTTCATTTAAATCGGTTCAGTAAGTTTTGGCGTGAAAAGCGGAACAGACAGACAGACAGACAGAGTTACTTTCGCATTTATAATATTAGTATGGATTTAGTGAATTGGGTAGATGCCAGTTTTTTTATTCTATACATAATAACAGTTCTCTTTTAGATGAAAATTATTGTAGAAGTAACGACGTATCTGCGGTTATTTACTTTTGAAGATAGAGCGCCAATGTTTGAGGCGCTGTCGCGGGTCGCTCAAAAACGCTCCATACAAAGTACACTGCAATCGTGACGTCATAATTTACTAAAGTCGCCTAATTTATATGAGCGTATAAACAAAATTGCCAATAACTTTGTTATTTTTACGTTTATAGAGACACTTTCTATATTAAATAATATTACTGGTGTTAATGTTAATGCGAGGAAGTTAGAAAGGTATTCGTTTCATTAGAATTTTGTAAAAAGTAAATGTACATTTTTTTAGAAATTTAAAGCAATATTAATACAAAATTAAAGTGATATTTCTATATTGACTTACGTTCATGAGATAGAAATTGCTCAACTTTGTTAACTATATAATAAAATACCTATTTTTACCCAACACACTTCCTCATAAAGATTATTCACAATAAAATATTATTCACGAGTGAGTAATAGTTTTTTTTTAATATTATTGGTTGAGTTACGCTTACATTTGCGCTAAAAAGCTATCCGCGAAAAGCCCAAAAAAAAAGAAACCTCATTTTTAGTCTATGGCCGATGCGCGCGCATAGGATAACTGATTAATTTTTCCCGCCATTACGAAACATTTTTCACAATTCGTCTCATTTTCTCTTTTGAAGTTATTTAGTTAGTTATTAATTAAGATGTCTGCAAATACAATTTATGAAGAAAATTATTTATGTTGTACACCGCCCGATATAAAATGTGAAGCCCAGAACGTTATGGAAAGTTTACTACCAGAAAATTCAAAGGAAAACTTTTTATCTACTATGTAAAATGGTTTTTTATTTAAGTATTATTTTATTCAGAACTGTGTTGAAAAACGTTGTATGATACACGTGTGTATTGATGATTACCGTCCTCGGCTCCTTAAGACCCTCGCCTGACGGCTCGCCTCACCAACATTACACACTTGTACCATAATGTACTATTATATTCAATTGTTGTCATCTACCCTATTGTGTAACTTATATTTAACCGACGAAATTGGCTACATGGCGATGCCGTTGTGGGTTGAATTCCGCACGAGACATGTATTTTGTGTGATCTGCAGAAATTCGATTCTGTTTGGTCGTGTGTTTATGTGAGACTTTATGTTTGTAACTACACCCACGACGCAGGATTGAATCCTAGTGTAAAAATAGTAATAATAAACTACTGGCATATACTTTCTAAACATTTTTACAAATCTATTATAAACTATCTCGAAAACTATACAACCATTATTTACTTTAAAAAAATTATAAAGTTCTAATTATTATTTAACTATGCCATTTTCCTAAAGTTGCGATCTTTTTTACAAGCTTTTATATTATTAGCTTCACTTGTAACTATGTAAGAAAATCTTGGAATCTTAATTTGACCCACTTCCCGGTCTCCGATTGAGCTGTTTTGCATGCACTTGTAAGTCGGATGACAATGCATGGTTATGTGTGTGACGTCATTCTAAATCCAACATGGCGGCATTACCAAGATGGCGGATCAAATATTTTTAATGAACCCCTACAATATGGGTATCAAATGAAAGGGCTTGCAAAGAACACCTCGATAAATAATGTGACGTCACTCTTAATCCAATATGGCGGATTTTCCTAAGAAGGCGGTCCAATTATTTATAATGCACCCCTACAATATGGGTATCAAATGAGAGGGTTTGCTAAGCTTGGTTTTTTAGTCGGAAAGTAAATTAAAAGTAAAAAAAAATATATACAAGTCGTTTAAGTATTCTATAAGTAAGTAAATCTCGCTTAAAGTAAGCTTTTATGTAAAAGTTTATTTTATTCTTTTAGCGCATTTAATAAAAGCTTGTATTAAAAAAAAACCTTTTAATTTTTAATGGATATACGTACTTTTCAATGTAACATATTAGATATTAAAAAAATCTGCGAAATTATATTGTAACTGGGTTTCGTCATTTTTCATTTATAATGCCCAGCAGAGGAAGACATCACACTCAAGGCTAAGTGTTTCCTTGTTTTAATCAATAAAAGAAAAAATAAACCTACATACTAAAATGCAATCCGGTTTTGTTCAAGTATTTAACACGTAGGTACGCTATTTACAACCGGATGCGTCAATTAATTAATTAAAATATCACGTTTACCTAAAAACATAAAACGCACTCGCTATCTACAGGGTCGATTGTTTTCTTTAATGACTTTAACGAAGAGTTTACGATATTTCTTTTAGTTTTCTAGACTAACCATTACCCGCGACTATGTCCTCCTTACAGAATAACAAGAAGAAGAAGAGTGCCCAATCTTTTATTTATAGCCATAACTATACACAAATACCGTTAATAAATATGTTGAACATATATTTGTGTAATATTTTAATTTCAATAAAAACTTATGTTTTATTGCGTTTTTTATGTCCGGGGTGTCGATCCCCGACATAACTCCGTTTTGGCGACGTAACTTTTTTCTTAATCTTGTATTATTTTTATGTTATATCAAAGGGTTTTATCCTGTATCCCCCTGGTGACGTGAGACACCTTGATGAAGGTGACGTGACCTCATTACCTTGTTATTTCGGGAATGTAATGACGTGACTTCATCTTCTCTCCCTCAAGAACTTTTAACTCTCCTTCAGCAGACACGACAATATAAAGTTGCACATAAAGATTGCGAGCACATTTCTTTCAAGACGTCCGTTGCAGTTAACTGAAAGAGATCTCTAGGTTCCCTCATGATAAGGCTGACGCCACTTTGGATTCCCGCGCCTCTTCTAGCGCTTTTGGGCCCCTTTTATGGGCCTGCATCGTCCCTCTCCTGAGGGGCGGTCGCCCTCACGATTTGCCTATATGGTTCTTAAAACTTAGGCACAGGCTGAGTTTAGTCGGCAGGTCACGTGGTCAAACCGCTCTGGCCGCGTGCAGTCCGACATAACCTCCGTGACACTTGCCGTTGTGGGGGTATTCTGGACACGTTTCGTGCTCCTTGTGAGGATTCTCAGCCTTCATCTCCTGAGGAAAAAATCGGGTGGGGCTGTGCCGGGGCACACGGCCGTTGGGTTTAACGTGAAACGTTTATGTTAGGGAATCGCTTTTAAAGTAAAAGATTGAAATAAAAACAAGATTGATGATGTTTTAAGTATTTTAATAAAAAACTCAATGTTATAACAGCGAGCTGACTATATAAGTGAAATATTCACACCACATTTTTGTTTCTAAGACTAATAGTTGTTTAATTATTAAGGTACGATGATATAGACCTTTTCGTTACGCTCCACTTTTAAACCTGGTACCCGTATGTTTCGGCGCGATTTTAAAGACGTTTCACGTCAAAAAAAAGATCTCTATTAGAGATAAGTTCACTATTGTACATATTCTTTCTTGTATATAATTGTACATAAAGTATTTTTTTTCCGCAGGAGAGGAGGCTGAGAAGCCATGTCGGACTCGGCTCGACCACACAGACCTACCGACTAAACTCAGCCTAGCCTTAGCCCTAAGGGCCCTACGGCTTGAATCGAGACATAAAGTACAAAAGTGTTATAAAGTAAAGTAATATGTGCGTAAAGACTTACACTTAGGTTCTATAAATAGAAACATGGTAAGGAAATGTACTTGTAACGGGTAACTGTAGAAGATTCAGTAAACTTAGCTTTACACAAACTAAATCGCTTTAATGTATTGCCAAGTTGTACTAACCTTAGTTTTATTGCACCCTTAAGACAATTAGTTATTTTCTAATACTGGTTCCATACATACATATATGTCACGCCTTGTTCCCAATGGGGTAGGCAGAGACCACCTCTCTCCACTTGCTACGATCCTGGCACACTTCTCTCGCTTCCTCCACTTTCATGAGCGTCTTCATGCATGCTCGTCGGTTGCGAGTACTCTTGAGCCGGCCTTTCTTTAGGACATCTTCGATTTGATCGAGATATGTCCGCCTAGGTCGACCTGCACCGATTCGTCCTATCATTCTTACCTTGTGTATCTCTTTCGTTAATCTTCCTTCATTCATCTTTCAACATGGCCGAACCATCCAAGCATCCCTCTTCTTCATCTTCTTTCTCACTACATCTTCAACTACGCCGCATCGCTCCCTTATCACACTGTCCAGATTCACTCCAGTTATACTTCTCAAGCTTCTCATCTCCACAGCATTCATCCTACTGGTTCCATACTACAATTAAAAGAAATTTACCCATTCTATGACAATTTTAATTTGTAACGAATCGATTGAAAAGCTGTACTTGTCAATGCGACATTGAGACAGAGCGAGACGGATTACTAGCTAATATGGATGGACGGATAGAGCTAATGATGGGCCGACTCACCTGTGGATAAACGTCGAAGACCATTTTTAATTTCGGTTTCATATTTCCAAAATGATATTACCCAAAAAGCTTGCGTGATGATACTTGGGTAAATATAAGTTTATTGAATCTTTTAATCAACTTATAAGTAAATGAATATTCCTTACACTCACACCAATTAGCCCAGCCCAAAGTAAGCTCTATAAGGCTTGTGTTATGGGATCTAGGGCAACGGATAGACGTACATATATTTTTTAATAGAAATATATATTAACAACCATGAATAAGGTAATGCTCGCATTCATCACACAATCATCTGACCCCACCGGGACTCAAACCCGGGACCAGAGATGGCGACACCTTGAAACCAGTGTACGAACCACTCGTCTACGGATTTCGTTAATTTACTGTAAACGTAACGTATTTACTCATATTTCCTAGATATACCTAGTATGCAATTATTTTTTTATATATCTTCTAATGTTAATGTCCATGATCGTAGTTGTAAGTAGTAGTAGTACTCACCAAGAGATGGCGCTAGTGGGAAAGTTAAAACACAGTTACATTTGTGTCCATCTTTAGTATATAAGTTCATAAATGTTTGTTTCTAGTATGATATTAATACACATTATACAGTACAGACTAAGTGATTTTTTTTATTCAAGTCCTTAGTCACCAGAGCCGTTTAATTTTAATGTGTTTAATTTTCATCGCCCCATACAAGTACAAGAAAGGTACTTGTACATTGGTCCTTCGAGCCGGATATGAACCAGCGACCTATGGATATATTAGAAAATCATCACGGCCCATATAGTCATATGTAAGGCTCCCAACTATGTTGGGGGCGATTAACCCTTAGTCAACAAAATAAATAGATAGATAATGAGTTTATTTTGTTACAACACATACACTCATATATATCACATGAAGTATATATTACACAGAATACTATATTACAAAGAAATGTCCAGTAGAAATGGATGAGTATGCAGCAGCAAGTAGGGTCTAAGCTTGGTGTGTTGTTGTCTAAGATCACCGATTTTCAGCCATCACCCAGAGGTGAAACGCGGGCTCCACTAACTGTTATATTTAAACTTAAGCAAGTACCCATGCTTGGGTGTGTGTGTGTGTAGAATTTGCGAAAGAAATATGTAAAGTGACACAAAAAAACAAATAAAGCACGTATGTCCCCAGATATATATTTACATATATAATATTTTCATGTGAAAATATCGAGTAATTATTAATTTGATTGCTGTAATATAAAGTTGAACAATGTATATTTGTAATAGAACACAATAGTAGGTTTATTCCCAAATGGGGTGCGATGTCAGATAACTCCCTCTTGATGCACCCTGGGCAACGTCTTTTGACGCCTTCGTCCTTGATAGGGGGGCGTGGGACGGCCGGGTTCAACCTGGCGGACCACTTCTAGCGGCCAGTGGCGGACGGGCGAAGCCCCCCTTCTTCTTAAGAGGGGGTGATTATCGTCCAGGGGACTCATTTTGGGTCGGGGAATGGCCGGAGGCATCTGGCGACCACCCTCGTGGTGGCCTGGAGTGGGCGCTTGTCACCATACGCCGACGGGGTCGTGATAAGCACCCTTCACACGTTACAGTTCTGACCGCGTAGATCTTAGACTGCGTTCCAAACCGCAGTTAGATCTGTAGATCTGTACAGTTTGTTAAAATGCATTCACGGTTTGGATTGTCGAATAATATAGACAATCGTTCCGAACTGTATGTGTAAAAGGCCTGCAGTTTGGATTGGCGCGTGGAAAGGAAGTGTTTTTAAAAGTTACACAGTAGTAAGAAAAATGGACGATTGCTTGGTCATCGCGTTAGCTGGATTTGTAGTTAGATTAAACAATCGAAAAAGACGACGAGTTTGGGTAAAGGAGGAGGAGTCAAAGTAACAAATGGTCGGTGGTTATTAACATCTTGGGAGCTTCCACTTTTGTTGCGTGTCTCCGTTACTTTCTTTAACTCTTTGCGAAATTAACCTCTTAAATTCTGAATTTTTTTGCTAACGAAATCGCGATCTTCTGAATTAAAATCTACTGACTTGCAAAAATCAACAAGCTTTTTTATTTTGCATTTACACGTGATGCGGACGTAAAACTGTGAGACTTACGCTCGCGTCGACATGCCAGATCGAACTGTTAGACCCGCGCAACTACACGTACAGGAGACCTATTTTTGAATTACGAATGCGATTTCGAAATCACCGTTGACTGAATAGTCAGCGGTGACTTTGAGGTCACGGATTCCCAAACATCCAATTTTTGAAAGTCGATCGCAGAGCTGCCAACATAGATAAAGTACACACATAAATGTAAGAGTTCGGTTCCACGCAGAATGTAGCCGCTGCCGGTTATTGCCGGCCTAACTGACTTAAATGAAACCACATCCGTGACTATCCGTGATCCGTGAAGGTAGTCACATAAGTGATATTCAAAAATAAGAATTATTGAAAATCGGTGATTATTAGTCACATCGGTGATTTCGAAGTCGCATTCGTAATTCAAAAATAGGCCTCCAGTTTGGAGCGAGGGATGGAATGGCGCGTGCTTATTTCCGCGGTCCGAACTGTCTGTGTAGAGGGCGCTATAGTGTCTGCAAGAGCTCCCATGGCCTCGTCAGGGCGCGATGCAACTCTCCTTCTGGATTACGCGCTCGCGCCCGCAAGTGAGGGAGATCGCTGAGGTTTTTAGTGGAAAGAAATTCTTCGCATTATATGCAAGTTATCTCATGATGTTTTCTTTCATCGTAGGACTTTTGGTTGTTGGTAAATGTCCATTCAAAAAACGAAAATTACATTGGTAGAAAAATGCGATTCGTAGACCACAGCGCGACGGCTCCTTAATTAACAAATATCTAATTCTATTTATAAAACAAATGATACAGATAGTTCGGGTAAAATTTTATTTCACTAATGTAAGATATCTTATCTGCATCTCCCTTTATTCTCTTTTAGTTTTGTATGATACTGATCATATTAGCTTTTTTATTTCTAAAACATCTAAAAATAGTTTTTAAGTTGAATTCCCTTGTACTTTTCAACTTTCAAATTGTGGAGGACAGGTTCTAAGTGGGTACATAAAATAAACTGCTTATTTCATGATAATGTACTATATTTCACCAATAAAGTTGCAATGGATTACTCAAATTGTAAAATACACACTCGCCGCAACATAAAATACGTAAGTATCTTAAAAAATAGATTTATTATCGAAAAATTCGTAAGTACAGTTCATTAGAATAGTGTTTCGTGGAGCTGATTTAATTATAAAAAGAGTATTATAACATGACAAAAGTGGTAGATACGTACAGCCAAATCAGACAGTTTTATTTGTTGACATTGGACTTATCTCAGTTTAATGTAAATAGTAATAAAGAAAAGAATTACTTTATTTTGTCTTGATAATACATTTTTTTCACTAAAATTTTTATGTTGCACATATCGTTAAATAGTACATGTTAATATATTACGTTTTACAGATATAGCGATCAAAGATTGAATGCAAGCTTCAGATATCTACCTTTTTCGATAACTGTCGACACTGCTGATATGCTGTTACTATTCTCAAAATTTTGCTCTTTAAAACACTTTGACCATTAAAACTCAATTTCAATTTTTTTAAGAAGATGTGCTCATATATCTCTGTATGCAATGTTCTTAATTTCTAGATGCGAGCTGTAGAGCAGTTACCAGGCATTGAAATCCCCAAAAGTAATTAATACTTGACTACATCAACATTGATAAACATATATAAGTTTTATCTTGAGTTAGATAAGAAACATACATACTTGTCCCTAATGACCATCGACGCGTGACAAACGTGGATTAAAGGACTTTTATCCAGCCCCCAATAAGATTCATATAAAAAAATCGACGCGAGACGTCATAGAGTTATTGATATTAATATACTTGCTGACCATAACCACATTTTAAAACAACCGTAAAATAGTTGTCAATGGATAAATAATCTTCTACAATGATTTTTTTTTAAATTCATTCGATGACGACTTTGTATTTATCATAAACATTATACAATTTTAATAGCTCGGTTTTTGTTTTCCCAGACAAATCAATTTTGTTTTTGATAAAAAAGGATTTTAAAAGACAAGCAAATACTATTTTCATCAAATCAAAACGGCAGTTTATATCTACCGACTGGATAAATAAAGACATTACAGATCTTTAGAATAATATGATTCGAGCAACGGTCACTGCATTCTGTATGATTAAGACAAAAGAATTACTTTATTGTTAAATTAACAATGTAATTCCTAGCAATATATTTAAACATACTATAAGAATATATTATAAACATTTGGCAGGATATATTGGGTGAGTATCTATACAACGATTATTACTGGCGTATTTAATTTTATTTAATTAACATTATACGTTGCCATAATAACATTATTCATACAATTTTCCGAGTTATTGCTCTTAAGTTTCATGTAGGCAATGTCCTAATTAATACCACTTAGATTCCAAATCTAAGTCTCTAAGTCTTAGAGGTAATGCTGTAACTTCATATTTACAATCGGGCAATGACATTTCAAAACATTGGAAACTAAAACTTACTATGACAATTAAACGAATTAAGATACAAAACCAATTAAGTACCTACATTATAGTTAAAAAGAAAACTTAATTTAATTTGTAAAATTAATGTATACACAGATAATTTTATGTTATAATTTATAAAATAATATATACTAAATAAGGATGTCCATCATATTTAAGGATTCCTTCAGTTAAATAAATAAAAAGACTCACTTAAAAATATACTCACTTTTAAAGTATTGAAATTATGTACTTTTATTTTAAATAAAGATATGATTAAACATCACCCATAGCTCATGTTCTACTTCGCTAAAACTACTAAAAAGTTATATATTTTTGGACTTAGCCTAAACATACATACACATTATATTACAGAAGGTATAGCTTAATTAAATATATATTCAAAACCCCATTCATATAGCCAGCTATAATATTTTTTGGCACACTACTAACATCTAAATGCATTTTACATATTAAGCTAACATGTAAAATTATAAATTTGAAATCTTACCTTACTATGTACATAGGAACAACGATGTGTCTTTATGTACTTATGAATATGTACATAGATTTATTTACATCTTGTCTTGATAATAATCATAAGATGACTATAACATTAATATAGTTCAAAAATTTACTTCACAATTTCCCAAGTGGTTATCAGTGAAATAATGTAGTATAATAAAAACGTGTACCATAAAACTTTATATTAATAAAATACAATTGATATAAATAAAAAATGATTTCATTTATTAAAATTGTGAATTTCTTGTTACTTTAATAGTAAGCTCAGCAAAATATATCTCAGTTCTGCACAATTTAGCTTTATATTTAATTTTATACATAGTTTTATTCAATGTTATATATATTGTATAATATTTTGTACATATATAACGTATTGATATATTATGCCTGTTTTTGTTGAACTGTCTATTTTTCTGTTTCTACAGATAGATTGACACGACAGTAAAGAGTAAATAATACAAGCATAATACGGCTCCATATTGTTTGCAAAGCATGCTCATAAAAGTTTGATATTTTAGTCTTTAACAGTACACGATAGCAAGATGTAATGCGACTGTATACCGACTTAGATTACTGGCAAGTCTAGTGGTCATACATTGTTTTCAGCCAAATACAATATAATAAAGTGTACATGCTTATCTAGTTGTGTATCTAGCGGCGTATCTAGTACATACATTTTTGTAACGTTAGAGTAAAAAAATACAATGAAAAAGATAATTTGTTAGGCGTTTAAACGACAGTTTCTGTGTGCTGTTGTTTTCTCTCCTAGACTGAGTCTAGATAATTCATTGGTCTGACGACTATCGGCATATAGTCGCATTCGTTGTGTTTAAGTAGAAACTTGGCGCAATGTGATATAAATCAGTATAAGTCAGTAAATATTTAAGTATTGCTTAGCTTGATCAGCTGCGATATTGCTATCTAGGATTAGTGACGCGTCAAACTTTAACGTTAGAAGAATTGCAAAGAGAAATTGAGATGGAGTTTTATGTTATGTATTCTATTTTATTTAATAAACAAATAGTATACCACTGATCACAAGGTGTTGCTATTTGAGCATAGCTAGATGCGCTACGCCTAGACCTGCTCAAGTAAAATCTAGCGTAAATTTTATATCACATCAATTATACTCCGTTTGAAGAAGAGTGACAGTAATAAAATGTAAGAGCAGATAATTTATGCTCCAACTAGATACGCTGTGACGCTACATTTGCATTGAGATCGAATTAGTGAAATTTGCGTAATCACAGCGTTTAAAAAAGTTAATGCAGTAGTAAGGATAATTTATTTATTGTGTGTTCGCTAGATATGCTTCGACGCTATACTCTCTCCTAGATCTAGGTTTCGCGGTTTACAGTTATTCCGATTTATTTAGCGTTAGCTATATGCGCTGCGATGCTACTTTTCCGTTAGGATTAGATCAATTACGTACCGTTTAGAGCAGATTTTCCCCGAACCAAAAAAAAGTATTTTCCCCTTAATTAAGTTTCCACAATAATAAGAAACATTTTATTACATCAACTAAATTATATTTTAGCATAGCAAACGTACCTATTACGCCCCCTTGGTTGGGAAGTCCTGGTTTACAGAATAGTAGTAGCAATAAGACGTCGGGGTAGATAGTTTACTGGTTAGGCATCAGCTAGATGGGCTGCGACGCTGTACTCCCGGCCGGACCTGGGCCGGGCTGCGTGCCTGGTGGCGGCCACGTCACAAGAGCTGAGCGACGACACGGACAGGGACTCCATGTAGTCGGACGTGTCGGACGCGCCGCTCGACGCGCTGCGTGTCGTGGCCTGGCTCAGCCGGGAGCCGTCGCCCTCCACTGTAAGGCAAAGCAGCCATCAGAACATGTGACCAGGACACGAATTTTTGAAACAATAGAAAACCAATTCGTATTCGAAATCGAGGGATTCGTATATGAATTACCGAATTCACTATTTCTGAACTTTCACTTCGTGCGTTGAGCAACGAGTGGTTCAACCCACTCGTTTTTTTGTTTCTACTAATAGAATATCCATCGCCGGTTTTTTGTTTTTGTTGTTGTGATTTTGAATTTTTATGCGTGAAACTGAATTTAATTAAGAATTTGTTTTTAGTGACAACACTGAATTCGAGTGATTCAAAAATCTATAAAATTGTAAGCAGTAGAAAATAATTTCACGCACGATTTGCATTCGTATTCGAATTCCAAATTCACGTCTAATGATTCAAAAATACGTCTCCAGATCGTTTGATCTTATGATTAATAACTTTCGTTGCTGATACGTTACTAATATAAAAAGGGAATTAATTAAAAGAGATTTTTCTAAATTTTTTTAAAATTTTGACAAAGTAGTGGGAAACAAGTCGATATCTATTTGCACATGAATGTACGATGAATTATTGAAGTTCATCTAATGTAGATTTCGTCACTTTACTGTTCCTCACAGCTAAAAGTCTAGAGGAGTTAAGTCTAGGAAACGTGATAGAACACAGCGTTTGGCTTGAAAGATGTTTCGAAAGCGAATCGTTAAACCTGTCGAGGGTTGGAACCTCATGATTGTTTTCGGACTTAAAATACCACTTCAAAACTTCCTTTCATCGAATCTAAGCCAGCCTTGTTCACTCGAGTAACTAAGTACAACTAACAACAATCTAAAATACAAAACAAAACCTAGCGACTGGCATCTGACAAAACAAAATAACGCAATACAACGCTTGCCAGAACTACAAACTATTATTACACTACCAAAAATCAAACAACTCCGTCAATTAGTTTGCAAGTTGCGGACTTTTAAAAAGTGGATAATGTTTTTTGTTACTTTCATGTTTATGTAATATTGTAATTAAGCTAGTGCCATTGATAGCGTGAAGATATTTTATAGTAACGAGGAAATGCTGAAGGTCATTGAACGATGTTGATTGAACTAATCAAAAATAGTCTTTTTTCAATACTCACAAGTTCTTGTCTTCCGTCTCGTGAGGGTTTCCACATCGCACGAATTGGATTTCGTGAGAGCAGCCACTTCCTCGAACTGGAACGTTAGGTTCTTCAGAGGGTCTGATGAATTAGACTTTACAAAAGCAGCATGAACCGGCGTCAGTTCCTTCCTTATTTGCTTATTGCACTTCATATGTTTCTTAGTTGATTTAGAGCTCGTTATGGGCATTTCGAATTCTCTAAAATCACCTTTGTGGTGCTTCAACGACCCTGTCGATACTCCGGAGTCGTTGGAACTGGACGAATCGCGGTTTTTATCCGATTTACTCGGAACACTTGATGATCGCCGAATTTTAACTGCGTCTCTAAATCGCGCAACGAATACGTTTTCACTCTTCGCCTCTGGTATTTTAAATTTATTGGTTTGCACAGTCGCAGGTTTATTTACAACTGGGATACCCTCATTTATTCTTTCGTTTTTAATTGCTTTCCTAAGTACTGATGGTGTGAAGCACACTTGGTTGCTTAGGTAATCTTCGTCATGTCTTTTGGTGAAGTCTGCCGAGCTTGATCTCCTTGTGCTCACTGTGCTGATAGTGTCTGAATGTTGTGTTGGGTCTGAAACGTGACTTATTCTGCTGATGTTGTCGGAACAATTTTTGTTACTGCTAGAACTGCTTATTTCCAATGGCTCCATATGCATGTAGTTTATATGATCATTACAACATTCAGTTGATGGATGAACTGTGTTAGTTGTGGCTGTTGAAATGTCATCTTCGTGTTCGGGGATATCTTCTAAAGCGTCCAATTCTTCTTGGCTAAATCCAGCGCTTCGAAGTATTTGCAATGAACTTTCAAACTTTTCTAACGTAGCTGTAAGGTCTACATTTGCGTAGTTCCCATAATCTATCTCAGCTTTGGCGTCTATGGTAACTGGAGTGACGTTCACGTAATTCGAATGTGGTTCGGCTGGTACGTCGTTATTGTTAACACTAGTATCACGTTCATTGTTGTTTTCGACGTTCAGCTCTATTTGGTCATTTTTGGTATCGTTTCTGTGTATGCAATTGCATGTTTGACCGTTCATAAGACATTTTAGTTTCTTTGGTGTGTCGTAAAGTGACGAAGGGTCGTGGTGACTATCTATGGGATGTTCCTGGAAATAATATTAACATTCAAAATTATTGACACTAAAACAGTTTGGAAATTACTTTGATTCAGTACGACATATTTAAGTTCTACTGACCTGTATTAAAGGCATTGGGGTTTTTGGAACATCATAGTTTTCGTAGGGTCCACTGAATGGCTTCTTTCTGCAGCAGCAAGGCTTCTGTTGCCAACATTGACAACTGCCTCCGGTCTTTGCTGGTACAACAGGCGTACAGCAACCGACAGGGCTTCCTCTTTTTGATTCAAAGCTCTTGTCAAGATGGCATGAGCTCCTTGGCACACTGTACTCTGAGGCACTGCCACTCGATCTGGAGTAGATGGACGCTCGATCCGAGTCCGATCGCTTCTCCATTATATTTTCCATTGTCCAGACTGGAGACATCATTGAACCTGGTGTTGCCATTGTTGAAGATCTGCAAAGGAAATAATTACACATCTTTTTTAAGGAGCTATATGTAGGTATATAAAGATCACTTTGTTATGGTTATATAGGGATTAATTTCAGTCCAGTGTGCATATGATGTCATCTGCAGGCCTAGCGCAATGTAAGACAGATGGTGCTATACGCTACTGGAGCGTTCTCTTTTTAATATGGTTAAGCTCTTCTCGCCGTATCTAGTCGGACTCTAATAAAACCTTACCCTACGTCCATAACCTGTCAATAAGTATCAAATGCTTTAAGACCGTGCCTTAGGGTTTAGAGTAGGGTTAAAACAATATTAAAACTGAGACACTGTTCTTGCAGCGTATAGCTTCATCTCACTTGCACTGTGGTTTTATTACTGTTTATTTAAAGCGATCATTATAGACCTATAGATTAATTAATCGAATAATAAATCATCTAATTCAGGCGGGAAATTGCGATTTAGATAATGTAATACTATCGGTTCTTTATAAAATGTGCACGGGGGTATATACCCAATTTTCATAAAAGCCGTTGGGTCCATAAGGCGAAGGCCCAGGCTGAGATTAGTCGGTCGGTCATTCCGATCGATCCACCGCGATCGGTTTGAAGTCCGACATAATCTAATCACCTGGTTGCGGACCACCACTCTTCACCTCACCACCGCAACTCTAGAGACTTAGAGGCCTAGAGAATTCTCATATATACTAACCCATGAAGATTATTGAGGGTACTACTGCGTGTAATCTCTATCTGCACAGCTAATCCCAGTTAGACGTACAGAAACTATTGTAACGTTTATGGACTATTGCATTTTGATTTTGGTAGAACTGGCGAAGAGACTCCAGTTACCTTCTCAACTTAAAAATACAAGTGCACGGAAAAAAATAATTGTTTACACCAAGTAAGTTTACTTGGGCCAAATGGTTTTCGCTTTTCCATATAAGGAAAATAGAAATTACTTACAATAAGAATTAAAATGTCTCGAAGTTTAATTTTTAGACTAAGCAACTAATGTCTTCGATCAATACTGACATAAACTGTTGAAAAGAGTAACTTCATTTCTTATATCAATGCTCACAAAGTATTGTTTCAAGAACTAGAACGTTTCCTAACAAGAATTAAATATTTCTTGAAACTATTGATGAAAAAATGATGATGACGATCTCTTCGCCTGATAACTAAGCCATCTCAATGTAAAATAATTTCATTCTTGGTTTAAAATATTTAGCTCATGAAGAAAGAATTAAAAATATTGATGGAAGATATAAATTATTTTAATTAAAACAGTTTCGCTCTTGGGTTATAATATTTGCTTTTTAAAAAAAGAATTTGACAATATTGAATAAAGAAATTTATTTCTTTATTCAATATTATCAAATTCTTTTTTTAAACCTAATATTTTAACCCAAGAGCGAAATTATTTTAATCAAAAAAGTTTCGCTCTTGGGTTATAATATTTGCTTTTTAAAAAAAGAATTTGACAATATTGAATAAAAAAATAAATTTCTTTATTCAATATTATCAAATTCTTTTTTAAAACCCATATATTTTAACCCAAGAGCGAAATTTTTTAATGAAAAAAGTTTCGCTCTTGGATTAAAATATTGGCTTTTTAAAAAAAGAATTTGACAATATTGAATAAAGAAATTTATTTCTTTATTCAATATTGTCAAATTCTTTTTTAAAAACCTAATATTTTAACCCAAGAGCGAAACTTTTTTCATTAAAATAATTTATATCTTCTATCAATATTTTTGATTCTTTCTTCATGAGCTGAATATTTTAAATCAAGAACGCATTTATTTTATATTGAGACGGCTTAGTTATTAGGCGAAGAGTTTACAGCATTAAAAACATGAAAATTTATTTCTCTCGAAAAAAAGAAAGGCGATGGAAAAAAGAGAGAAAATTATAATAAAATTAATAATAAAATATTGATTATATTTATAATAGGTAGGTACATATTAATATTGCAAAATTTGATGTATCCTCTCTTTTTTCCATCGTCTTAGTATTTTTCGAGAGAAATAATTTTCTTGATTTTAATGCTGTTTACTCTTTCGCCTAATAACTAAGCCATCTCAATATAAAATAATTACATTCTAGATTTAAAATATTCTGCTCATGAAGAAAGAATAAAAAATATTGATGGAAGATATAAATTATTTTAATAAAATAGTAGGACTAATACATTCAGGCACAATATATTGTGTATTCAGACACACAGGATTAAGTCCTCCTAAAAAAGAAAGCGAAAGGGTTAGAAATTTGTTCCTAAATCCAAACAATCGCAGATTAATTCTAAACATTTGCATTATTTTTAGCTTAGAGTAAATTTAAAGCTTTTAGTATAAAAATAAACATAGTATTTATTATATTATACCTGTTTATTGGTAAGTATACAAAAAAGAATTATTTTCAAGTGCGAGTATAACTTATCTAAAACAATTCACGAGTAAATAAATACAGAGTGCACTTCAATAACCAATAGCTAACGAATTTTCGCATAGCTAATCAACAAATTTAAAATTGAATTTAGTCATTACAAATTTTGAATTAGGGTCTTTAAGCCCACTCTGTAGTCACAGTTTTCATATGTATTTTTGAACAAAATCTAAACATCACTGGACTGATAGCCAAATCTTAAAAGTAAGTAGCATAATTATAAACATGCCCAATTTTGTGACATTAAATTTAGATAAAATAAAAATTTGATGGGACGCAGGCTGCATTTTCAGCTGCGACTGCAAACAAACAGCTTGAGCGGCTTTAGAGGTTATCTTTTAAAAGTGCCTATTCCACACAAGATCCGCTTTTGCAAGTTCACGGGTCACATGCTGTAATGAACAGCAACACAAAAAACTTTTTACCCACTTCTTTACCTAAAAAAAATTACAGAAAGAATATCGTCGGCTAAATGAGTTGAACTGCCAAATCCATTCTAACAAATTTTCAGGACACAAAAGAGAAATAAAACGTGCTGTCTCTATAAAACTATTTGATAATTATCTCCAAGCGCAATAAAATAGTAACTTCGTCTAGAAATAAGCACAATACTACTGGAAATTTCTAAATACCTAACTATTCATAGTTTCAGAGTAACCTATGATAAAATATTGTTACCTACTATGTACTCACCATGTGAGAAAATCAACACAGAAGGAAGTTTCAACTATTACCTACCTAAATTTAATATCGCAAACACTTTGCACCGGCTTCGACGCAGACGCACGCACATGCATAAAATGGCGGAGTCCGTCTTTACTAGTAGGTACATGCGAGCTTCATGTTTAGATGTTAATGTTAAAATTATCAGATTATCGCACAGGATTTTGAATGTTTTTTTAAGTTAGATGTATTTAGCAAGTTTACGAAACGAAATATTATTATTTTCTCTCTCTAACGATACCCATATCAATAAAAATGGAGTTAGAGTTCAACTCTTTAAGCCGACGTTATGCTGTCCGGCAATCACAATTAGGTATTTTAGAGGGCACTTACTTTTAAAACTTCTTTGATGTCTTCACTCACACCCCAGCTATTAAGAATGTTCATTAACTTGCTTTGATTCTCCATCTCCATTGGATTCGACTGGACGTACGATACGAACTAACGGACATCAAACAACAAACAAGCAAAGCACCCACAGCAAATCACAAGCAACCGTCGTTCAGTCAGTGTTGCCGCTAATCAAACGCGAAAAAGTACTAAAACGAGTTAGATACTATGCAATTTAATAAAGAAAAAATCGCATACGATATTCTAAAATATGTGTTTTATTTGTATATTATGTATTATTAAGTAGAGATTATATAGACAACTAAATAATTGTATTTATTTTTATTTATATGTATTTAAATAATTAAATTTATGAACGTTCTAAAATGAGCATAACCAATTGAATATTAGGACTGAACCCTTAGTTTGAATTTGATAGCAATTGAGCTTGATTGATCGTATTTTACATTTCACTATACATTGATTTACAGTTCGACAACCAAGACAATGAGTAGAGGCCTATTTGATAAAAGCTATCAGTTTCGTATATCGACTACATTTCGTCTCACGGATTGTAGAAAAATGAACCTTATGTAGTGACATAAGATATCGATAGGATCAGTCTTGTGTGCTCTCGATGCCCAAATTGCATTCGTCTAAATTTCAAAAATGCTTAATAGGTATTTATTAAATAACAAGTAGCACATTATTATTGTTCCACGTATTGACGTGACAACGTCTTAAATTAGGTTGCGGCTGGGAGTCACTTATGAAAAAGTGTAACGCTCGGTAACGTTACGATGAGTCACCGAACGAGAGAGAGGCCCGCCGAATGCCTTGCGTCTCTCTCCCACTCAATTAGTTAAGTTTAAGTTTACATGTACAATGTTTTAGTAAACAAAATATATTTCTATAGTTAAAATTTGTGCAATTCTTATTTTCATTCAATTCCTTGTTCCTATTGTGCAATTTAATTATATTCATATCAATAAATATTTTTAAGATTATTATCTAATCGCTTAGGAAAAGTTCATATCTAATATATATAAATCTCATGTCACAATGTTTGTGCTCAATGAACTCCTAAACTACTTAACCGATTATAATAAAATTCGCACACCATGTGCAGTTCGATCCAACTTGAGAGATAGGATAGTTTAAATCTCAAATTATCGTTGCAATTTTAATTTATTGCTAATTATTTTGCTGTTATTATTTGACAGTCACAATTATCTGTTAACTCCAAATGATTCTAACAGATGTCGATACCTTTCGACTGGGTTGAGTAAGTAATCAATAGATGGCGCTGCTATGATAAATCTTAATATTATAAAACGTTTACAGGTTTTTTGCAGTGTATTTAGTATCTGCATTGTACCCGTGCGAAGTCGGGGCGGGTCGCTAGTGACTATATATTATATGTTCATAAGAATAAAATAAAACAGTGATTCCGTCTACAGGCTGTCAAGTACATGCATAATATAGAAGAGAAACGCTGATAATATGAAAGGTTTTTAATGTGATGTTGTAAATACATGTTTTTGCGCTTACATTGCAAACGCTGATTGAACCCTACGAGATAGATCACGATAATTGTATATTTAGTATCAGTATAGTAGTGGGCCCGATTCTGGCATAATTCTCTAAACTTAAAACTAAATTTAAGATTTGTCTCTCTCTTTCATTCTCTACTGAACATGACAAGGACAGACTGCTGTCAAATTTAGTTTTAAGTTTAGAGAATCATGCCAGAATTGGGCCCAATATTTAGCATCAGTAATATCAGCTGGGGTGGGTAGCCAGTATGTACAGAAAAAAATAATTTAATTTGGAAACTGAGGATTCACTTATTCGGGTTCGAATATTACAGACTCACACTAACTGCTTTCAGATTTTTTGTGATTAGTATACAAAGTATGCAAGCTTGTATTTTATTAATATTATAGCGTCGGTGGTGCTAAGGTCTCGGCACTGGTCACCGGAAGATTCGAAGGGATCGGGGGCGATCCTACCATGTACCAATGTGTTTTTCGAATTTCATATGTATTTTTTTCTGAAGCTCATACGGTGAAGGAAAACATTGTGATGCAACCTGCTTACACCTGCGAATAAATTCAAAGGTGTATAGTAAACCAATCCCCGCACTGGGCCAGTGTGGTTTACTAAGGCCTGATCACTGAAATCGACTTCGTTTTTTATGTATATATGTATAAATAAAACAATGTCATGTATGTTACATCATTTATAATTCAAGATTGGTTTAGCTATAAGCAGATTTTAATGATCACCCATTAAGAAATTATGAAGAAAACTATTCTGGCAGGGTCAAGCAATATATATAGATTATGGTTTGCCTTGCCATCTTCGGCATTATTTAATTTTATTTAAGTGTAATGTTTTTCTTCTGTGCGAATCAATTACCCAAAGTGTTTCTTTCAATATCAGTTTTAGAATTACGCTATCTATTACAGTTAATGTCTATACGTAAAACATAAACATTTACCTAGGTGAAAGAAACAACAAAATATTGTAAGGATTTGCAACTTGATTCTAAGTACCTATTGCGATATCCTTAAAGTATTGGTATTTACTACTAAATAATTATAATAATTAGTGTTGGCAACACTTATAAAGACCAAAAACTTTAAGTATTTATTATAAGTTCGATCAAGATTACTAAATCTTGTTAGAAAAATCATGAGTCATTTCTTATTTGGCACAAGAATGTTTTTGATTAATATTGTTGTCTCAAAACAGTCTCTGTTTCAAAATCAAGAATTAGCGATGGATTTCATGCTTGTCTCAAGATATATATATTTTGTTATTTTTGTTTTTTGTTATAACGTTAATTCTCCAACATTGGAAAGGCAAAGGGAATTAATGCGTATACAGGCGATATCTGTTGATGTTTGTTTCTTTTTACAAGCTTTTATTTAGCTTCACCTGTCCCGTTGTCTGTCTGTCTGTCTGTCGGTCTGTCTGTCTGTCTGTCTGTCTGTCTGTCTGTCTGTCTGTCTGTCTGTCTGTCTGTCTGTAATCAAATCTTGCAAGTTAAATTTGATCCACTTCCCGATCTCCGATTGAGCTGAAATTTTGTATGCACGTGTAAGTCTGATGACAATGCATGGTTATGTGTGTGACGTCATTCTAAATCCAACATAGCGGCATTACCAAGATGGCGGATCAATTATTTTTAATGCACCCCTACAATATGGGTATCAAATAAAAGGGCTTGTAAAGAACACCTCGAAAAATAATGTGACGTCACTCTTAATCCAATATGGCGGACTTTCCCAAGATGGCGGACCAATCTATGTTGTTGTCTCGTTTCATCTTTCCATTAAAATTATATGTTAGAAAGAGAAAAAAGCGTGGATTAACTCAGACATAACTTTATTAATACGGGCCTTATGATTCCTTCAACATAAATTCATCGTACACACAAACGAACGAAAAAATACGGTAACCTTTACCTTTCGATCAATAAATATAGTTTAGCGTTTATCATGTAAGTTGACGGATGTCTTAGATTTACAAGCCGCGCTGAGATTGGGGTCCAAAGTCTAAATATAATAAAAGAAGAAACTGACTGAATGACTGTCATATCAACGCACAGCCCAAACCGCTAGGCCTAGAGACTCCAAATTTGGCAAATAGGTTCCTTATTAGGTCTAGGGGTGCACTAAGAAAGGATTTTTCAAAACTCACCCCTTAAAGGGGTGAAAAGTGTCTCCAATGTTTGTGTGACGAAACTAGATTAGTTAGACGATTTTATTCAAAACTTCTCAGAAGTATCTCTGGTGGTAAATTGTAAGGACGTGTTAATTTTTTTTTTTTGGAAATTCAACCCTTAAGGGGCTGAAACGGGGATTTGTATGTAAGTTCTTCGTTACTGAAGAAGGAAGCTCAATAACTACCACACGGATTTTGATACGGTTTTCGCTATTAAATAAAGTGATTCTTGAGAAAGGTTTTAGGCTACTTTTTATACCGGAAAAATCAATAGATTCCGCGGGAAGCGTGATAAAAACTTCGCTCAAAAACTACTGTAAGAATTTTCATGCGCTTTTCAACAATAGAAAGAGTGATTCTCGAGCAAGGTCTTAGGCAATTCTTTATCTCGGAAAAACGGAGACTCTCACCGGGATGCGCGATAAAGACTTCGCGCGATAGACCAACTTCCCCGCGGACGTGGCCGCGGGCAAAAGCTATATCCCTTATCCCTCTATAGATCCAATCCCGCAATCTATACACGCGGACGAAGTCACGGGCTGATGCTAGTATATCTACGAATTCGTAAGGGAGCATCCATCATATCTAGGGTATCCTGATATATTATCATGGTCAATGCGACGAAGCAGTCTACGCTTTATGCAGTCGTTAGCCCAACATCCTGGGGTGGGCACTGGACCATTCTGGGGTGCCCACCCCAGAATGGTCCAGTAGGGAATAGGGGCCCACCTTAGGGACGGGCCACACAGAAAAGACGTAAGACGAGGACGCGTCGGTGCAGTAACATAATAATGAACCATATACCTACAATACCTAGTACGCAGTATAGCATCGGTTTTGTTGTTGTGTCCGCGCCTCCACGCGACATCGCCTATAGGGACGCGGGCGCAATTCTCCTTAACATCAAAACCGACGCTATTGTGCGTACTATATGGTCCATTATTGTGTTGCTGCACCGACGCGTCCACGTCTTACGTCTTTTCAGTGTGGCCCGTCCCTAAGGCCTAATCGCCCTAATATATGTATCTAATACTTATCGCAATGTGGACCCTACTACACACACCCAAAAGGGCCAGGGGAGCACCGGGGGGTTTTAGTGGGTAGGCCCAGCACTTCTTGCAGTTCTTGCAGGGAGAGCCCCACACACGCCCACCGTCTAGCCAGCGGTAGGGTACGCTGCGATCTCACGCATTTCCCCTCGTAAAAAAAATATCTTAGGGGCTGTCCATTAATCACGTGATCTTTTTTTAGCATTTTTTAAGTCCCCCCTCCCCATTGGTGATACGTCGTGAGGTTTAAGACTACCCCCTCCCCCCTTCCCAACATCACAGATATTTTAGTACCTACAAAGAATTTTAACATTTTCCAAATATTACCTTTAAATACAAGTGTAAACTATAATTTTATTTTATTCTGAAATTAAGGACCATGATAAATAGGCGGGGAGCCGGTAACACTGAAAGTCCCATAATAGCGAATCAAAAAATATTTATTTAAATAAATAGTACATAAGTATAGGAATAAATTAAGCTCGATATGCGTGGATTCCTATTACCGAAACAATGTTAAAAAAAAATATTAAAAAGATTAAAAAATGTTTTACCGTCACCGTCATCGTGGCAAGTCAAGATATAACACTATACGCCGCGCTGCTCATCTGTTTAAAAATCACGCGTTTGACGAAAAAGTAAATACACGTGATATCTTACTACAACCCCCCCCCCTTGCGTTATTTTCGTGATTTTTATCAAACCCCCCCCCCCTTTCAACTCTCACGTGATTAATGGACAACCCCTTAGGGCAGGCTCGTACACCGTCGTCTCATCACACGTCGGTGGGGACGTAGGTAATATATATATATATATATATATATATAATATATATATATAATATATATAGGTATATATATATATATATATATATATATATATATACATATATATATATGAACTGTGATGATGATCTATATAAATTCTTCATAGAATAATTATTTCATTCTTATTCGAAGCCATATTCTATTTCGTTTCGGATAATATTATGTTTCGATTAAAAATAAAAAATTCTTTATTTAATATTCAACTTATAATTAGTTCAAAGTATTTCTATTTTCTGTTAAATAATATATTATTTATTTCAAAATATCTGAATTTTTCGTTAAATATTTAAACGAATTGTTGACTGAAATAAGCTAATTCTTTGTTAGAAGAATTATATCTTGACTTAAGTGCTCGCAGCTAAGAAAGTATCAAACTAAATTGAAGAGACAGCTCTATTTTGAATCAAGATGTGGAATTTAAATGAAATAATATTTTTATTTGATTTGAGATATTCTATCTTGGTTACCAAGAATATGGAATTCTTCTAACGACAATGAAGTATATATCGCTTTAAGTAAGCTATTTTGGAACAAGATAAATATCTTTAAATTCAAAAAATAATGTTCGAGAGTTATTTGCTTCTTGGTTGGTAACATTATTTCTTTCAGTGTGGTGACTCGACGCTTAATAAATGGCCCCTTTAAAAAAGCACGGATAATGAAACCAACCTGGTCAAATGGCTGATCTTCCCAATACAGCTTGAGCACCTAGGCAGAGAGATCGGTCGCCTGGGCTTGTCGTCATCCAAGCTGGAGTCTAAGTCGGCGAGGCAGTGCATGGTGTGGCTGGTCGCGCCCGCCCACGCCGGCGACGCCGAGCGCGCCGGGAACTCGTCCAGGCAGGAACTGGTGTCCGAGTACCTTTTCTCTAGAACTAGGGAAAAAAAGGTATTTTTGGTATTCTACTCTGTCTGTTTGTTGCGCGTTTGCGCCAAAACTACAGAACCTATTTAAATTTAATTTAATACGCTATCTGGAGTGTTTACGCCTATGCAAATATGCAATGTAGACGTTGCCAACAATGCCAACAATAAAGGATGTTTACGCCGATCCAAATATGCACTGTAGACGTTGCCATTAAAATAAAAAAAAATAAAATGTTTTTTGTAAAAGCTGTCAATCTTTTTCATATCTTTTATATACTCATTTGAAGCACATTGTACATTGGAATAAATATCATTAAAATAATTGAGTTTTCATTTTGAGGCTCCAATGTGTCCAACCAAAGACATGGAGTCTGAGTAAAGATAAAGGCTAGCGAAAAAGGGTTGTAAAGGGTTGAAATAGGGGATAAATGTTTTTATGGAAAGTACATCAATTTTAAAGGTTTTTAATAGATGTAAATAAATGAAAATTATTTTATAGCCGGCTTAACCATTATGGTGTAAGGCTTAAAAGTAAGCTCTGTAAGGCTTGTTTACGGGATCTAGGACAACGGGTAAATATTTATACGTATATGATTTTTTTGATAGAAATACATATTAACAACGATGACCAATGTACAAGTGCATTCATCACACAAACATCTATCTTCACCGGGATTCGAACCCGGGACCTCAGAGATGGAGACATCTTGAAGCCGGTGTATGAACCACTCAACAACGGAGGTCATTAGATCGAATTAAGCCTGTTAGACAAATCTCTGAGATCAGTTCCACACATCTCCCTAATCCTTCTCATGGTCTTGATAATTCATAAAATAATCGATTCGATCGCAGCGGAAGCATGTTTGATATTAATAAAGCTCCGTGTGATGAGATTATCGATGCCATGCTGGATCGAGGATTAATAAATTAATCAACACAATAATGGAAACCATGGAAGGGGACGTTTCTGTTTGTCTCATACTAAATTAATGGGATTTCGGTAGTGATATAATTATGTATTCGCCTTTTTGCGTCACGCATATCATATCATATTGGTAATAAATTAATTTGTGAGTAAAATAAGGCTATAGTGGAGAAACCTTAATACTTTTTGTGCCAAAAAAGTTAAGAAAAAGTTAGTTAACGACGAAGGTCGAAAATTAAAAAAAAAAGTCGGTTTTACGGGCGAAGATTTTACGTGACAACGTCTTTTTCTCGGTAGAATATTTATTGATATGAATATAATTAAATTGCACAATAGGAACAAGGAATTGAATGAAAATAAGAATTGCACAAATTTTAACTATAGAAATATATTTTGTTTACTAAAACATTGCACATGTAAACTTAAACTTAACTAATTCCTATTTTGCTAAATAAATTTGAAATTAATTAAAATTTGTAATTGTAAATGATGAAGTTGAAAATTAAAACATTTACTTAAATTAGATGTTAAAATTCTTGCTCAACACAGTTTAAATCAAGTTTTCTTATATCTGCCACTTTTTCTTAATATTTGTAATTTTAAAGAATCAATTCGAAAATCAAAACATTTATTCAGATTGAAGGTTCAAATTTTTGCTAAATAAATTTGAAATTAATGAAAATTTGTAAAATAATAATTAATTAATAATTAATTAATTAATTAATTTTAAACTAATAATTTACTTAACACTATCAACATTTATCAATAGTATGACATAACCTATAAACTCATTTTCTCAACTTTTGTGTCAATCTAACAATTAATCAATCAATCATAGTTTACGATAATGAAATATCAGTGTACAATTATTTACCTTTATTGTTGTAGTTGTTGTAAATGACGAATCTAAGCACTCCACATTTTCACTACAGACACAGCTGACGATACTTTAACCACACGTGTGAACTTGTATTATGACGCTTTCTTGTTTTTCCAACGCCAAGAACGTTCGAGAAAGACAAAGACCGAGACACAAGCATGCGCCGATTCAATGCGCCTAATTCTCTAGTGCTGCGCGCGCGGCAGACCGATCATAGTTGAGTGGGAGAGAGACGCAAGGCATTCGGCGGGCCTCTCTCTCGTTCGGTGACTCATCGTAACGTTACCGAGCGTTACACTTTTTCATAAGTGACTCCCAGCCGCAACCTAATTTAAGACGTTGTCACGTCAATAAGATAAAAGGGACTTGCTTGATATAGTTACGTTTATGGAAGAGAGAACAACCATGTTACTAGGCAAGTTGTGGATGGGCATATAAGGAGAGGAAGAGCGAAGAAATATGGATGGACTGTGTGAATGAAAGAAGGAAGTGAGTGTCAAAATGGCGAGTGATCGAGAAACATGTCTGTCATGATGAGGAATACAAATAATATTGGAAATAGGACAAGAAGGAAGAAGGTCGAAAATTTGAGGGCTCTATCCAGATATGCCAAGTAATGTGTATTTAGACTAGTGATTCCCAAAGTGGTTTATATCAACCCTTAGGGGTCTATGACACCTGCAAGGGGTCTACGTCAGTGAAAAACGATTTGGGGGTCCATGAAGTAAAACGGGGGTCCACGTTGATGAATCTCAACATACACTGATAGTACCTATTTTTTTTGAGAAATCAACTACGCTGGTGTGGACACCTTGTGCGTATGGAGTCCTTCAGGTTGCCAAAGAAAGTATTCTATTCTGAGCTTGCCTCAGGTAAACGCAAACCTGGAGGACAGTATCTACGCTACAGGGATGTTTTAAAACGTCATCTTACTGCAATTAGCATGTCTAGTGAGTCGTGGGAGGAGCTTGCTACTAAGAGGACTGAATAGCGTACTGCAGTTAAAACGGGTCTAGAAAACTTTGAGTCCACCCGTCTTGAGGAGCTTGACTCAAAACGCCAGCACCGGAAAACTCGTCCCAAGCCCTCTTACGATTATACATACGACTCCAATGGGAATTTATACTGCGCCTCTTGCAATCGGACTTTCAAGTCCAAGTTTGGATTTGCAAGTCACGCTCGCGCTCATGCAAGAAGAGACCAGGGAATGTCTTAGTTGACAGTGGGTCGCCGTCGACGGATACGTCTGGGAGGACATCATCATCATCACTTTGATTTAACTATCTTCTAATATACACATTTAAACATTATTTATAAAAGTACTTATGAAGTAAAAAAAAATATTATAAATGTTTATAAAATTGTTGTAAGTTCTAGGATGTAGGCATTCAATATCAGGGAAGTAGGGGTCTACCCAAAACCTAAAAACATTACAACGGTTCTACGACACAAAATAG
Organism: Scirpophaga incertulas; assembly: GCA_036419045.1. Taxonomy (NCBI): domain Eukaryota; kingdom Metazoa; phylum Arthropoda; class Insecta; order Lepidoptera; family Crambidae; genus Scirpophaga; species Scirpophaga incertulas. The sequence continues at coordinate 19,486,430 of CM071640.1, forward strand.
TTTGGGAACTTCTGCTGTGCCATATTCAGTCTTGGGTGGATTGTAAATTATATTTCCCCGGACAATACAACACAAACGAAAGTATGCTTGCTCAGGCTCTTTTACTAACTCTTTCTCGAGAACGCTGATGCCTGGCACTCTGTTTGATATTTTCTCCATGAAAACAAGATTATTTGCCGTTCTATTGATCTAGGTTTCAGTGACAATCTATCTGACAACGCAGAGTAGGCAGCAGTGCAAAAAGGCCCTTCGCCGGCGGGCGCGAGGAAGTCGCGACTGCTACGGCGACCCGAGATGGACCACGCCCCTTCCATGGCCGGGGGGCGTCGTCGGTGGAGGAGACCGGGGGAGGTAGTAGCCTCCCCCGAGGAGGGCTCCCCTCTAGGCAGGGGAGCGGAGGCTGGGGATTCCTGGAAGTTGCTTGATGTTCCCGGGGGCCCCCTACATGCCTGAGGAAGGCCATCCCTGAGGTTTTTAGTGGGTAGGCCTCCCCCTTCTGGGGAGGAGAGCCCCACATAACCGCCGGCTCGCCACAGCCGGGGTATGCAATTTAATGCATTTTCCCCAGGGGAAAAAAAAAAAAAGTGCAAAAAGGCCCTGTAATCTCTTCCTTACAAGCAGTGCCGGTTTTAGCACTACTAGCGCCCTGGGCGAGATAAGTACGACAGCACCGAACCCCCCCCCCCTCCTCCCCCCGTTAGGAGTTAGATTTTCTTACAACTTTATTAGGACCCCCAAAATTTAGGGAATACATATACATACTTACTGCGGCGCCCCTTTGTGGCCGGCACCCTGGGCGGTTGCCCAACCGCGCCCTACCCTAACGCCGCTACTACTTACAAGAATCAGCAACACTTTATGACCTCTACGAATATCTCTACCTGTCGCTATTACGAGTATTGCTATATATGTATATCAGTTTCTTACCTGAGCCGCTTCTCGAAGCGATGCTGAGTCTAGAGTGCGCGTGTGCGTCGTGCGAGTGCGCCGTGAGCAACGCCGTGAGGTCGCGCGCGCCCTCCGCCGCGAACACGAAGAGACCCTCCCCGCGCCCGCACCGCGACCCGCCCTCCACGCAGAATCGCTTATCTACCACACCGAAACGTCTGTCGACAAAAAAGGATGTCGTTAAAATTTAAAACATCATTTAAGTTAGCAACAGTGATTGAAAAATAGATTTATCGATTACGGTGGGTATTCGATAAGTAACTTAATTTTTCATCATCAATACATAGTATAAAACAAAGTCGCTTTCGCTGTATGTCCGTATGTATGCTTAGATCTTTAAAACTACGCAACGGATTTTGACGCGGTTTTTTTTAATAGATAGAGTGATTCTTAAGGAAGGTTTGTATGTATAATAAATGCATAATATAGTAGAGAAACACTGATAAATTTAAAGGTTTCTAATGTGATGTCGTAAATAAGCACGTTTTTTTTGCGCTTATATTGCAAACGCTGGCTGAACCCTACGAGATAGACCAAAATAATGTACTACAGTATTGTACAACTTACAAAAATCCACAAAAAAAGTCCGCGATGGTATATGTCTATCTCTTAGGGATAACCCACCATAACCATTTTTTCACTGCACCCGTGCTAGTTATATATAATTATTTTCTATTCTAGAATAATATTAAAAGGCGACAAATCGTTTAATAATGCATTAAAATTGATTGGAGTCACTAAGTGAAGCAGTTAATTAGGTTGTGTTGGGAGTTGAAACGATACTGCTGAAAAATATATTTTGAGTTTAGCTAAATCTTATATTTTGAGACTATTCTCGTTATAGCAGGTGTTACAAACGTCACGAAATAATAGCATCAATCAAGCTACATTTTTCCCGTACAATCTAAATAAAATATATTTTAATTTTAAGTATTGACAGCCCTACATCAGCGTATGCGGAATACTACGCAGCAATCTATTGAACGCTATTGCGTCGATACCTAGCTAGCGTGATTTCTGTGTTAATAGTTAATTAGGGTTGTCATTTGAAAGTTTTTGCTTTCATTTTGAAGTCGGTTAACTCGGAAAGTATTAGGTTTTTGTATTAAATTGGTGACACTTTGTGGAATTTTGTTGTAAAAAGTTATGCATTTCCTCATAAAAATAAAATTTATGAATTTGATTTTTTTTTGCGAATTTGTTATGGTTGTTATGAACATAAATTAAATTTTCATAAATGTCTAATTTATAAATTTATAAAATATATAATATTTAAGCATGTCTTTCACTTCTTTTTTTGTTTTGATTTTAATACATTAGATAATAAACAACTCGACAGATGGCGCTATATCATACTAATTTTGCTAGTATAGTAACGCCATCTAGTTATAATTAGTGGAACTAAGAGGTACAAGCGATAACAAATTTTACAGGAACTCAAAACCTTGATATAATACTGGCCAAAAACATTTTGATTATGTATTTGATATATACATGTGTTAGACATACCAATCTATTATGTTTATAAGTAATTATCTTGACTATAAGCAATGTTTGAAACCGAATACATTGCGAAATGCTATTTAATAAATAGTGCAATATAAATTGTGTTGTTTATTAATAATCTCGAAAAACACGATTTGTTTATTATATTCGTTTACGTGGTGAGAAATTTGTCAAGTAATCATCATTTGTTACGTTTAATGTGTTCTATATGTTTATAACAATATGCATTCTTAACAAAACCCAATAATGTTTAGTTAACCATAAATATTGAAAATACTAATTATAAACTACTGGTTTGATATATTGGGTTGCAAAGTAAAACAGTATTAAAATCAATTTAGAACAAGGATTGTAGTTTTTTCCCTCAGTAGAGGACAGGCTGAGAATCCTCATGGATACCGCCGCCATGTGTCATAGTGTTTATTTTTGCGAGGGAAAAGCTCCTTTGCTTTGTGACACTCGACCTGTCCTCCCCCCCATCAGATGAGGGGGGGGGGACACGCCAAGGAGAGCTGCATCGCGGCGTGACAAGGTCATGGGAACTCGCGAGAACACTTCCACGAATTATGTCGGACTCCTGATAACTCGAGGCGGCTCGACCCGAAAGACCTACCGACTTCGAAGTGGAATAAATGTTTTATTAACTGGTTTAACTAGAATTCTTTGAAAAACAATAAGTAGTAATGATCTATTAGATCGTCTATACTTATTAACCACACAACTTAAAAGGCAGCCCTCATATAATTAACAAGGAGATAGTTTACACACTAAAAACAAACAACACACAAATTGAACAAGAAATAATGTGGAAATTACACAATCCCGTACACGTCATCCACTCAATTGTTTGAACAATTGTAATCTGTGAATCCAACCCCCATAAAAGCAAAGCATACAAACTGCTATAATTACTCAGGCAAATGAACGGCAACAATTAATCGTCATAGTTGTGACAGGGATGGGGTTAAGCGACTATCGAATATCGATGTATTCGGAAATTCTATTAACCCTATAAAAAAGTAAAGTTGTATCAAAATGCTTGACTTGTTTGCATTGCAATACATATACAGTACAACCTCGATATAACAAATGGGAGGGGATCAAAAAAATATTCGTTATCTATACTAATATTATAAAGAGGAAAGATTTGTTTGTTTGTTTGTTTGTAATGAATAGGCTTCGAAACTGCTGGACCTATTTCAAAAATTCTTTTACCTTTGGAAAGCTCCATTATCCCCGAGTAACATAGGCTACTTTTTATCCTGGAAAAATCCACAGATCCCACGGGATGCGCAATAAAGGCTTAGCTCAAAAACTACTGCACAAATTTTCGTGCGGTTTCTTCAATAGATAGAGTGATTCTTTAGCAAGGTTCTGGGGTATTTTTTATCTCGAAAAAACGGATAGTCCCACGGGAAGCGCGATAAAACCTTCGCGCCATAAACCGACTTCCGCGCATATGTAGCCGTGGGCAAAAGTTATGACCCTTAACCGTCTATAGACCCCATCCCGAAATCCACGCAGGCGAAGCCGCGGGCAGAAAGCTAGTATGAAATAATTCGTTGAATTGAGTTTAGTTATGTTGAAGTTAGGTTGGTCTAAAATTCGCTATAAAAAAGTAAAAAAATAGTTTTATTCATCTCAACATTACCTACTTATCTTGTTATAGTGAATACGTTCAACTAATGAATGATGACTAATTTTTTCGTCATAGGATTTTTGTCAACATTATTAATGACACCATTTACGATTCTGAGCATTTTAACTTAAATCTTTAACAATTGTGACGAGCGGAAGTGTTTACATTACTTTCCATCAAACAAAAATTATTGTTTTACGAACAAAAGCGTGTCGAAACATGTCGCGACATGAATCATATACTTACTATTAGATTTAGAGTTATATATTGGTGGGAACCTTATATAAAGGTTTTGGGTTGACAAAATTCGTTAATTAGAAGTATGTATAACGAAGAATTTGTTACATTGAGGTACGTTATATTAAAGTTGTATTGTACATACTACTAGAGTACATATACATATACTTACAAGAGCTTTATTATTTATTTATTTACAGATTGAAAACAGAAAAATATAAAATAAATGTACTAATATGTAAATAATTTATACTATACACATATCATACAAATTAGTTAATAGTCTTGGATATATTACATAATATTAAGCTTGAGTACAGTACAGTTAGAAAAGGATAGCGTTATGTGGGC